>LUGF01025530.1:122714-172311 GCA_001625245.1 Calycopis cecrops
GTCTTCATTCAATACGTACTTCGCAGCTAGCCATCCAATAACACCAGACGAGGTAGCGGGAAATGGTTTTAAAGATCTAACTGTTTCTATTTGCTCCTGAGGCGAGATGAGAGCGTCGGCTATTTCCTTTCTTATTTCGCTCATTTCTTCCCTCAATTTTCTGTAAACAGTTACGTTGATTACTACACTAATGCTTTTGATTCGCGATCACTTAATTATATTTCTCTCTATATACATTATATTATATACTGCTTCGCTTCTAGTTGGCACCTACCTCGCCGCGCGCCCCCGCATCTCAGACTCGACACGCTTGGTACTGACATGTTAGAGCGGCGTTCGATTATCGATATAAATCAAATCTAATATACTATTTATGGTATACCAAGGGGATACAAACGAGCAGTCGGATACTACCGACGCCCATAGGCATCCGCGTAGAGGCTATACAGATGCGCTGCCCTCCTTCTCCTCCCAACTCCATGGGCAGTACCTACTGCCGCCAATAACTGTCATAAAATCTGCTACCTTATAGTATGCCTTACCACACAAACGCTCTTTAACAACTTTTTTAAATTTATTAATCAAAAGTTTTTGGACGCTTTCTGGGATACTATTGTAGAGGCGTATGCATTGCCCCCGAAAGGAATAGTTCATGAGATACAGCCTGCTGACAGACGGACGGACGGACTGACATCGGAGCCTTAGTAATAGGGTCCCTTTTTTACCCTTTGGGTACGGAACCCTAAAAATCCTTCTGAACATTGCTTATGAAAATGTACCTACGTATGATTTACACCCCGTGATTGTGCCAAAAACTACGAAAATGTTAATTAAGGCAAACACGCAAACAGACGAAGATTCTATATTATATGTACTTAATTTCAACGAGCCAGGCTTTTTTTCCTCGATAGAATAAAATTCTTACTTCAAGCGATTCTGATTTCATTATTCAATTAAATATTCAAGTGAATTCTCTTCAAAATATATAAAGTGTCTGATTTTTTATAGAAAGAGGTACCAGGCGGTATTGCAGTCGAATTATTCCAGCACCGTTGGGAGGTACCTCTCGCACATAACAGTGTCGAATTCCATGGAGTGTGTGAGCCCCCGGCGGTCCATAGATGGACAAGGAGAAAGGAGGGCAGCCAATCTGTATTACCTCTATGCGAGTATGGGCATCGGTAGTTATTAAAAATCTCCCATTGTCCGTTTGTCCCTAATGGATGACACGTGCCCTTGACATTACCGATCTAATTAAAGATAATAAAAAAAAAAATATCTTACTATAACTATGTGGAAGCGTATAATTATGTATATTCCTGGAAAACATTAGAGTGTAGTAAATTATAGAAAATTTCGATGAAACTGTTGTTCTTATATAATGGCACGAACACAAAGTTGTTTGATGACCTTGATACCGGTATCTAGGCACCGGCTACACAAGCCTGAACTATGCACTTTACGGAAATTCTAGCTTCATTAGGCCGCACTAAATTCTAGTTATTACGCGTCTGTAGCCTTTCCTCGGCTTTGTAAGAAGCCAATAACCAAGAGAGTCGTTTTTATTGGATCCTTAAAAAGCTTTGAACCAATATAATATCCAATCGTCTATTTTTAGAGTATTTGTACGCTTTTCTTTATTTAATTATTCGTATTCTTATACGGGGGATATTCGTTCTCTACGATTAGTATAATATACTTAATAAATATTTACGTGCCATATTCAATTGGGAAAACACGTAAAAATTAACAATTCTTTTCAAAAAATGAAAATTCAACGTGTCTACATAAAATATATTTCTTTTTATTATCATAGAGCTCTATTTTGCCTGAAATTTTATATACACAACGATTTTATATACGAAACAAACGGAGATTTACTGAGAAGAAAATTTGTTTAGCGGTGTTAGGTAGGTGAAACAATAGTTAGCGTAGCCCATTTTTTTCGCTCTTCTTATAGCATTTCAAGATAGACAAAACTATCACTATAAAAATATTCATTTCTATCGTCAGTTACTATCACTGTTTTTTTTCCCTGTAATGGTTACGCCCGGTAAGTTTCGAGCCTGTGGAAATATCAAGATGAAAAATAGATGTTTGCCGATCTTTAGAACTACACACTAGGCACACAAAATTTCATGAGAATCGGTCAAGCCATTTAGGAGGAGTGTGGTATCCGTCATGGTAACCGGATACAATTGGATCCGGTAGGTAGGGATTTTTTTAATCCGAAATCCACGCGGGCGAAGCCGCGGGCGGAAGCTAGTTTTATAATATTCCCACATCTTGGGATTAGTACCCTCCTCCCAGGCTGTTTCTGTACCATAATTATTGTAAATTTATAAATTGTATTGTATTATATCATATGCAAATGTACTTGTATTTTCATATTTTTGAATTTTACATCTGATCACAACATGAGGCCCGCTGAGTTTGTTTCTTCTCAGGACAGGGCTAGGGTTGAACCGGTGGTAGATTTAATTGTTGTTGTTTTGTTCAAAAAGTAATTCCTGTAATTCTATTTTGAATAAAAAACTTTTCTTTCTTTCTTTCTCTCTCTATGATAGCTGGACAGTTGAAATTTTCACAGATGGTGTATTTCTGTTGCCGCTATAACAACAAATACTAAAAAATTTAATATGAATATTTAAGGGGACCTCCATACAATAAACGTGATTTTTTTGCTCCCATATTAGATCGTAGATAATGGTACGGAAAATCAAAGAACAATTTATATAGCATTCATCGACTACCAAAAAGCTTTTGATACGGTAAGTCATACAAGCATCTGGGAAAGCCTGAAGGAACAAGAAGTGGAAGAAATATATGTAAAAACCATCAAATCCATCTATAACAACAATAAAGGTAAAATCAAGCTAGAAACCTTAGGCCCTAGCTTCCCAATAGAAAGGGGAGTTAGACAAGGCGATCCGTTGTCTCCAATAATATTTATAGATGTCCTTGAGGCGATCATAAACAAGCTAGACTGGAGTAAACAAGGAATATACATATACGACAAATACTTAAGCCACCTGAGATTCGCCGACGACCTTGTACTATTATCAGAGTCATCCTCCCAGTTACAGATAATGGTAGAAACCCTACACGTAGCTAGTGCAAAAGTGGGACTAGAAATGAATATCACGAAGACAAAAACAATGACAAATAGCCTGAAAAGACCAAGAATAGTCAATAGCCGGATCCACACCGGACGATCCAAAATGGATCGGCGATCCCGCGATCCGCGATCCAAGATCGTGATGCGTGGAGCGTGGATCGTTCTAGGTCGATCCAACAGAAATCTTTTGCGATCCTGACTGGCTGCTCCAACGCGATCCAGCCGATCCATACTGATCCATAATTCAGTTGAATTTTGTTTGGCTATGGAGTCACACGTGCAACGACGGCGACGAATAGCCGCTGCAGCAGCAAGCTACATTTTACTTGTATCTTTACGGCAAAAATTACAAAAACGAAAAAGACAGTATTGGGTTAAAACAATTTTTAAAAACCGGTTCCAATATGGAAGTCCACTTTACAAAGAGTTAATTGATGATGGAGCTGAAGTAAATTTTGCACGATATATAATATTGTATAATAGCCACCATTAGGATCCCATAAACATTTATTCTCCCTATATAGGGAAATTAAACGTATACATTGTAAGTTATCCATAACGGCGGTTCACGCGATCCTCGCAACCGTCCAGACCGCGCGCGCCAAGCGCCTGAGGCACCTTTGTGCGTGACCAAAAAACCGACAAGAAATGGATCGCACGCGGCGAGGAGCGCGCGCTCCCTGCCGCGCACATGGATCGCGCGCGGCACGTCTACACCTCTCGCTCCATGGAGCGCGCTCCATGCCGCGCGCGTTTGGAGCGCTTTGGATCGTCCGGTGTGGATGCGGCTAATAGGAAACCATTGGAATACGTTGAAAAATATGTCTATCTGGGAAAAACTATCAGTTTCGACAGGAAAAATAAAAACATAGAAATAGAAAGAAGAATCCAATTAACGTGGAACAAATACTGGAGTCTCAAAGACATTTTTAAAAGTAACATGCCACAAGTTATTAAAACAAGAGTCATGAACACAAGCCTTTTACCATGTTTGACATATGGTTGCCAAACGTGGAAATTCACTGCCGAAATAAGGAAAAAGATCAGCGTCTGTCAGAGAGGACTTGAACGAAGCATGTTAAAGATAAGGAAGCTCGATAAAATACGACACACAAAAATAAGAAAAATAACAAAAGCAACGGACGCTCTGAGTTACGCGCAAAAATTAAAATGGAAGTGGGCAGGACATGTTGCGCGGCTAACTGATCTTAGATGGACCAAAAAAGTAACATTTTGGAATGGCCCCATAGGCAAAAGAACAAGGGGGAGACCCATTACAAGATGGGAAGATGATGTCAAAACAATAGCTGGTCCAAACTGGAGACAAGTAGCCCAGGACAGAGTTAAATGGACATCACTGGAGGAGGCCTTTACCCATAATGGGGTTCCGATAGATTAAGTAAATAAGATTAGATATATAATAATGTAAGATTAGATAATAAGATAAGATTAGATTAGGTACAGATAAATATTAATTAGCGAAAAAAAAAATAACATAGAACAATCCAAACTAACCTTGATCCAAAATAACTATATAGAATTTAAGAAATGTAAATCTTTAGGAAATAAAAGGCTTTTTTATTTTATTTTATTTTATTTATTTACAATGGTACGGAACCCTTCGTGCGTGAGTCCGACTCGCAATTGGCCGGTTTTTTTAGATTGTAAAAGCAACAAACATTCACTCATGGCACTATCTCTTACCGCGGTAGTATTACCTTAGTTACGTTTTTTCGGCCATGACGATGATCATGGCCGAAAAAACTGTGGAGCCAAATACGGCTTCATCGGATGATGAGCGCTCATAGGAACTCATATGGCGTCGAAAGGTGGATCGAGCCCCCACTGTCCCGTAGATGAGAGAGACGCATTCCAATATGAAAATGTATTATAATAGCTAATTTGACTATTATTATCATGGCAGTTTAGCTTACACGATTTAATGATTGCTAGGCCCCTAAACCCAATAAAAATAGATGTTTCATAGTTTTGCGGGAATATTATATAACTTTGATAAGGTGCACTAAAGTAAGTTCCTGATAGGTGAATAATTGTTCGAATTGCCTGCATGTATAGCGACCGTAAAGGCCAATCATGTTATAGATAACGAAAACGGCAGGAAGACTCAATACATTATCTGCTCATTACATTATGTAGCTATTTTCTTTATTACTTACAAGTCGACTTCGGCGAATGCGCCAGCTAGTAGCAGCTAGTAGTATCCAAGGCATAAGGTGGATAGGTAATGCTCTAAAATTTATTAGTTTGCTCTTTTAATTATTTAAAAGGGGGATAAAGGACTAACCGGACCTTTTAATAAGTACCTACGATCATAAACCTCCGCAAAGAGATTATAAAGCCATAACCACTCATTATAAAGGTACATAGGTATATTTATGAACATAGTTATCTTACAATTATGTATCTTTAATAATATTATACACTGCAGAGTTTGCTTGGATGCCTTAGTATGCCTTAAACTCCCTCCACCTTATTAATAAACATAGAATAACTTTATCCAAGTAATAACCTGGTAATAAACTGACATCTGTCAAATTCCATATTAAAAAACACATAAAAAGTATGAAATTTGACAGATGTCAGTTTATTACTTGCGTATTGCTTGGATAAAGTTATTCTATGTTTATTATTAAGGGGGATAAAGTATAGGTCCGATTTCAACAATTATTGCATTGTTAGATAGCTCATTTTTTGGGAAAGGCTATAGGCTATTAACACAATTAAACTACGATTTATAGAATCCAAGTAGGTACTGCATGTAAAATAGTGGTGCGCTGCTAGTATTAAACACAATCCCCCTTATTAATAAACATAGAATAACTCTATCCAAGGAATAACCTAGTAATAAAGTGACATCTGTCAAATTCCATAATTAAAAAACACATAAAAAGTATGGAATTTGACAGATGTCAGTTTATTACTAGGTTATTACTTGGATATAGTTATTCCATGTTTATTAATAAGGGGGAATAAATTTATCTAGTGATACAATATCACAAGTTTCAATCAGACAATCAGAGTAATATTTTAGTTCAGTCCCTTCTATACTCACGTAACGGTAAAATAAACACTACTTAAACCTGTCAGTGAACTAAATGATACCGTTAACTTCCCAAAATAGTCCAACGTGTTCCCCCAACTGACTTCCTGCCAGGTGAAGTTCGGTCAGCCGGCCGGGTCAACTGGGATTAAAGGCGTCAGGTGATTTGCACGTATATGAATTGTCCTTTCACCATCATTTATGATCATCAGTCTTCGTCAATCCTCTACATACGCCTTTTTCTATGATCGTTAAGACAAGCGTTCCTCTTCTGCTTGAATGCAAACTAAGCTAGCTTCACTACCGCGATATTATAATTTGATTATTTTTTACAAAGGGGCCAAAGAGCAGTCGTAGCTTTTCGGTAGTCAATCGACGCCGATAAACATGAGCATAATTATTATGTGGATGTGTTGCCCTCATTCCTCCCCGTCTCCAATGGGCCACAAATACTCACAAACCACATGTTGCACAACGCGACAGCACAGCTGTTTAATCACGATGGTGTCATGGCGAGTGGTGGCATTGCAGTATTGTACTGTCTGTCATGTATGCGTGGCCCATGGAAGGGGGAAGAAGAAGGAGGGATCTGTTTAACTGTTTAACCTCTACGCTCATGTCTACGGACGTCGGCAGTCATGAAAATGGCTGCGATTGCTCGTTTGCCTTCTATACTAAAAAAAACCGGCCAAGTGCGAGTCGGACTCGCACACCAAGGGTTCCGTAGGAACGGGAGGTATGAGCAAAAGTAATAGACGTTGAGAAAATTACACTTCCCTGCGACAAGTTGACAAACTTGTATATCCCGCATATATTTAGCTTTATGCTTGCATACATTTAGTATGAAACGAACTACATGCATAATTGGTAATGATTTTTCCTGTGATATAAATTTTATTTACCAATTTTTAGATTAATTCCTATATGTATACTGTAAGGTTCTTGCCAAATTTCAGAATTCTAGCTCAACGGGAAGTGCCCTATAGGTTTTCGAAAAAGTGCGTTTTCGTACAAAATTTGTGCATAAATGGCTATAACGTTTTATTGCGTTAACTTAGATGTGTGATTTGTGATTGAAGGCATCAAGACTGACCTCCGTATTTAACAAAAAATTCAGCTTAATCCCTTCACGCGTTTTAGAGAAAAAGGTCTTGACAGACGTACAGACAGACGGACAACAAAGCGATCCTATAAGGGTTCAGTTTTTTCTCTTTGAGATACGGAACCCTAAAAAAGAAAGAAGACGAAAAATACCTCGCTCTCATTCAATTTAAGCGGTAAATCAAATTTGAAAACGTAAACCGAGTCACGTCAGGCTCTTTCACGTACAGGACGCGGCTAATTTCCACACAACAATCGCAGTTAAACAATTGACTCGTGTATCACATTTCATGAACTCGACGCAAAACTGACGCAGCGTCCACTAAAGTACCGTGACGTACTTAGGACAAGGCCAGCGGTGTAATTATAGTGTGGCAGGGAAGCCACGGGTATAGACGGAAGGGGCGCCGGAGAGGACGGTAAACATCCTAGCATACATTGATTAAGATTGGAAGAGAAAGATGCACTTTTTTACAGTGTAAGATGGCAAACGAACAGTCGGAGCCACGACATCCACATTCCCACAGATGCGTTACCCTCCTTTCTCCTCCCCTCCATGGGTACCAATACAATCAATTTGATACGAACCTCAGTATACTTACACCACTGATCAAGGTATTCCGTGTTGAAAGGGGTCAATAGTAACAATGAAGCCGAACCGTCTTGTGCGAACTTAACATAAAAAGGGACATAGCAGAAGGAAAAGGTACGAGCGCAGGTGTAATGGTAATGGTATGGAAACCATTGGACCAGATTAGGAAACCGCATCTTATGCCATCATGGAAATGTACCTTAATGCCCATTACTAGGCATTGAATTTGATTGGCATTGAATTACCAATGAAGCACATGAGAAATTGAATGAGCTGCGGACCTATGCAGCGCGGAACGAAGCTCCTGCGAGGCCCGGGGTTTAGACACAGTGGAGTTGAGAAGAGGGGTCTTTTCAAGGGTACAAATATGATCTCAAGGTCCTCAAGCGGCTTTAAACCTTACAGGGCCCGGGCTGCAAATTTCCTTTTCTTGTTTTTTTTTTAGGTAGACTACGCTAACAGGCTGAAGGCCCAGTGCAGCTTCATCTGTATGAGAGGTCCTAAGCCCCTACTTGGACCCGTTATGCAAATCGCTGAATTAGTTCTGCACTTAACAACTAATTAACAACTCAATAACGGCGATGGAGTTGAATAAAATATGAAAGTTTAAAACGCACCGAATATGGTACTCACAGCCTTTCCCAGTGAAGTCACACTGTTATCAGAAAATGTAAGCGAGGGAATTTACTACTTCGATCCGGTCGTTACACATAAGTAACCATACTAATACGGTTCGATTCGGCCACACATTGATTATGAACAAGAAAGCGAATGTTTCTGTGTTGAGATTTAAAACTTTACTCTCGTGTGACGTGAGAGTCATAATCGATCGATCTTCACTAAGATCTCATGTTTTTAGGCCGTATATAGAAAACTAGCTGTGCGCCACGGTTTCACACGTGTTAAATCGTTCCAAGAGTACCGTTTTTTTTTTCGGAATAAAAAGAATATTTAAAATATTTCAGATTGTAATCTGTTTTTCTTTTTGATTTTTTTTTAAACTGTGTTTCTTGCAGAAGGTTGTTTGTTGGATGACGTTGAAAGGTAACAGGTCTGTCTAACAATTATATGGGCCTCTCCTAATGGGTTTCGATTGTGGTTTGTTCGTTTGCTCCCTTAAATAAAAAAGTCACAACATTGCAAAAAAACTAAAATAGGACTTATTTTTGATGCTTGATATTCTTATTGAAACAATTACTCACTCTTTTTCGCCCTGCAACCAGGACCACCGTTCGACCCACTGTTTCTTACAGTTGTCAATCTTCTTGCATTGCGCTCGCATTTGAAATATCTCCGTGTTAGGATCATATTTAACAGCGTTCATCTATAAAAATTATCGTAAATTAGTATAATGTGTAGGGACCTTGCAGGGCACATAGAGGCAGCACTTTCGCCGCCCTAGTGATAATTTTAGGAATTAAGTGCTAGCAAAACACAATGACAAAGACTTGTTGACATATGTCATATTATACATACAAACAAAAATTTACTAGGATAAGGTTCACATTTCAGCCACTAGTTAGCGTGGCGGTTTAGAAGCTTGATCCCTATTGGTCCGCCGTCGACCTAATGGGATGAGCGTCTCCATAATTATAGCTCTCTCGTGTAGAATTATGGACCGTCTCAGTATGCATTGAGAGACGATCCAGCAGATGATTCATAAACGCAGATGACTATGATAATATAAACACTAAGTAATTCTTGCCAATTGGATAAAAGTAGTAATTCTTGCCAATTGGATAAAAGTAAATGCGAATCGCAGCGCTGCATGTGTGTGGGACGTGACGCATGGTGGCCAAGGTCCAATTTAAACACAGGTGAAAGCGCATGGAACAATGTTGCTAAAGCTAAGGCTCGGGTCGGACTTTAGAGTGCTATTACCTAATACATGTAATAAAAATAAACCAAAACAATTAAAGTTATATTTTTATGTGTCTTTGTAGAGTTGAAAACGAATTAAGAGATTATATTATGTACTAGTGGATCCGACAGCCGTTGTCTTGACATTATTGGAAATATGTTGCCATGGTAACGTGAAGTGTTTTGACTACCAGGCTGTCCCAGTCATAGATTTAGAATGTACAAGATACACAATGTCAGAACAGAGGCGAGACAAAAAAATATTTGACAAATGTCAGAATTACTACAGAAACTTACATGACTTTGTCATTACTATGTAATCGGGCCCCTATCGCACCTTACACGCGTAAAATAATTGTCTCATATGTACTTCATCTACTGTCTCTTTTCTTTTCCGATGATTCTAAGTTAATTTGAATGTCTCGCTCCCACGCTTTGTACATCTTTCACGTAGTGAAAACAATTCTAAATCTATGGTCCCAGTAGTACAAGACTCGGATAAGCGGAGCATATTGCGCCAGGGGTTTCGAGTTCGAATCACGCCTTGGTTATGGATGTTTATCTATGTATTATATATATTTCTATAATAACAATCTTAAATACATAAAATTTCTTAAATTTATAAAACATTAAATATATTTACCTAAAAGTCTAGTACCCGTAACACAAGTCCTTACGGTACTTAGCAAGGGGCTAGGCTAGCGTAGTGTGACATGTCCACAGATATCTTATATATTAATAGCGGAAGCCGATTTTTGTCCTGGACTTTTTGGCCGAACCACACAACGTAAAATTATGGTTAAGGTGTCAAATTAAAGGTCTCGGCGTGATTGTGTGCCAAAAATTATTCAGATTTCTTAATTGCAAAATAGAAATAAAGTATGTACAATTTTAAATATTTGTTTTTATCATTGACAATTTTTGACAATTGACAATGACATATGACAATTTTTTTTTATTAAATGGTATTGGAATGACATATGACAACTGTAAATATTTTTTTTTTTTTTTTTTTTAATTTTAGTCCAGTGGAAAGTAGTTTAGTAATGATCTAAGGTAGCAGCCCATCAGCTGATTTGCGAAATAAAACAGACGTTTTATTTTTTCAGGTCATATTCAGTAATATTTTAATAATTTATATTCAACAACTTATAATTATAATTAAATATAATTTTATGGTCGAATTTCGACCACTGGGCGGCCACTAGTTATTATTATTATGTTATGTATTCTAATTGTCAATGAATTATTTTGCCCTACAATAGTGTATTTTTTTAATTTTTCATCGTAACCTATATATTGATAAAATAATAGCCTAAATGTATCTGAGGACTAATACCTAAATATCAAACTTTCATCAAAATCAGCAAAAAAAGTAGTTTTTGCATAAAAGCCGCAAAAGACACAGACAGAATGAAGTCTTCTACTGTTTTATTATATGTATAAATGAAAAAACTGGTATTTATAGAGTCATTGTAATACTTTGAAGTCTAATCACCATATTATTGTGATTGTTGAAACAAATATTTATTAGCTACTAAGTGCGGTTTCTTTTTCTAGCGACGCATGTTTTTATCACCACGTTCCCCACTCCCAGTGGAATATAAAAATGTCTGGAGTGATTTTGACGACAATCCCCTGCGGCATAGCCCGACGAGTGATCTTGTAAAGTTTTGTAACGATCGCATTATGAGAATTTTGCGGCGGGTCGCTTGTAACATAAAAATGAGCGCAAACCTGAAGACATACAAATTATTATTATACATGTAGTCTTTTTAAGAGTTGCCGCCATTTTTTGAACGTTTATCAGGTATTAATGGTCAAGTAGGCACTCTAGTATATGCAGGCTTATTGATATTTTAGCGACAGATGTTTGTGTACACGTAATAGTCAATAAATACTATTTTTATAAAAAGGAAACGCAGCTAACGTCTATTTGTAGGGTGTAATCTGTCATTTCATTCTCAGAAAGCTACATTCACTATTCAGAAGTTATAGCTTATATTTTATTGGTAGTACGTATAAAATCTATCTCAAGGATCAGTTCGAAAAACAATTAGTGCATAACGAAATAAGCACGGACCGGCTACTGCTGTGTACTTGGAAAGGCTTGTGCAAAAAGTTCTTAAGGTCTGTTCACAATGAGTCTGACCTCTACATTGCGGACTGAATTATATCTTCCGCAGGGGCCTGTAGCATATCATTAGTTACGTTATTGCACGTATCGAGCTCGGCTTTGGCCATTTCAATACGATTAATGCTTTTATACATTTCTTACAATATCTAGACGTAGAGTAATTTAATATTAGCTCATAAAAAGTACGACTATGTTTTCGTAGATTTTATTTTTAAATAATTTAAATGTTTGTTTTGTTTAAATACATTTTCAAAATGGATAAAATATTATGTAGCACAGGAGATGGAGCTACGCTAACTCACAGCGCCGCTGCTATATGTGTGTGCTGCTATTAAATATAGGTTATTGAAATTGATAATTTTTACATTTCAATTCTATCGAAGTCATATTGTTGGTAATTTTACAAATTTAACTACCTAGTTAAGTCCACTTAAATATGCTTTTGAATAGAGTCATTTACATAAAGCATATACGGTATAACTTCATATAACTTTCTCATGCACGGCATTTATATACAAAAATATATATGCTAGTTTGCTGAGCTAACGCGAAATTCGCCACAGCGCGCAGCGTTATAAAGTTATGAATGCAGCCGCCACCTCAAATGTTTCATTCGGAGCTCGGGTTTTAACAAAAAGCCAGCGAATCTGAATGCAATTACGAGAGGCGCGAACGACTGACCGCATGCACGGCGGCGCGGCGGTTTGAGGTTTCATGTACAACGCCGGACAAACCACGCGCGTATAGCCACACAGCTGTATGTGTCGCGGCGTTGTATTGTGCGAGAATATAACTCGCGGCTCGCCAACAAAACGTTCGTACTTTCATGCAATAAAAAAGAAATAACTGTTTTTTAACAGCAGCTGCTCTGAAAGTCATGTCACTACGTGCATCACAAGGTCACAAGTCGGTCATTCAATTATTTCGAAATCTCCGTAGATTTGTTTGTCGATAAAAATTTTATTTTATTATACATACGGCTATTACACGCTTGGAAGTTTCGAGAATATTATAATCGATTTTTCGGTTATAGACGATAATATACTTAGAATACCACACGTCCGCAGTAAGCCAGTGTATGTCTAAATTATTCTCCAATCGCTGCTGAATTTGAAATTTAAAATTCCATAGATTTCTATGAGTTTACGAGTGTAATAAAAAGTGTAAACATAAGTACATATTGATAAATATTTCTACTTATTCATCACAATAGAAAGAACATAGGTACGTTCGTAGTTATACATTCCGAGCTCATGAACTAATCGATAGGAACTCATGAAAATAGAACTAATTAAAGCCATTGGGATCAATAGAGGGTCGACAGTTCGCTTATTGGCAGGCGAATTATTATTGGCCAATAGAATTGCTCATCATATACATTCGATGTAGGTACATATACCGTCGGAAAACGTATACGAAATGAAAAAAATAATATCCGTTTAATATTTTTCTATATTTATTGTAATAAAGTTTATAAGATTGTTCGTTTGTTGGTAATCTTCGGAAATGCTCATTGAATTTTAAAAGTTCTTTCGCTAACAGAAAGCTTTACTATTCAGGAGTGACATGGGCTAGAATTTAACTCGATTGAATAAGAATATCAACAAAAAAATGTGTAAATCGAGTTTGAGAAAAGCGGAAGAGACGAACTCTACCTTTTATTGATGCCCCAAAAACAAAGCCACATAAGGCAGCTAATACAGAAACAATTGGCGGAATTGGCTCAGAAGTGCTGGAAACGTGGATGTCAGACTGAAAAGTGACCAAGGGTAGATAAGCGACTGGGTTCAAGGGCCAGCCAGTAGTGTGCAACGATAAGAATATTTACTGTTGTCCTTTAGAGCTCAGATGTTTGTAATGGGCTTAGGTTAGACAATACAAACGAGACGCGTCAGGACACGAGTGACAGCCCTGCATCTCACTGCAGCAGCAGATATCACTTATTTGCTTATGACTTATGAACAGAAAATGAAGTTTCGTAACTGAAGATTTAGCTCATATTTCCGATCAAATATTCCGATTCATTGGTCTGCTGGCAAAAATGTGTAAGATTAAACGACTTATACGCAAATACAAAACAATTTATTAATAATAAAAGTTCAATCAATGATAGATTGAGATGAGAAACCTAAGAATCTTATTCGGCATGTTGTCCAGACTGCTTAGTTATTAAACATACTAAAACTACTGCCATCTAAGAGGTGACCAGGGGAATGGGGATCTAAAAAACTCCCATTTCGGATTTTCATTTATATCTCGGAACACGATATACGGATTGCAGGCAAACATTTTCCTGTGTCAAAGGAAAGCTCATAGAAAGCTCGACACTTTTTATTCTGATTTAAAATCCATTTTGAGATATACGCGTCGGAAAGTTGAACATTTTCAATAGACCGATAAATACACCACAGAGTTTTGGTTAAAATAAAAAAAAAATAAGAAACATCAGTCTCACACACTTCACACCCTCTACCTATGTGATCATTTATTGATTAGACTAAAACTAGCGACCCATCTAGCGCGTAGTATAAAATATATGTACGGTGTAGCTAGTCTGTTTTAAACTACGCATATATCTACGCATATAAATATATACTACGAATATAAATACATCTGCAGGAGGCTGACTTTGTTTCATACTATTACAACATATTATATAATTAACAGTTTCACACTTTTTTTTAATCTGTTTGCTAATATAAATTAACAAACATTTTCACTTTTATATCTTATCCTTTTTTTTTCGGAGGGATCTCTTACAAGTCGGTGGCATGGTGAAACACTACCATTTGACTGTTCATCGGACTAATGAAGACTTTTATGTCTTCTGGTTTTGGGGATTGCGATAGGGGGACAGACCCTCCTCTTTTCCCGCAGATGGGAAGAAGATGCACCGGATAGTTTGGGGAACGTAACCTATTTACGCTATTTTTAGGACCAAGGGAGGGGACGGCCCCTCCCTCCCCACCATTACCGGATAGGGTGGCTCGCGCGCGGTGCCGAAATTGGTCGGACCGGCTTTATAACAAATTATATCTTATCCTTGACGATATGGCCTTTTTATACAAGCTAATTAGAACTTTAGATACAATCCACATCGTTTTCCTCTATTTTAGTATGATCTTGCTCAATTTCATGGCGAATCTTTTTAATTGTATTTAAACAAGTTACCTACTAACACACCCACCCAAATTAGTAGGTTACTTTAAAATAGAACGAAACAACAGAATATTTTTGGAACAAATAAAACCAATCGTGACTTTTTGTTTCCACAATAATTCCCCGATAATTTATTTACTTCGTTGTGGCTTGAAAGCATCGGCCAGTTAAAGTAGGACAGATATAACAAAGAATGTTAAGCAGCCACTGATCGATACAAATATAATAATACAATAAGTATAAAAGTCTTGGCGCCGCGTGCGCTACCATAAAAGGCCGCAAGTAGGTCGATTAGAAAGTATAATCGTTTAAACTAGTGATGCGCTTTTAATACGGGCGACGATTAAATAATTGTTTTACTAACACTTGACAAATCGTTTGTAATAATACGGTGTATAATAAACTGACTGACCCGGCCATGCGTCGCTGTTATAATAGTTTATAATATTCATTATTCGAAATGAATCATAGCTTACATTATACTACCGCCCGCGGCTTCGCCCGCGTGGATTTCGGACTTCAAAAATTATTCAAAATTTCAACTTCTTATGTTATTCTGATATGAAAGCTATATTAATGTAAAGTTTCATGAAAATCCGTCCAATAATTTCGGCGATTAGCCCGAACAAACGGACACACAGACAAACAAAAAAATTAAAAATCATAGAAAAGTGTTCTGTCACTATTTTAAAATCGCCCCCAATTAGTTTTTCGTAAATATATTCAATGTACAGACACTAAAATTTTACTGTTTTATTATATGTATCTAAGATGTTGGACATCATGTGACTGATCAGTTCGAAATTTTATTAAAATGCGTTCAGTAGTTCTCTATCTTATGTGTTCTCTATCTTTTTTGTTCCCTTCAGTCCGGAGAAACATGACTGGAGAGTTTTACATTTTATTAATTATTATGATTGAGCTGATTTGAATCCGACATGCTTTGCAAAACCGTTCAAGTATAAAAAAAATAATAATAAATATCATGGATTTTTTTCCGGAAACTCAGAAGTCAAGGCTGTTATCATCTGATCAGTGATATCGAAGGCACAGCGAACAAGATAACGTCTATTGATTATTATTATATACTACTTCCTAAGAAACTATAGTATAAGATCCGCGACGTGAAAAAAACATGTAGAGTAAAACCGTGTGAAACAGTAACGCCGAGAGTTTTTACAGTGAGTACGTCACTTGCCCAACTTTCACTTAAAAATAATTTTCGTACTCTAGCACCAGTCATGTCATAGAGCTAAGAAATATAACAAAGATTTCCTTTCATTTAAATAAAATTTTATAATTTACCTAAAGTAAATACGTTCTGTTTGCCTTTCCGCAAAATGTACCTATAATATCAAGACAGAATACGGAAGACCTACGGAAACCTCCAGAGCGGCGCGGATAGTAAAGATCGTGGATCCATCTCTCTACAATGCATGCACCTCAAATTAAGGCTGCACAAAAAAAATTAAAAAAAAACCTATAATAAAGATGTTAAATGACATATTACTGCAACTGTCAACTGCCTAGTACTATTGTTCTCTTTAAATTTGTATAGCACTATTTTTATATTCAACTGACAAAGCTTGAATAGAATGGGCTTTGTCGGTCATCTTGTAAGAGAGTTGAGCACGAGCCACTTTACACGAAGCTAGTATTTAATAATAACCTAATACATAATATACAGTGGCAGCAACTTATAACTGTGACACTAACTATGCTACAATAAATAGTCAAAGATATTATATAGTAAAGAGTATGTGTAAATACAATTGGCGAATCGTACATAATTATATCATTGTATTCCTTCATATGTTATTACTTTTTAAACAGGAATCCATTACTGACACCTGTAGGCTTTAGGATACTCGAAAAAAAAACGAAAGCCCTAGGGTATTAGGACGTGCTGTTGTGACGGAAGTACGGTAAACCTGACGGCATTCTCCCGCGTCTCCGCCAGAGGGAGAATAGCAATGACACTCCATGCCAGGCGTACCTGACCACTGGCACGTACGTACACTAGGGGACGTTAATGCCAGTATTTCATCGCTGGAATGGCACCGGCCTCCTGACCTACATTGTTCTCTAAGATCTAGACGTCGCATAGCTAATAGTGTAGATGCAACAAATACCTGTACATTCTCGACGCGTGTGAGCCCATTTTAACAAAATAAACACAAGTATGTCTAGAGTCTAGACAAGCAGTGGAGTTTCCAGCTAAGTTCAGAAAATAATTAATATAAATTTTAAATGGGGAATCCTCATGGATACCCAGCCGCCCGGGGTACCAGCTGGGTTATGCCAGATTCTTACCGGCTAAACCCCCACTGTTCTTTCTCCTTGCACCGTACGACTCATCCGCGAATCCGCCGGTGCTTAGCCGCTCCCGCAGCCCCTCCATGTAGAGCATGGAGCTCCCCTCCAATAGCAAGGCGAGCCAGAAAACACAAAGGCGCGCCTTACCTCCAAGGCCCCCGCAGGCAAGGCATCCGCAGGGCAATGGTCCCACCCCTAGACCGCCACCCTGGGGCCAACCACCAAACGGCCGCAGAGGACAGGGAGGACGGTAACAACACACCGCATCTCCTCTTCCTCTGCGGCCCCACCGCCAACGCATCCGCAGGAGGTAGGGCGTACGGGAACGACACACCGAGACACCTCTCCTCCCGCGACACCTCCTGGCTGTAGAGGCCAGAAAACTCCGAACCCCCGCACCCCTCATGGACGCATCCAGAGCGGGCCCACGGCCAAGCCCACTTTGAGCCCTATATATCCCTCTTCGCTTCACTGTGGTGGTCCAAGCCACGACTGCTAAGCCCCATCACCACGACAATGTGGAGATCCGTCGAGGGGGTCGACGCCGCACCGCCTACTGTATATTCCACCAAACCAAACCAATTCGACTCATAACAAGATCCCTGTTTAATACTAGTAATAGTAGAGTATTAGTAAATTTAATAAAGGCTTGCCTATAATACAAATATTTTTGAATACGATATTGAAAGAATCCTAGACTACAATAGGTATTTGCGGAAATCTAACTTAAACATATTAACGTTATTAGTATTGGTAAATTACGTAAAATCTAAGTATTTCTAGATCACCTAGAAACTTGATATTTGGAACCAAGGGAAAACTAAAATTTTAGTTCCTTAATGTTACCTTTTTAAGTACTTCAAGTTGTAATTCTTCACTAGAAATCCACGAAAGATAAAATAATAAATTTTTAAATTATCAAAATATTTACGTCCAACAACGGCACACTCCACGCTTAAAATAAATTTTGACACACGTCAGCTTGTAAAAGCATCAACCAAAAAAAAATCACAACAGTCAATTAGAAAGTATGTATACGATGTAAATATTTATTAGAGTATATACATCGGCACCCTTAGTTAGCTTAGCTACGGTTGTGATTCTCGTGTTTCCATTAACGATCGAACGTCATCGCCTTTGAACCACGTCAGAACCCCATTACCCTACTCTTTACTTCGTTTTTATTACCCAAGTCACCTTCCCTTTAGATTTAACAAGCGCTTCTAAGCTTTCAGATATATCACGATTAAATTACGTCTTGTAAACCATTTTAAAAGCGCATCAGGATTTAGGATGTAATTAAATACCAGTTAAATACGTGTGTCTGCACGCTAAAAGTACAGTAAGTCTCTATAAACTTTCAAGTTGTAAGTTGTAGTTTATAATTACTGCGACTAGTATAATATAGTATCTATACCTATACCATACTTAGTTTAAACAGAGATACCTCTTTAAAATTAGATCCTTATTTAATTAAAGTGTAACTTGTAAGTAATGGATACAGTACTTTTTTTATATCTTTACTGTGTTAAAAAGGGATTTTATACACACGGATACTCCAACAATACATTTTCAATTATACAAGGTTGATAAAAGCGAGAGGCATTAAATGAAACCACATAATATATTTTAGTGCATAATTTCCAGGCTATACAACTATAAACAGATCAATCGGAGCAATAGTTTAGCCACATGAATTTTTTAAAGTTTTTTCTCACTACGTACACGCTGTATCGCAGCTGATCGCCGACTATGGCCGGCCGGGGTCATTCACCCCGTGCTCGCTGTAGCCGCCCGGTACAAAGTGACAGCTGTGCTGTCGCGTTTCGTGCAGTGTGTAAGTAGCCGGTGGCCCATAGAGGTGGGAGGAGAAAGGATACGGATGCCTATGGGCGTCGGTGGTCATGAAAATGGCTCCGACTGCTCGTTTGCCTCCTATACCATAAAACATTGTTTACATAATTATTTTATTGTCTACGAGTTGGCCGAGGCTTCGAAACTCTACACTGGCGTGACTCCGACTCGCAATTTTTCTCGTTTGCCCCCCTTTACCATAAAAAAAAATTAACCGGTTTTTTACTAGATGCACAAATATTATATTATTACTAGCTGCGCCCCGCGGTTTCACCCGCGTAACTTTAGATCCCGTGGGAATATCGGGATGAAAAATAGATGTTGGCCAATTCTCAGACCTACTCAATATGCTCACAAAATTTCATGACAATCGGTCAAGCCGTTTCGGAGGAGTACCCGCGTAACTTTCGATCCCGTGAGAATATCGGAATGAAAAATAGATGTTGGCCGATTCTCAGACCTACTCAATATGCTCACAAAATTTCATGAGAATCGGTCAAGCCGTTTCGGAGGAGTATGGCAACGAAAACTGTGACACGAGAATTTTATATATTAGATTATATTGGTCGCAAAATAGAAAACCAATTTAATGACATAATTTAATAAAACAACTTAAGTTAAATGAGGTATGTATTGTTTAAAAGACTATAATTCTACTTGATATTACATTTGCTTTAAGAAATTAAAATATAGACATCCAGTATCGCATTAACGGTGCGTGCTATGTGTAATTAATATCGTACGAGGCCTATATATCCTAAATGCTTAAAATAATAGAGAATATGAAAAATTATATTCAAACAGAATAGTACAATTGCTACATGGCCCACGCTCACGCTGGGTACGTCTGGCAGCGACATTACCCCATTGCCAGAGAGGATAATGTGAGACTCGCACAGCGCCGAATTAAGTTTTCGCGGGGCCTGGAGCTTAGAGATCTTGGAAGAAAAAATAAAATTTTATGGATACAAAAATGATCTTAAGACCTCTAAGCCTTACGGGGCCCCCGCCGGAATCCGGCACTGCTAGCACGTGGGTTGGCGAACTTTACATCGTCAATCTTATCAGGCGAGGTTTGTTCTTGATATCTCTCAGCCACAGAGTAAACTGAGACAGCAAATTATGCACGTTTGTAATGCCAGACGAGTGACGCATGGTATGATCAACGGTTTCAGCGGTTCACTGGGCACATGTCACACAACATTAGTTCCTACGGTAATTATATATTAAACAAAGGAAGCATATAATTGAATGTAGGTATAGTAACATTAAACACACTAGCGTAAGTATTGTTGAAATAAGGTGTAGAAGTAGCTCAATGTACATCCTACTAATATTGTAAATGCGAAAGTTTGTAAGGATCTTTGTTACTCTTTCACACAAAAACTACTGAACCGATTTTCATGAAACTTTACAGTAATATAGCTTTCATATGAGAATAACATAATAAGTTAAAATTTTTAATCATTTTTAAAGTCCGAAATCCACGCGAGCGAAGCCGCGGGCGGAAGCTAGTTGATCATATACCGCGACGGGGGAGTACTTATTTTTCTCTCTCTCTCTCTTTCTCTATGTATCGGACCGTTATCGGACTGATGGCAAAAGTCACAATGACGTGTCATTAAAATGGCGGTAGCAAACTTTGTAATCAAAGATAATAAAAATAATAGATGAACGTGGTAATAATTGAAATAAAATATATTTTTCATCACATCTATTCGAAAAGAGGCAGTTTGATCCTCGTAAACAGGGAGCAAAATAGCTCTTTGATCCCTAGGGATGGAAAGTGATTTGAATTTGGAACGTGGATAAAATCGTGTGTCAAAGCCCAAATGACCAGATATGATATTAACTACCCGGCCACACGGGTGTCATGGAGTCATGACGTCAAGGTGACCTTGATGTCATGAGGCCATGACACCCGTGTAGCCACACCATTTCGAACATTGTATGAACAAATCGCTGGCTTTATGGCAAAATAATATGTCTTCGTTGGCGAAATTTAAAAAAAACGCGGAAAATTTTTTTGGCGCTTCTTATTAAATTGTTTAAACTTGTAATTTTACTTATTAATTGAAAATGAGTACATCTCAGTCAAGTAGTGAATATGAATATAAATTAACACCAGAGAGTATTGTATCGGACGCTAACAATGTTATAAAAATGATTAGTTGCAGTACTCATTTTCTCATAGAGGGCGATGAAAAGTAGAGTAGACCTCGGGAGCAACACTATTTTTGAAGCTCGAGTACTTTGAATCCCTCGCTGTGCTCAGGATTCTACTTTAGAATCCCTCGCTATGCTCGGGATTCTACTCTAGAATCCTTCGCTCTGCTCTGGATTCAAAAAACACTCGCTTGAAAAATAGTGTTTTGCTCCCTAGGTTAACAATCTACTATTAAGTTGTACAAACTACAAAGCTACATGTCTGTGCGAAATTTTGTTATAATCGTTCCAGTAAGTTATATAATATTATCGGTTTCGGCGAATATACCGAACACAAGATTTTTATATATTGCGATAGATGATGAAAAGTAAGTAACACGTTGAGTAGAAAATTCCCAAAATTTCCGATATCAGTAAAACATGATCGAGGTCAAAGTTCGCATATTTATGACTTTTTTTTTATAGTGGTTTGTAGGTACCAATTTTCGTCTGTATGCGAATTATTGTAAGTTTCAATTTCTATTTGATTCTTATAAAAAAATCCAACATCAAAAAGAACTACCTAACATAAATATCATCATAAATATCATATATCAATAAATATAATGCTTAATAGATAAATAATGATTAGGTCAAATCTAATGGTCTAGGTCTAAGTCATCTAATATTTTTTTTTAATGAATTGCAAAATAAATGATTGTTTTTAAAGTTTCATATTAGGTATATTTAATATATATTTTAAATGCAACATAATAAGCAAGGTTAGCGGGATACATACATCTACGTGTATGTATAGGACTGTATTGTTAATTGACAACAATCTTGACTAGCGACGACTATAGACGTGCGAATCAATATAGGAAATGGAACCCCTTTACCACCCTGCTTGATGCATCCGGAACGGGAGCGGGAAAATGGGCTCCCATTATAGCAAACGCCGAACTCGGCCGCAATGCAGCAATTGGACTGTATCTTTAAAAATGCACCTGTTGCATGCCTTAAGCGCGAGCGTAGGTATGCTCTACTCTCGCCTAAAAATCAAAAACTGGGTTCGGTCAGAGTTTTATTTTAAATAAATAATAATATAGTGCTTAAAGTAGGTTGGCCTTCATACCACAATAAAAGAAAACATCAATGGTCATTTTTTCTAAACAATAAACAGCAATCCAACCCACAATTTAGATAAAAAAATGAATTTTTCAGAAAAAATTCTATGAAAAACATATAACATTCTCTCTGTAATCTCCATAACTTTTGAAAAACATAACTAATCGATTTAAATTTTATTTCAATAGGTCCGTAAATCTATTGTGACGAACTGATTAGAAAACCATAACTCAATTATTATTCGTTTTATTGTAAAAAATCAAATGTGTACTGTTGAAACTAAAAAATTTACATCTTAGGCAGCCTTATATACAAAAAATATAATAAACAGAGTTCGTGAAAACCTGCTTCTTCTATTGGAGCGTGCTAGATGGCGTTAGCAAAGATTTCCATTCTATCCTTCTACCCGCGGGAATTTTGCATGCCTTGAGCGCGAACGTAGATATGCTCTACTCTCGCCTGAAAATAAAAATAAAAAAAAACTGGGTTCGGTTAGATTTATATTGAAATAAAATTTAAACAAATTAGTTTTTTTTTCGAAAGCTTTATTTTTATTTATTTTTTTTTGTTTTGAAAAATATTATTTTTTTTTTCTTCCTGTTTTTTTCATTAGCATTTTAGGTGCATAAATGATCATATTTGTACTACCTGAGAATGACCATAAATTATATAATAATAATAATAACTACAGCATATGGACTTAATAATTGTAATTGTTACATTCGATGAAACTTGAAAAAAAAAATTTCTTTCATTTTGATGAGTACGCATGTTCATTTCATGTTTACTATAAAACTATTTGAAAATTAAAAATAAAAAAAGCAATTTTTGGTGAAAAACGTATATGTTATCATGAGTATCTAATTTAAAATAACATACGTATGACACGAGTGCTTAAGGCATGCACATTTGGTTTTACCATCTTAATATATTATATACCGATCGGATATTATCTAAGCTCCACATTTTGAAAATTTATATTCAAAACTTATCCGTGTCACCATTATGTATATGTAAATACATAAAAATTAATGTTAGTCTGTATGTCCTTTATAGAATCGTAAACTATAAGTTTGCCCGTGTGATGTTTAGAGAAATTTTTGTGCAGGAGCCCACAAAGTTTTAAAACTTAAACCCCAAAGGAAATGAAGAAGGTGAAGTTTTTTAATTAAGTGCCGCGGGTGAAACCGCGTTTAGTTTGTTTATTTTTTTTTATTTTTTTTTATGATATAGGAGGGCAAACGAGCAGCCGGAGCCATTTTCATGACTACCGACGCCCACAAACATCCGCATAGAGGCTATACAGATGCGCTGCCCTCTTTTCTCCTCCGACCTCCATGGGCCACCGGCTACTTACACACCGCACGAAACGCGACAGCACAGCTGTCACTATACGCCAGTCTCGTGTAAGCGAGAGGTACCTCCCCGGTCGTGCCGGCCCAATTCGACTGAATGCAAGCATGCAGTGTGGCACTACCTCTTACCAATATATTGCTGTAAAAATTAATTTGAAATGTTCTTTTCAGGGTATCTTTCGGGAGTTCGAAAGGTTCCATGGTCGAAACTCTCATATACGAGAGTCCATTGCAAGAGGAGCCGGAGAGTAGCCCGCCGCCGAAGCTCCAGGAGACATCGTTCCCGTATACGCCCGTCGAAGACGAGTACGTTTTATTTCTCTAATGAGTATGTTGTATTTATTTAATTTCAGCAAGTGGCGAATTTTTCATATACTTATTATTTTTCATGTTTTATTATTCTTTTATTATTATAAATAATACATAAAATAATACAAATAAAAAATAATACAAATCAAAACAAAAGAAAAAATAGAAAAATAAAATGTTTTCTAACAAATAATATGTATCCTAAAAACGTATTCTTTTTTAATATTATCTATAATACGCTTGTAAAGTAATAATTTTAGCGATTTAACTAAAACTGATTAAAACCGGTCTAATTAGTAAATGACTACACTTCAAAAAGTAAAAGAAAGATTTGATATCTAAGTACATAATATACCTATTTGATATATTTATTACATAATTTATGGTACATGTACCTACATACCTATATATTTGATGTAATGGTTATCCCAAAATTCACACAAAATTTGAATTAAACAGAAAACACAGTTTTAATCCATTTTATTTGTATCGTAAAGTACATAGAGTATTTAGGGTGATTTATGGAATAACACACCAGGTAATTAGCCGCCACAGCTTTGCATCATGCGCACTCGTTTGTCGACATTTTTCTTGACTATTTTGCATAAATTTGCCTGAATTTCATTGATGCAGCCTTGAATCCCATATTTTAATGCACAGGTGGCTGTGAGCTTCTTTACATACATCGATCGCTGATTTCAAATAACCCCAAATAAAAGTTAGATTTTAATGGCGGCCAGTTCGACAATACACGTACGCTTGAATTTAATGTTTCGCAATGTTTTATTAATTGATTAATTGCATTAGTGAAGATAAAGTAGTGTATTCAACTGCATATAACACGGGTATTAAAACACTCGTTAACTATTTTGAAACTCGCTTCGCTTGTTTCAAAAACTCACACTCGTGTTTTAATGCCCTTCATAATACGACAGTTGCATTTAAACTACTATTATGACTTTACTCACACATCCAGGGTACTGCACAATAGTAGTTTATGCAACTGCCATATAAAGAAGGGTATTAAAACACGAGTTTGACTTTTTGAACGAGCGAACGCGAGTTTCAAAATAGTACCTAACGAGTGTTTTAATACCCGTGTTATATGCAGTTGCATACACTAATTTATCTTCACTAATGCACTAAATATTCATAATCAATTAATCAAACATTGCGAAACATTAAATTCACGCGTAAGTAGGTATGTGTATTGTCCGACCGACGACTGTTTTACCGACGAGGCGACGACTGCTTGACCGACAAGGCGACGACTGTTTGACCGACCGACGTGGCGACGACTGCTTGACCGACGATTTAAAATGTTCTTGAAAATAAATACTTGGAAACACTTTTTCTAGTGAATAATCTTTTTATAGCAGAGTTTAAGTATCGTACTAGAGGTAGCCTGAGTTTCGATCCTTAATATTCATAATTAAACAAATTATGATTTTTATAAAAAAAAAATATCTTCGCCCACAATAAAGATAAAGCTTTAATTTTTTTTAAAAAAGTAGTTTAAAAATCGTCGGAACTCAAATATAAATTTTCACATTGATACGAAAAATTGCCCCTTGGCAAAATGCGAAAACGTGCGGACCAAAAATGGGCCATTTTTCGGAGGCCATTTTAAAGACGATAGCGATCGAAATTGGAACAATACTTTTCATATTCATAAAATATAAGCCAATGCGCAAAAATAAACACCAATAAAACATATCTACAACCACGGGAAGGTTATAAATTTTTACCTTACTTTTTCTTTTTTTTTAGCGTTTATTGTCAATAACTCAAAAAGTTGTAAAAATTTTTCAAAAAAAAAATTATGGTACGTGTAAGTTGTTAAAAGGAATATTTATGCACAGTTACAAGCTTACAAGAACATTTAAAAAAAAAACAAAAATATTTAAAAACTTGCGTGTTTTTGATGGTTTTTTGCAATTATTTAAACAATTTGTTGACCGATTTTGAAGTTTAAGGTCGCAAAATGACCATATTATGATCACTTTAAAAGGATAAAAATTTTAAATCGATATTGTTTGTTGTTTTGTAGTTATCTTAAAAAAACTGTTTTTTACCTATAAAACCATTTTTTAAACAGTCTTCCGCAACTCCAAAAATGACACACTAAATTTTCTCTCATTGTGTGTGAACAGACCAACCCATATTTGCGCATAATTTGCTGGACCTAATTACAGTAAATTTTAAGCCTTATTTGCCTCTAGCAGCTGGGCTAGTAGTCATTATAAGTCAAGTATTGGAAACATAAGTAGAATGTTACAACATTAGTGTAGATAAAATAAATAATCACCCTGTGAGTGGTTGGTTATTCCCCAGTCGTACTCGCAAGCTTGGGCATGTACGACCGGGTAATTACCATTTACCACCTACATAAAGCATTACCTCTTACCTCTTACAAAGTGTTACCTAATAAAATTAAAATAATATTATGTTGCTAAAAATAATGTTTAATCCAATAATATCGTATCTGAATTTGCCAGAATCAAATAAGATGTGAACTACACAATATATCTTAGGTACTAAAAGCATGAGTAGTAAATACATTTATAGTCTAATTCATAGGATATTATGAAGTTATGTAAATATAAAGTAATGAAAATATAAAATATTTTTGTTCACGTTACTCTCGCAGTCGGCGAGTTGACAAGGAACTTTATTTTGTGCCTCGGTCAGTGTAAGTAGATCTCGGCCATTTAAAATTCGGTTCTTTATTGACTCGTGTTATATTACTTATAACTTGTAACAGGGAAATCGCTAGGAAGACATTCAGATTGACTTACTGGGACCTCAAACGGCCTAGAATATACATACTTAATGCGGTATACATACTTAATACTTTGATCAAAATTCAAATATAGTGGCTGTACGATAAGCGGCTAAGTTTACTCCATAATAAAGAATATGATTTTGAAGTGCGTGCAAGAGATGTAAGCGTGGTAAATAAAGCGTTACAGTCAACCGGTTACTGTTACACACAAATTAACTTTTTTGTGCCTATAAGTTATAACACGCCTGTAAAGTATCTTCAGAGAAAACTTCAAAGATATATTATCTAGTCTCGAACTATTATAACTTTTAAGTGACTAGGTTGCACAATAAGAAGAGCGAGCGACCTATATCACTTAATATGGTACGAGAGTCATTCCTTAAAACATAATTGATAAGTGTTAACAGCTCCTATAGCTAATAAATTATATAGTTCTTGGTACTCCCCACTCCATGTGACAGACATACAATCGAAATCTCGGACTCCGAAACTATTCGATTAATTGTATAGCAGCCGATTGTGATATCGATTTTTCACTCGATGTCCCATTTTTTATTTATCGTAAGAAACAGTACTAATGCTGCATTACAGCCAAATCAAACCAACACCATTATATGGGAGGTAGGTAGATCTATCACACTGTACGACCGGTAAGTGACAGTTATGCTTTTATGTTTCTAGCGAAGTGTTTTTTGTGCGACCCATTGGGAGAAAAGTGAAAGAATATAACACGTCTCCCTAGGAATTATTATATTGTGGATATCTTTTTTCTGCAAAATCGAAACATGTAATGAAAGATCGGTTCAGTGTAATTGTTATGTAGAAACTTTTAAAAATGGTTTGAATTTGTAAAGCTAATGAAATTTAAAAAACTTGGTACAAATACTCATAATAATTAATATCCTTAATATCTCGCAAGTCAAAAGCTAACTTTGAAACGCTAAATAATAAATGACACTGGCCGTTACGTAACGCGTTACGGTACCAGTCTAACTGGCTTCACTAGTTATCATTCCTGTCGGGCGTCCCGAGACACTACCCAGATCCCGACAAGCAAAAGTATTTTTAAAACATAATTATAAATATTTTAATTGGTAAGTATTTAATAATGAATATTATTAATATTTTACTTAAAAATAATGTTTAGTAATTAATTGGTCATTTGGGTCTCGAAATGAGTGAAAATAATATTAGACCCTTTCTAAAAACTTTGTCGGGCACGACGATTTGTTAAACATATTAAAGTTATCAATTTAATTTTTATAATTAGTATCCTATGAAACTTAAATTAGCCTTGAAAAGTTAAAATGAAAATATGAAAATTTTGCATAATTTATTTAATTTATATTTATTTATATACATTTGTGTAGGATAAACTTATTTTGAATTATAACTAATTGTTACATTTTATTAGATCTTAAAACACAATAATTTACTGAACGCCGAACACATACAATATATACCATGTCGAGATCGAATCGTGACTCGTGAATGGTGACGACGTCACTTCACTAGTTGGTTTGGCTGTGGGCACGATTCACGAATAGCGCAGTGTCGGTAGTGTGCGTTTCACTGTTTCAACTGCTCCGCTCCATTCGCCACGGCCGCGCGCGAACGCGACTTCCGAGATCGATGTTGTGAACGTTGTGGAAACACTGTTGTGAGCTCTCGGCTCTGTACTCTATACTCGAGCAGACCCAACCCTACAACTCGCGCGGATGTTTTCATTTGTGTTAATATCTATCTAAAATCGTTTTTACAGAGTGACTAGTAGTTTCAGAGTTTATTAAAGTGCCGGTATATATTGTGTATAGAAAAGGTATGTTATTTATACAATTCATGACATTATGGTTGCGCTGCGCATTAAGTGTTAACTCTCAGAGATTTTTATTTTGAAATAAGAATAAAGTAATTAAACCATCAATATTTAATAAGAGAAAACCGGTATGTTTGTGCTTGCATTTAACACTGCCAAATGATGTGATTTGCAAAATTTTACTGGGTGGAGAATTCGGCCAGAATGACGTCACTAGGACTGAATTATAAACACAAAACGACTTTCCGTTCCATCTAGCACTGTTTAGCACAAGGTCATTACTCATCATCAACCTACGTGAATGAAGCATAAATATTCACAATCAATTTGTAGTCTCTTTTATATTTTTACCATCGCCGATCGTAACCCTAAATTGAGGACCCGCCCTGTAGCCCATTGCATGAACGCGCTGCTCTGCGATTGTATTTTGTTACATTTCTTTGTGAATGTTTTCACAAACTATTTGTTTTATTTAGCAAATAGGTATTACGGTAATTTAAAATGTATTCTATTAATAAATTTAGATAATGCTTCAAAGCATTTTAAAACATATAGTACCTACATAATTATTGCAATTTGCTTTTTGCTATCAACGAAATCGATTATTATGTAATAAAGCCATTTCTTTATCTTTCACACATCCTTTATGCAGTGAACAAAATTAAAAAATGTTTTAATTTAATAATTTTATCATTTTTTAGGAATTTAATTGTGTTATCATTATTAATTATATTGTTACTTATGTATGTATTTCAAAATTTTAAAACACTTTTTATTCTAAGAAAAAGAAATATTTTTTCTCATAAATAAAGTTATATTTTAATACAAAAAACTTAATTGTGTTTAATATATATATATATATATATATATCTTTACGTTTTTGGTGTGTACCTACTTATTATTTATGTTACCTACTTAGTTCTTGCTGTTAATATTTCAAATCTTTTACATTTTTAGTTTAATATATCCAAAAAGTAAAGTAAATGCATTCACATATCGTTGCATTTAAGAATATTTAAATTGTGCATGACCTACAAGTCTTAAATGTGGGTGCAGTTCTTGTTCTGTAGATGACTTTGAGAAATTATGTCAGCGCCCATTTAAACTTTCAAGATCATATTGTTAAAGAGTGTTTCACACAAAGAACAAAATTAACAAGTTGATAGCAGCAAGTTGTTGGCTACATATTAAGTGTGGGTGGTGGGTAATATAGTCATCTACCTAAATAAAAGAACAGCAGATGCTAAAATTACCTTATATTATCACATACATGTGTCTTTTGCTTGCTAATGTACCATGAATGCTTTGCAAATGTTATTTATTGTTGCTTATTATGCGATGTACTTAGTTAAAGTAAAGTTTTAATCATAAATATATAAATTTTATTTACAAAATATATAAACATAAAATATTTTAATACCATATAATATTATAAATTTCATCTGTTTTTGTAATTTATTTTTATGTATTCTAACAGCAATATAAAATAATAATATATATATTTTTTAATATTTCAGTTCGGAGCGTTCCAAAGTTCGAGTATCATTTTATCAAGGGGTGAGACCACAGTGTTTATCTCCACCACCACAATCAGATTATATCCTCTACGCGGATTTGCTGTCTGCTGCTGCCAACGTAGATATGGCGGACCACACTATGTACAATAGACAAATCAGGTATGGTTAATTATTATTTTTTGTATTTTTGTATATATTATTCAATATGATAAATAATATAGCGATCATGGGTTTCTAAGCTAAGGATAATTTTTGTTATTGTTGACATTCTCAAAGCAATGTTTATGATTCTAATTTTCCATTTCAAAAATAATTATTACCTATAGTATACCATAGTATACCCATACCCACAGTTCTTTGATATTTTTTTAATTTACTTTTTAATTAGCTGTCATTCCCAGCAATACTTTATGTTAATTCAAAACACACTGTTATTACATACACAAATTTATTCATTTGCAAAAAAGAGCAGTATATTTATTTCCTCCAGAGATTTCCAGAATAATATAAAGTTATAATAAGTTAACAACTACAACTTATAACTATTTACTTTAATATAAAATCTTATGAGTGACACAAATTTTCTATATATATTATATTTTCTTCCCTATTATATTTATGCAGTTAATAAGCATGTAAGATTCCAACTTATGCTTTAATTAAATAAGGCATATGTCCAGCAGCTTATAAAAGTAAGCGAATAAAAAAGATTTTAGAAGCAAAAGCAATAATATTGTTTGTTAATCTGAAAAAAAATTTCTTTATTTACATCAATATAAATAAATGTTCCATGTCCAACTGTTTATCAAAAAAAACTATGCACAGTAATTTGTTTTACATGTACATGCAATATAAACAATTGTATCCCATATTAAATATTCTATATTACATATCCAATGTCTACAACAAATAGAAGTGCTCTTTTTTCTATAAAGGTCCCTAGAGTGAAAAGTGAAAATTTAGAAACTTTTGTGTATACTGTGTCCAACTCCAATAAAAAAGAATAGATTTCACACTAACCACACTAACCACATTTTTCAAATTGATCTAATTTAGAACAAACAATATATAATATGTATATATGTGTATATGTCTAAATTCATCCAAATCTGTTATGTAGTTTTTAAGTAAAGAATAACAACATATTAGTGGCATAAAACAATCTGTTTTGAAATACCATTTAATCAACATTTAAACAAAAAATGAGCTCATATTTTTGGATGTTATATATTAATACACAAATATCAAAATAATCAATAAAGCGATTTTAAAGATAAGACCTGTCTCCAGGCTAGACTGATTGATTTTGTGAATGATAAAACTGTCATATAACTTGATATACATGTACATTATGATTGTATCTACTCTATTTATACATAATTTACAGCACTATGTGTATACAAAACAATGTTGATATATTTTTGATGATCTCATAAAATACATAGACATATACATAATTACATAGTGCTGTACGTCTGACAATACCCAACCCAAGCCCAGCTACATTATATCTTTTATCTTTATTGTTGAATACACTATACATGCACTATTTAATAGTTATATGTATTTGTAAAGTAACATGGGTTAATGTAGTTTTATGTATTTAGAATGTATGTGGCTATAGGTTAATGATTATAAATTTAGATTATGTATATTTTTAATTGACTGCCACCATTGATTTATCACGCATATCTGGCATGTAATATTCTTTATTATCTCATATCTTCAGAACTGCAGAACGAATTTCCATAACCATTTTAGTATCCTTAGATAAGTCTTTGCTGCCCGTGTTCTTAGATTGGTTACTTTTAAAAAAGCAAATATGGCCTAGCACAATCGTTTTTGTATTAAATAAAAAAATATAAGTTAAGAAACTATGACAAATGATTTTTTTAATCATAATTAGGTTGCATTTTAAGGAAAATCAGTGGTTTAGGATTAATAAGTATGCAAAATTGTCTTTAACAATTTTCGACCTACAAAAAGTACTTCCTTCAGAGAATGAAAGTATGTGTATCAATCTTTTTAACGTGACACATTTTCGTTTCACTAAGTTTCAGAGAAACCCACATTATAGTATTTTTTCAATTAAATATCATGATCTCTGGAACTACTGATCCGAATGAAAAACTTTCAGTGTTAGATAGTATGTTTATTGAAAAGGGCTATATATGTAAACTATCACATTGTAGAGTACTCGGGATATGCTGGTGAAACCGCGTGGCCTTGTTAGTATATAATAAATAAATAACCAAAAAGAATACTAACTGAGATTTATTGGTGTTTTTGAGTCTAAACAAAACAAACAGTAGCTACTACGCTTTACATAGTCTATTAATGTACTCAATTTTATTATAAAATTTATTTCTTTCCATAAAACATGTATTAAAGTTGTAATTCATTATTACCATTTGATAGAACATATAAACAGAATAAAATATCACCAAATATGTACTTCAATTTCAACTTGCATATTCTTTCTCTCTTTCTATAATGAAGGTATCAGTAAATGTTAGTATGACATGAAAACATGTTTTGTTGCAATATTTATAGATGAGTCACTGATTATTGGTATTCAAGGTCACCCAGAATTCTTAGCATGTATCGAGCTCTATGGACCTGTTGAAATATGCTGGCCACTTGTTACGAATTGAAGCAATATACGTAATTGTTGTCAGTTTGTCTGTCTATACGTTTCGTAGCCGTTCGTCTCATATTTAAAATATACATAGCGTCTTGACAGACATGTTTATATTTTGAATATTAAAGCATATCAAGACAACATGTCATTACCACCAAAATGCTTGAGGTATAGAAGGAAGTTTCTAGTGAAACACATGTAGGTACCTTGATGAACGTCATCGCTCAATCAATCGTGCGAATTTAATTCCCGTTTGACCTGACTTGTCATTGAATCAATCGTCATTTGGGGACGCTTGACCAAATTTGGCATTAATCATTCCTTATTAATGACTCAAGTCCCAAGTGCTCCAGTCTGGTCATAGGTCTTCTACGCCTCGCCATTTCTCTATTCTCTTGTCCTCCCGTTAGACAGCGGTCAGCAACTCACGGCCCGCAGACCTCCTACTTGTCTTATAAATAAGTTGTTGGGGAGGAGAGGCCAAACTAAAAAAAAATATCTGGGCTTCTAGGGTGAATATCACAAGTGCCCACGCTCAGGTTACTTTGCCGGCTTACAGCCCTTGCCGACCGCTGCTGTAGTAACACTACCGTAACCTGCGAATAAACAGGATTGTATTGGATATCTTCTAGAATATATAGTTGTTAATTGGGGATAGTACGTGACTATTTTTCGAGGTTCCCTTAAAGTAGCGGTCGATGGCTTCTTTACAGTGAAGCCCACTTCTCGTCGAAACTGAATATTTAACTCTCATATGTATAAGACGTGTAAATTATGCAGTTTCGCTCCCTTACTGTAGGTATTTTCGACAGCTGGCGCGTCTGACTAATGCATTGTTTTGTATGCTTACGTAAAATAGTTTTACTGAAACTAAATAATGTATATTAAATTCTATGTATAATATATTAGTCAAACTAAAAAAATCAACTACTGCAAACACGTGTACATTTTTTTTCATAGAATAAAGGATTAAACGAGCAGTAGGAGAATTTTACTCGACTACCGACACACAGACATCCGCATATACAGATGCGTTGCCCTCCTTCATCCTCCCCCGGCTTCTCACGTAGCGCACGAAGCACGACAGCGCAACTCACTTTACGCCGGTATCATGTGAGTAAGAGGTATCTCCACGGTCGTGCCGTCTCAATTCGGCTGTATGTATGCAATGCATTCAGTGTTGCTCTACCTCTTACTAAACATTGATAAATATTTCTGGTTTTGATAATCTACAATCAGTTGTGTACTTTTCTTTTGTAGTACTGAAAGCGGATGGGACAATCCCTTCCGTCCCGACGGCGATCTGAGTCGCGAGGCAGACGAGATAGTGTCACTGATAAAGGGTGGCAAGCCCATCACTCCGACGCCCACCGCGCTACCGGAGGTGACCCTAGGCGACGAGAAGGAGGAGAAATTACTCGATCACAGTCTTAATGTAAGTACACAGAACCATTCAACCTGAAAATCGTAATAAACATTAGAAATGTGAATGTAAGTTTGTTACACTACTACAATTCAACCGATCTACTTTGTTACTTTACGTTAGAGATATTACAAAGGACAGTTATTATATATAAAAAAAAACTATATTACGAACGCATGTGAAGCTGCGGGCAAAAGCTGATACAAAATTAATATTTTATTTTAAACGTTAAAGGCTTTTCAATGATGATGATGATGATACTTTTTCTTATTCACAATTATTTTACCTCTGAAAGTTCTTATTTCTATAAATTGGCAAGAAATGTTCTCATTACTATTACCTCCTTATTATTTTAATTTCTACTATATTTCATTCAGTTGTCTAAAAAGTGAAGATCGCATGACCAATACACGTTTGCCACCAATGCATCACAGAGACTGCATGCATAATGTGCTAATGGGTGGCCGTAGTCTCAACTTCCTTCTCCTTGGCCTAATATAAAAACTACAAACCCCTTTAAGTATATCTGGATGGATGGCTATTGGATAACAGTCGGATGTAAAAGAAATATGAAAACCATATACACATTATACACTACGAACTCTTAAATTACATTGTCAAAAAGAGATTTCTTGGAGGTAATTCTGTGCGGTTGCCAATTCAAGTGGAATGACAATGACAAACAAAACATGTCCGAATACTGATATTGGAAGAATTAAATAATTATAAATCTTTAGGTACTCTTAATAAAATTGTGCTACATGATAACTGCCATCTCTGTCCACCGATGACTATGGTAGTTCCGAAACTTCATGCTCGTTAAATAGTTAATACACGAAGATAGAATCTGTTAAAGCAGTTTCATTGTAATACTATAATAGATGTAATAAATATATGTTCCAGGTAAGCCCACCAGACTCCCCACAAACGAAAGTGACTGTTCCACTTCAACAGACTCCGAAAGCTATGAACGGTACAAAGAATGGGACAGCCCCTGAGGTACGTGCTGGGCAAGTAGAGGTTCAACGGTCTCCACCACAGGAACCATTACAGCCAGAGCATGTGACTATCAAAAAGAAACCGAAATGCAAATGCTGCGTCATTCAGTAATTTCCCTTTACAAGAAGCCGGTAACACTATGCTTTACTATAACTTAGCATATATCTGATTAAGTGTTTACTGGGTGCTATTTCATTTCCAATTTGTTCAATCATCAAAAAAAATCATTAAACTCAGAAAGCCTATGTGTTCATCGTACCTTAAAGATAATTATCACTTTACAAGTCAGGCCTGTACTTTTCGCCTATTACAATTAATTTAATATATTTCGATTTCCTATTTGAAACATAGGTTTTGTTTGTTATTTTATCTGTTTTGATTTAGTATCATACTATGTATGTGTAACAGTTTTGTTAGTTATTATTATTTACCATTATAATAGGGTACAAATTTGAGCCAATAAGCTAGATTTTTAAATTTCTGTTTTTAATATGGAACTTTTAAATGTCATAATTTACTGGATTTTTAATAATAATGAGAAGAATCTCAGCAGTGTTCATTGACAGGAGAAATTACAAGATTAAATTAGAACTATTTAATAAATAAAAGCAGATACATATTTAACATAATTCGTGATTTCTTATTTCATTGAATTGTGAAACAACTAAATATCATTTTTAAATGATTAATATTAATTTATTTAAAGAAAATGTTACTAAGTTAAATCTGTGTTGAATAATGCATAATTTAGAGGTATATTTTTTATATATGTTTATTTATTTAAAAAAGTATTAAGACCGTAATAATAGTTTAGTATTGGACTATTCATCTTTATCGAAATAGTTCATTCGATATGCATGTGATTGTATTAAATTCAAACTTTGGATATGATAAAAAAAATTGAAAAAAAAACATGCTATGTAGTGTTGAATTAAAATCTGCTTATCCAAATCACTTCCTCAACCTCATTAGTACTTGAGATTAATCCACAAGATTCTTATTACTGTTTTCTTACCTATTACCACTGTAGTCACGCTTGCGTTCACTAGAATGTTTGTGTACTCTACCGATTGATGTTATAGTTGTCACAGCCGCTATAATAAAATATATATTTAGTAATGGACATGACTATGTTATTAATACAATATTGTATGTTCAATGTTACATCACAATAATTACTGTTTCTATCTTTTTCTTAATAAAGTATATCAAACAAAATGCATTTTATAATATATTTCACTTGGTAGTTGACATCCGTGGCCTTTGCCGCCAAATATAGTCATTAAAAGGTCCTATGAAAATTTTAATTCAATCCTATTAAAATAAACCAGATTCTAAAATATTGTATATAGGGAGTAATTTGGAATGGTGTGGCGATGATTGTACTGAGTGTATTAAAAAAACTGCAAAAAGTAAAGAGATTAGATTACCCTACTAAATGGAATAGTTTTCTTAAGTAGATAGGTAAATAGAAAGTAATATTTAAGACAATTATTCAGGTTATTTGTTATTGATGTTTTAAAGAAATTATTTCGTCCTGACCCATAGTTTTTTAAATGTAAGTAGCGATGATATTGAGGTAGGACATTGGAAATAAGCCAAAAGGAAAGTTTTGTACGAGAAAGTAAACTATGGAGAGTATTTGAAGGCAGGCGAAGTTTAATATAACAATATATAATGTGTCCAAAATAATTCAATCATTTTACGTTGTATAAAGTTTTTTAATGCTAGCATGCATCGGAGCCTAGCTGTCAGTTAGATTATTAAATTAAACATACAGCTTTTAGTAATAAGAATGGTGATCTTAAAAATTAATAGCTAGTAAATATTTTGCCTATTACTTCCAAATTTAATGACCTTATATATTGGATAAACAATATTTTTTGTATTATGCTTTAGCATAATTAAATTATACATTGGATTAAAAAAAATATCTTATTCTAATCTAATTCATTCCAGACTGTACGTAGTTCAGATACTTACCAATTGTACCATCTCGACAAACCTTGATTTCTTTTTGTAGAGAATTAACATTTTCTCAAACGAAGGAGTAAAACTAAATCCTGTCCTAGCCATGTGATATAAGTTGTTCGGGTCTTGTCTATCCAGTCTGTCTCCCTGCCCCAATTGGTGCATTCCATCAAACAAATTGTTGTTTCTGTTAGTAATCTGCTGCCGCAGATTATCCAGGAACAGAGAACAGGAGCGGACTTAACCTAGCTGTTTAGTTGATAAACAGGAGTGCTAACAATAATATAATATCATGATTTCCACATTGTTGCATTGCGAGTTGAAGTCCTGATATAAGTAGCAGACTCTGTGGCATCAACAAAATCATTTTTATAGACATTATCTCCTCTCGACGCTATATTGACTCCTTAAGTGTTCCAATTCTCCTCTAATGGGTGGGTTATTTCTTTTGCCATTGAGGCCAAATAGGATCAAACAAGGTTACGGTTAATATTTCCTTCAATGATCCCTTTAATGTTTGTCCGGTTTTGTCTAAAGTGTTTTTCTTAGTGTAGCCTTGGGCTAATGGCCGGGTTAATAATTAACAACAACTAACTCCTAGGGGTACTGCGTCTTCAATTTCGTATCGATAAACAAAGACTGCGCGATTTTCCCCCAGTGTACAAAACGGATTAAAATAGGATAAACATCTTACAAGTGAAATACTAGAACCAAGAGTATTAGATCTCTAATGCCAGTTGCAATTGCTTTACATTAGTTCTTTCATAAATTCAAATTTAGAAATAGCTGCACTTGTACATCGAGGATATTTTAAATCGTTATGAATCATTTTTAATATAATTTTATACTAATAAAATTTTATATTTAATATGTCTCATTTTGACTGTGTAGCTTTTCAGTACTTTTTAAAATATCATCATCCATTAAGTTGAAACTAATTTGTATAATGCTTGCTGAACTTTATAATATAATTTTATATTTTAAAATTTATATAAATTTTAAAATGGCAACATTGACATGATGGGAATCATTTTTGAGCAACTCCCAATTTTTAGGACATCTATAGCCAATATTAATATACAATTATTAATAATAGATGCTGAATTTGTTCTAAATATGACCTTCATCACAACACCTAGTAATCTAAAAAAATATCTATTGTCCATTTTTTTTTCTGAGACTAAATTGACATGAGAAATGTTGCTAGTTTTTTGTGATTATTGAAAGTGTTGTGCCTCTATGGAAGAAACAATTACTTATCGTTTTTTATAAGTTACCAACACAGAAACGTGTGTTCAGATAAAGCGAATTAACACAATATCATTATGGTATAGGTATAGGTTTATAAATTAAAAATAAAAGTACCACGCATATATTTCAAGTATTTATTTTTATTTAATAGTATTTTCAAAAACTTCATTTAATTAAAATATCTATTTCCTGAGATATATCTAACAAAATGGCATCCAGTGCGCTGCCTAATAAATTTATGGTTGCAGTACAAGAAAATGTTTATTCTGTTTTCAAAAATCGACATTAATTTACGTTTCAACGTAGGTCAGCACTACAAAAAACACTGCTATTATTATTTGTAAATTTAACATTTACACCTGTCAATTTAATCTCTAAAATTAAAAAAAACACTACGCAATTGTGGTCCTAGATTTCAGAGTTGCCATATTTCTATCCAATAATATCAGTTTTTAGCTTTGTAATGTTTTACTTTTCTATAAATATCACAATATGCAAAAGGAAGTAAGATGGCTTTTTTATATAATCTGGATGTTGAAAAAAAATCGATTATAAATGGAGAATTCAAGATTTTCTAGCTTTAGATTTTCTTATTATAGCAATCAGTATTCAAAAACATTTTATGTCCGGTGATCGTATGTTCCTTGATAATGTTTTTTATTTAAAAATAAAATACTGTCATTAAGGTATCATATTTTTAATATAATTTTATGTGTGCGTATTGTATTTGGAAGCATTTAAAGTATTGTTCACACCGTCGAGGCAAATGATTCGAGTTTCCGATATTTTTTAATACTGTATAATGTACCTATGAAAAAAATAATTGAAATGACATTATATTTGTATAAAATATTTACTTTCTATTATTCATAATCAATGAATATGTACAAATCGATTACATTTTAATTATTATTTATATTAAATCTTTAAACGCGATGTGTTTTATTATATGTTGTTTCACCCATACATACCCACAGGACTTTTGAAGTACACATAGGTGTTATGTGCAGAATAACCACATTGGTACAGTTAATGTTGTCAGGCTTAAAAATCAAAAACCTGACACAGGCTCAAATTTAGCTGGACATTTTGTCCTTATCCCATTCAATGCGCCGCGGCCGCTCCAAACTAATATTTCTTCTCTGGATGCCGATGTGCGTCCGCCGCGCCTCAAAAGGAAACTTAAGACGCCGATCGGCGTCTGCCGGACCCGGATAAGATCTAATGCCGGGCTGTGGCTGGGATCCAATGGGTTGGATCTCGATGGCCTCCGAAGGCACTCTAGCTAGGATCCTCCTCCTCTTCCACCAGAAGTACCCAAAGGCGATGATGCTGACTGTGATGAGCACGGCAGCGAAGGTCACGCCAGTCGCTGATGTAAGGTCCATTTGGTACATGCCTGGAATAGAAAACGTCAAATAGATAATTCAGGCAATTTGCTATGCAGTCGCCAGCAGTCGAAGTGACCTTTGCTACGGTGTAACATAACGTTTAGTAAGAGGTAGTGCCACGCTCCATTGCGGCCGAATTGAGCTGGCATTACCGTATGCATTTCGTTTGCACGAAAAGTAACAACTGTTTCGTACTGTGTGTAAGTATCCGGTAGCCCACGGAGGAGGAAGGAGGGCAACGAATCCGTATTACGTCTATGCGAAAGTCTACGGGCGTCGGTAATCATGAAAATGTGGCCCTGGCCGCTCGATTAACCCTATCTACTACAAAAATAAAGTCTTTCTCAATAGGGAGAAAGATCGCTCCATCCCAGAAATTTGTTACAGGCTTCGAATGATATTATCACGCCACTGCTGTGACGTCATGTAAACCTACATGCGTGGAATTGAAGGCAAATAGATTAACAAGGCAGGAGGCACCAGCACACTCCTCTCTTGTCCAGGATCCGTGCGTAACAATAGACAATTTGTAGTCATGATCATTTTAACGGATTCTATCACGTTTGATAAGATCCACTTGTAGAATCCGTTTAAAGAATCGTAATCATGAACAACGTTCGCGTAAAATTATACGAAAACTATAAAACTAAACTCATGACAAAGGGATGAAAACATAATACATGTTTATATCCAGGCATGCAGTTTTATCTTGCAATTCAAGAGGCTTATGTGTATGCACTGTGTATGTACCTAATGTATGCGCTTATTGGAACTTCGGTTATTGTAAACTGACAGCGCCATCTTTCCAACGGTTATTAACGTCTCAGTTTTACAATTCAATCGATGTTTAGGCTCAACACGCACAGACTGCGAATCGAAGCGAAGAATTTTCCAATGAGGGGTTTCCGGTAGCCCGAAAAGTGACAGGGAGATGGCAATGTATCTGCAGAAACGGGTTAGACTAATGTCTATAAGGATTGGTCATCAAGATTTATTCACTCATTCCTCCTATATCCAAATCTACCTTCAACTTCCACCATGATCACGTCCGTGCCCTCCTTGCCGTCCTCGAAGCCTGCGCCGCAGGTCCACTCGCCGCCGTCTTCGTACATCACCTTCAGTATGGTGACGGCGCAGTCGCCTCGGTCCACACTCCTGTTCGGTGGGAAGTAGTACTTGCCCAGTATTGCACTGAAAAAGAAAGATGTCCGAAATAATAATCTGTAGACTTATTACCACTTTAGGTAATGAGGTATGTAGGTACATGTACCTACTGTTACTAGTAGTTGGTACTTGGTACTAGTCAAATCTATACCTACATATTATTATTAGTAGCGGCGTAAGGGGGTGGGGGGCGGCCAGCCCCGAGTGCCAAGCAGCATGGGGTGACAACTCTACTCAATAACGTAGCAGCTTAGTAACCATTTTTTTATTTGAGATTTGATTTGTTGTATTGGGGTGCTCGCTCAATAGAAACCACCCCGGGGGCAAACTAATGCTACGCCGCCACTGCGTATTATAAAAGGAAGGAAGGCCGCGTCTGTCTGTTTGTCTGAACGCGACAAAATCGAAAAATTAACCGAAAGTGAAAAATTACCAAACTGATCTTTATACGGTTGGTATACCTAAACTTTCATCACGAATCACTCTTTCTGTGTTAATTGTAAAATGTAATTATATATCATTAACTATGCTTATATGTAAAGAATAAATACGGCGTTATATGTTTAAAAATGCATTTTTTATAGCATAATTCAAACGAGCAATCGAAGCCATTTCCATGACTACCAACACCCATAGACATCCGCGTAAAGACTATACAGATTCGTTGCCTCCCCTTCCTCCCCGCCCATAGGCCAACGGCTACTTGCACACCGCAGGAAACGCAACAGCACAGCTGTCACTTTACGACGGTTTTGTGTAAGCGAGAGGTAGGTACCCCGGTCGTGCCAGCTCAATTCGCCTGCACGCATGCAGTTACTAATAGTTTGCGATTGTTTAACCCTTTGACGTACATGGGACACCGGCGTCCCTTACTTTAAAACTCATTTTATTACTGTTAAAGTTGATAAAAAAAAATATGTAGATTGATAATTCATGATTTTTGAACCAAACTTTTATTTTATCGAAGTTGCAGTAAGGTAGGTAAAAAATAATTCAAAATAATACATCATAAACTTCGGGTATCTTGGCGCGTTTCGTATGTACATTTCAAAGGTGAATTCAAGTGTAATTTAAGTAATTGTGATACACTGTGTAACTGATTTTATTAGAATGGTAAGTAATTGTTATAAATATATTATGATGGCTTATAATTTTATATAAATAGCATATAAAACACAAGATATATGAAAAGGGACGCGGGTGTCCCAATATGCATGAAAGGTCAATAATGACTTGTAACTTTAGAATATTTTCTTAGATGATTTTATCCAATATCCAATAACTATTATAAAATTCAAATGTATTTTTTTGTTTTAGGCTGGTAGTAGAGCTAGGTTATTTTATTTTAATGAAAATGAAGTGGAGGAGTATCTCATGGCTGATAATAGTGATGACGAAGATGCACTATTCTTCGACTAAGAAGACCAAGCGTTTATTTTAGAATATATAGATATGGGGCAAATGAAGTGATGATTGAGCCAGCTGGTGTGCCAGAGTCTGTTCTAGAACCAGATCCAACTCCAGGCCCTTTATCATCGGATTCATCATTATTCATTGGGCATCGCAGTACCGTGGTTCAAGTGCAGGAGGAACACCTATGTGCCTTACTTATTTTCCGACTCTGATTACCAGTTTGGTAAAATAAACATACTGCCAAGCTTGGAACCAGTAACACCCATAAATATTTTTGAAGCTCTTACAAATATCAAGGCGCTGATTGAAGAGACTATTGTATCAGAGTCTCTGCGCTAAATAAAAATAGTTCAGTTTTCTCTGCAGACATGCAGACACAATGACAGCTTTTATAGGCATGAACTATGTTATGGGTTATTATGTATAAGTAGTTTCTAAGTGTAGGTAATAACGTAGACTTAGAAACTACTGGTCCACTGAACCTGACATGGGTGTACCATATTATATAACATTGATTATGCGCTTAGCGAGATTCGAAGAAATAAAACTAAATTTACGTTTTTGTAATAATTCCGAGAAATGTTCACCCACATCGCCTAATTTTTAAACAGTGGCAGCTGTGCTGCCACGTTTCGTGCGGTGTGTAAGTAGCCGGTGGCCCATAGATGTGGGAAAAGAAAAGAGGGCAGTGCATCTGTATAGCCTCTATACGGATGTCTATGAACGTCGGAAGTTATGAATATGGCTCCGACTGCTTGTTTAGACCATTATACTATAAAATACCACATCCCAATCGGTAGATGAACACATGGTAATGTACAAAGGGCAGCATCATGAAATAAAACATGCAAAAGAATCCTGTAAAGAGAGGATTCAAGATGTGGTGCCGCGCCGATTCGAACACTGGATATTTATTTCAGTTTGATATATAATTATACTGTTTTTTTTTATATGTGTGTGTGTTATAAGGGTGTGACGGGATTACCTTAGATATGCTCGTTATGACATTTCCTTATACAATAAATGCTATAAACTATATTATCAATAAGTCGATCATCACATCTACCTATCCGGACATCTGGAAAGTCGCAATAGTGAGGCCTCTACCGAAACACGCAAATCCAGTCAACCTTAATGACCTTAGGCACATATGTCTACCTCCATGTCTGTCTAAAGTACTCGAGAAAGCTGTATGTGATAAGCTAACTAATTATCTGGAAACAAATCAAATACTGCCAGATGTTCAGTCCGGTTTTAGAAAGCAACGAAGCACAGTGACCGCCCTTCTCGGTGTAACAGACAATATACTGTGCTCACAAGACACGGGAATGTGTACTGTACTTGTGTTGCTCGACTTTTCTAGAGCTTTTGACTGTATAAATGGTGACGTACTTATGTCAAAGCTGTCTTACTATGGTTTTGATCAGCAAGCTTTACACTGGTTTAACAGTTATTTATGCAATCGACAGCAATACGTCAAATTTAACTCTGGTGGTGCTATTATCACATCTGATCGAGTCGCTGTGCAAAGGGGAGTGCCACAGGGTTCAATTTTAGGGCCAGTCCTGTTCTCACTGTACACAGCGGATATACAAAAACAGATAGTCAATTGCAAATTACATTTGTATGCCGATGATGTGCAACTGTATATATCATGTAGGCCTTCTGAAATTGATAACGCAATACACAAATTAAATGAAGATCTTTCGCGTATAGTCACATGGTCAGAGAACAACAGCCTTATACTAAATCCCAGTATTTTGTAAGAGGTAGTGCCACGCTGTATGCTTGCATGCAGCCGAATTGGGCCGGCACGACCGGGGAGATACCTCTCGCTTACACGAGACCGGCGTGAAGTGACAGCTGTGCTGTCGCGTTTCGTGCGGCACACCGCACGTGTACACATAAGTAGCCGGTGGCCCATGGAGGTTGGAGGAGAAAGGGGGGCAGCGCATCTGTATAGTCTCTATGCAGATGTCTATGGGCGTCGGTAGTCATGAAAATGGCTACAACTGCTCGTTTGCCCCCCTATACCATAAAAAATAAAAAAAAATCCCAGTAAAACGGGTTCTCTCTAGTTATCGGTAACAACTACTAACTACAGAATTTTCGTCCAACAAGTTGTATTGTACTCGGAACTAAGTCAATAGAACGCGTTTATGAAGCTGGGAATCTTGGTTTACTTGTAGATTCCAGCCTGCGTTACAAAAATCACACGGTTAACACGGTGAGAAACTGCTTTTTTAGACTGAAAACTGCTTTTTAAGCTTGATTTTATAGAGAATAAAATCAATCCATACATAAAGGAGGACATGCGAGTCCGGTTAGTTGTCTCTTGTGTTGTATACTCGTGCGAACTCATCAAAAAAATTTATACAGAGAGTGCAAAATGCTTGTGTTCGTTATTGCTCCGATAACCCGTTAAGAGCTCATGTGACATCATATCTTAATAATCCCTCGATGCTAAAAGTGAAGCATCGTCGGAAGCTACACTTGGCATGCCTATTGTTTGGTGTACTAAAATATCAACAACCTAGATATCTGTATGATAAGCTAACGTGTTTCGCTGAGCAGAGGACCTGTGGGTCTCGAAAATGTGCAAAGCAGCTTTCCATTGAACGTCATGGTTCAGCAGCCTTCAGAAGTAGCTTTCGGTACTCGGCTTCCAAGTGCTGGAATGATGTCCCACCGCCGATTAGAAATCTGCAAAATATACAAAAATTTAGAATCAGATTAAAAATATATATTATGTATATCCGGACACCAGAGAAATGAGGAAGCGGTTAGGCTATATACTAGCGCCATTTAATTTCAATTTATTTAAGATTTAAGTATAAAGTAATAATTTTGTTGAGCCCACTTACCTTAATACATATGAGACTGCCAAGAAACATGTATGTCCACTGTCTTACCATTGTCACTGTCGCGGTCCTATATTTATCTTCTATGTTTTAAGTACCTATAACTGTAACTGTTGCAGTTACTAAAATGTATAAAAAGTGGTCTTTGTGTTGTTTTTTTTCTTTTATTTTTTGTTTTTACTCATTAGTGTGTATTGTTTCTTCTTGTTCTTGTATATTGTATAATTTTAAAGATAATAAGAGAGTGAGGGCATAGTCATGTTCTAATGTTGTACTCTGTAACGTGTATTCGTTTCGTGATCTCACTAAGTGGCTCCAACGGAAGACCAGTGCTGTTTCATGACAGCAAGATACTGAGTTGGAACCAATTTGTGGCACACATAAGATTATGTACATTTCTTTTGCATTGGATAATCTCTTTTTCCATTTCATGTAAATTATGTGTATCGCAAATTAATAATTCTTATTCTTATTCAGATTTTACGTGAAGAAGTACCTAACAAACAAACAAAAAACAGACAAACTTTCACATTTATAATATTAATAACATATAAAAAAAGAAAATAAGTACCTACATAATATACACGTGTCATTGACCTTTGTAGGAATTAAAATTTACAACTTGGGACTTGCGTAACATGCTTTGTACCTACCCATAACCATACCTAACAATGAGTCCTTACGCCATAAAATGTAATAGCTTTTTAGATTTATACAAATAGTAGTTTCATCAAAATAATAGTAAAATCGGTGTGAGCAGGTGGTAGCCTAATTATTGAAGTCGTAAATTATTATCTATTGGTAGATAATAATCATTAATCAGTAAATGATCTACGTAGAATATATCTGTCAATCTATATTCTCGCTAAACCAGAAGGCATAAAAGTCTTCTCTGGTCTAAAGAACTGTTTTAATACTTACTGCATGATATCAGTAATACGTGTTTCTGAAATAAAATGTGCTCTATACTGATGTGATCATAATATTATGTAGCAGACATGGGTAAGAATAGATTGACCTCGAAATTATCGGACACTCCTTTTGCACCATTGTCGTATCGGTTCATCAAACTGTATCTATTGAAATTATTCAAAATAACATTCCATATTTTGATACAACTACTCAACTTACTTTTGCTCTTTAGTCTTTACTACAGATTCTAGGGAATGGATCGATATTGAGAAGTATTTTTCTTTCAAAACTGACTGTTTTGTTTTGAAGAGTTGTTCAATAAGGTAAATTCGTTAAGTTAGATACTATATCACTGTATGAAAACTAGTCACATAAAAATCATTTTGACTAGGATAGGTGCAGTGCGTTTCCTAGTCAAAATGATTATTTTTTCTGTTACAATATACATAATATGTTGTACGTACGTAGGTAGGTACTACTTAAGTCGTTTGTAACGCTTGCAAAACTTAAGATTAGCATGTACTTATTATTTAAAAAGTATTGTACCTACTGTCAATGCGCAATCCTTAAAAAAAAGCTTTTCTAAATATTTAGCTCCGAAAGACTCACTCGAACTGGCATTGTAGGTATCCATAATTAGTAAGTACATAACCTAAAGCATTTTCTGATCCCACTTGAGATATAGGTAAGTGAGTTTAAGTAACAAAAGTTTTGCATAACCATAAGGTGAAGGTTGCCGGCTGGTTTTTGTCTGCCCGTTGTAACTGGTTGCGTGACGAAATCACTGACCGACATACTGCTTGTGTAGGCGCGACTCACTACGTATTCCTCAATATTATATCGCTTCGATCGCTAATTTTTAGTAATTATTATTGAAGAGGGATAATTATGGCCTATTGGAGTAGGGCAGTGTGTAAATGATGCCCTGGATCATTGTGGTAAAGGCAAGAAGCTGAATCATCGTTTGCCCCCTTGCCCTATAAAAAAATCTAATTGACGATGGTACTTAGGAATCTAAGCTTAAATAATAATTATTGATATTAGTAAATATTTAAAAAGCAAAGCAATAAAAACACTTGATTAATGGATGGCCCCATATTAATAATAAAAATCATTTCTTATTTTGTCTCGCATTGCAATGTCGAGATATAAATAAAAAAAAATTAACAGGATCAAGACCTATAACTTAAAGATAATATGGTGCTCATGGGCCTACCCAGGTTCTGAGCCAAGGACGGGGGGCAGCTGCCCCCATCTGCCCCCCTCGGTGCGCCCATGATTGTACATATATAAAATCAGTAGGTTTGAGGATAGGACTATACCTTACGATGGGGGTTGGCATACTTTTAAAGAGGAGAGTTGATGGTGATATTTAAATAAACAAAATCTTTATACAAATAGGATCTTCTGAACGTCAATACTTTAATTAACTATTGACCCAGACATTCAGTAGGACTGAATGGCGCGTCCTAAGAAGAAGCGGCGAAAGAAACTCAGCAGGACTGATTACCAACTTCAAAAAATTTAGTCGTTACATTACAAAAACATATTTCATTCAATTAGATTTCTGCAACAATACCGAGTTTGAAAGATAATTAAAAAAGCAATTGTTTTATTATTTCAAATCATTATATGCATATCTAGCACATGAACAAATGCATGTTACTCCATTTCTCTTAATTTGGAAATCAAGTTGGTTTTTTTTTGTATGAGGGCAATCGAGCAGTCGGAGCCATTCCATTACTAATGACTACCGACGCTCATAGACACTCGTATAGAGGTGTACAGATGCGTTGTTCTTCTTTCTCCTCTCCCCTCATTGGGCCACCGGCTACTTACACATCGCACAAAGTAAGACTGCATAGATGTCACTTTACGGCACTACCTTCAGCCTTACAGGTTCAGTATGGCACTTGCTCCTGCTGAATTAGGTATTGCGCCTTCCCCCTCGACGGATCTCCACCTTGTCGCGGTGAGGGGGCTTAGTAGCCGTGGTTTGAGCCTGCCTCCCACGGTGAACTAAGAGGGATCCCGGGTGCGGACGCGTCGGGTGGACTTTGCCCAGGCCCGCTCTGGATGCGTCCATTGGACGCTTGCCGTCCATGGAGGTGGGGTCGCGGGAGGAGAGGTGTCTCGGTGTGTCGTTGCCGTGCGTTGCGTGCGTGCGTCAGATGCGTTGGCGGAGGGGCCGCAGAGGAAGAGGAGATGCGGTGTGTCGTTGCCGTCCTCCCTGTCCTCTGCGGCCGTTTGATGGTTGGTCCGCCGCCCCGCGGATATGACCAGCCAGTGCCGGAAGTCCTCCACCCGTCCCTCTGCATTAGCAGATGGCGGCGTGGATTCGGACGACCGGCGTGGTGTGCTCCGTTGGAGCATTGGGACCAGGGGTTAGGATGGGAACCTGACCCCATTGCACGGTTCCATCGTGGAGTAAGGGACTGTTCAAAGGCAGCCGGACAGTCCCTGGGGAGGAAGAGTCTGGCCTTCTCACCGAGGCCAGCCTGTCGCTGGAGGGGCCCTGTTGCTTGTAGATCCGGGGCCCTCCAATCATAGCGGCTGAAGGCAGGGGTTTAGTCGGTAGGGGCGTACCAAACGCCGAGCCCGACACAGGCCCGGTTTCAGAGCCACTCAGGCTCCCGGGTATCGTGCGTAAATGCATTCCCCTGCGAAAACAAAAAAAAAATGTTCCACCGTTTAAGTTAATTATAGTTTTTTTTAACAAAAAATAACTTTAATCTAAACTACATGGTAAGATTCACTTAAAATGTGGAGTTTGAGACGTCTCATTTCAAAATGCTTAATGTTTTCATTTATTTTAATATTTTTTGTTATGTACTAGACTATGTTCTAACGTAATAATAAATAATAATGTAAAAATATGCAATTGTTTTTTTTTATAAATTTTTAAATGCTGTATAGCCCTACTTAAAAAAAAAATAAAAAAAATATTTCTCCATACTGGTTCATATTTGCCCTATACACTCCTTACTAAAGTGTTAGCTAGTGATCTCATCTACATCTCCATAACAGGATCGTGAGATATTACCAGTCACCCTGTATAGCGATCTATAAAACTAAAACTACCTTCGGAAATCCGCTCATTGATAATAATAATAATAAACGCTCTCATTTATAAAAATAAATAAAAAAAATTATAATTTATTTTTAATAATAATTAGCATACATTCTTTAAAAAAATCTATATAGACCATATATTCATATATATATTCCTATTTTGTTGTTGCTGTTCCTCCTGATTTAGTAACAAAATTTAGGGTAATTTTTTATGCTGTTGGTATCCCTTTACACGCACACATTGAC
>LUGF01025530.1:173298-183693 GCA_001625245.1 Calycopis cecrops
TGCGCCTTCCCTCCCTAAAATGCGGCCACCTTATCGTGGTGGGGGGTTTTCGTGCCTCTGTGATCCCTAAGGCAATGCTGGAGACGGGATAGGCTAGATCGGACAGGCTTAGAGGGAGAGGCCAGACAGAGAACAGCTCAGCTGGGTGGTCCTCCACCCGTCCCTCTGAACCAGCTGATGACGGAGTAGAGTAGTCAGGATGGGAACCTGACCATTGCACGGTTCCGACGTTGTAGTAGGGACTTAGAGAGGGTTTAGAGGCGGCTGGACAGTCCCCAGGGAGGAGGAGGTTCTGGGTGTCCATTCCGACATCTTAGTGCTCCATTTCCCATCGTTCCGTCTTGCTACATGTCCAACGTATGCGTGATGATGTCAGCTATATCTGGTGACTCTTGCGACTCCTGATGACCCTATTGCGGATTTTGTCTCGCAGGGAGATACCGAGTGGTCTCTCTCTGTGTGACTTGGAGTTGACGCATAGTCCAAGAGTAGTTTATGTACCAAGTAACAAAATATTCTTGAACCCGAGTCGATGGTGCCCTTGAAAACTCATACATATAATACTATATAGTTATACGTATAATTCGTATCTGCCAAGGCCAGAAGTAAATATTCATAATATTTGTAATTTGTATACATAATTAATTAGATATCCATAAAGTGTATTTTTATTTAAAATACATTTCTTTGCCTCCTATGATAGGTAATACATGTGAAAAAACTTAATTTTACAGGACAGCCAAAATAAGGTTTGAAAAATTCTATTTTGTGAACCGATCTGATCTGATTAGAATCGATCTGAGTTCTGATTGATTTTTGAGATCTGATTGATAAATACATTCTCTCTCTCTATTTCATTTAATGTTTATCGATAAGTACTATAAATTTGGAGAAAAACTTGATTTTTATTGAAAAAACTATGAGTTGTATCTATTAAGATGTTGCAATACAAGAAAAAAAGATATGTGTTAAATGATACACGTATTGTTATATTGTGGTGCCTTCCTAGAAAGCCTAAAACTAAACAAGGGAAATAGTTTTTAGAACCAGAATATAAACGGGTTACAACTTGTTTTAAATCAATAAGCACTTTTTTTACCAAAATGCTACTTATATCACTTTTCACTATATTATTTTTACTACTACTCTACTCTCTACTTTAAACTATGGAACAGAGATACAGATAGATATAAGAGATACTTGTGATGGATCAAAAAAATCATAATTTTTTGCTGATTATTTTTATATAAAAACACAAAAAAAGGTAGGTACAAGTCAAATTACATCACACACCACAGGAGGCACAGTTTTTTAGTCTATACTTCTTATCGTTGTGATTTGGAACCCCAAAGAAATGGGCCATAAAAACCGGACAAGTGTGCGTCGGACTCGCAAACCGAGGGGTCCCGAAACGGACGAGGTCAACCCATTTTCACCAAATTTAATGATTCTAGGTCAAATGGGCGGACGGATGGACAAATATAGTGATCCTATTGGGGTTCCGCTTTTTAAGTGCATATTTCCGCATTTTGATAGCGCATATAACCCGATACCTTCTAATTAGAAATTAGAAAAGATTAAAAATTGCAGAAAACGGAAAGTGCAAACGCAAAAGTTATATATTCTTATTACCTACTTGAAGTTTCACCGTTATTTTTTTGATATGCATATATGTCTGTGCATCCCTTAAACTGTCCCACTCATCCCCTACCCGACCTTAGGTCGTCGGTAATTTAATTTTCTATTAGTTTACTTTTCTAATTGGTTCATCATGTTCTATTTTTTTAAGTTTTACCATTTTCACAGGCACAAATCACCCCAAATCTTATAATATAAAGAATGAATTAATAAAAACAGAATAATTATTAATTAATATTCTTATTATTAGTTTAGATTAATAGAACCACAAAAAATACGTAGATTAAAATGCAATAACTTGAATAAAATTTACGAGACCAGTATCGTTCTCTGTCTCGGAGTATTAAACCAAACTCTCTATAGACCTTGGCCCGCATTCGACACCTTTCATCGCTTGCCTTCCTGCTATCTATCACTATTATACGGCCGTCGAGACGTGCGTGGCGTGTACAAATACTACATTCATCTTATTGCAGGGCCATGTGTCACAAGAACTGCAATATCTCTGTGACTAAAACCAAACTATGACAATACAAATCGATTTTGTATTGTCATAGTTAGGTTTTAGACACAGAGATATATGTGAAAAGGGGACGATGATAAGTAACATAATATATATTTTTTTCTTGGGTTCCTGTAATAATTTGACTAAGTTCACAACAAACAAAATATACTAAGCTTCTCTATGCTGTTATTCCTGTATCGTCAGGATCGACACAAGAAATTTTGCAGAAAAAAAAGAATCATAAGTTGTAAGTAATTATGGAGGTGTGATATTAAAGTAACCTAGATACATAACATGAAAATGCAATAATTAAATTCAAGATAGACTCTGGATCGACAATAGACATAGGTACCTACTTGATCACTACGAGCGAGACTTGATTTTTCAATTTTCCACCTACCACCTATTTTACCAATAAATTGGATAATACCATTAATTAATTAACAATTTACTTTTTATCAAGGCCTTAGATAATTCAACGTTTTTAGTTGAATTGTCTAAAGCCTAGATAAAAAGTGTTGTAGTATATTAGTACTTCCCACTATAAGTGCTGCCTCCTTGCTGGTTCTAGCAAAGCTCTAATATAAAGGAGAAGGCCCCTTGTTGGTACGGATTTTTCTCTTGTATAAAAATAAAAGTAATATTGATATAATTATTTCTTTAATTTTTTACATATGTAAATTACAATATGTGTTTTGCACGGGGGAAATGGAAATTCCCACGATAATGGAAAATGTTCAAATGGAAGTTAACATTCGGTAGGGTTATGGAAATTGCCTTTTCAGCAGATCTAGCGGTCTAGCTGTGTAGATCTGTGTGCGATAGACATTTAACCCTGTCCACTAGAAGAGCAATATAGTTTGCATTTACGCTTTATTATGTAGGTCACCCAAAATCAGGCCGCACGGCGCAAACAAAGCACTTTGGATAGAGTAATAGTTCACTATGCTGTAACGTTGCAGTTGCGTACAACTTGCCAGTTGCTAGCCGTTCAATTTGACACTTGGTGCGAAGCTATTGTGGCACAGTTGCCCAACCACAACAAATTAGAATAAGTAACATTATAAGTTGGAGTTTTTTACGATGTGCCAAACCGAATTGTGCAATCAAATTAAGATGTTTTTAGGTATTTAAAATACTATAGTAGATCCTATTAAAATAAATAAACAGAAATATCAAGTAATGAGTCAATGTCTGCTGGATAGCTTGGGCTGAAGATAACTTTGAGGCTCCGTGAGAGCTGTAAGAATAATATATTCTGGAATTCTGGATATTCTTGAAGACATTTTAAAAAAATATTAGGGATAGGTTCTTAGAATCGATAACAGAACATTTTCCAACAGTTTATAGAATTTTGCTGCTTGTCCTATAATCCATTTTCACGTGATGTACAGTCCACTGATGATTACCTGAAAATACCTGATTTTGCATCTAAATCAGGCATTTTCAGTACTTTAGTACCTACTCTACTAATCCCGGACGGTTATAGGTTTATAGTGACAGTATTAGATAGTATATAAAACACTTTCTTAGCCTTTGTATAAATGGATTATAATAAGTTTAATAATAATATAAGTTTCACCTTTAATAATATAAATTACTTATATCTCTTACTTTGAAACGTTTACGCGCATACCACAGTGCCAAATTATGTACCTACCTACTAGGGAAGCATGAAGAAGTAAAAGTGCAACTAAAGTACCTTAATCGACCGCGAATAAAAACAGTAAACTTATGAGATAAATAGAACAAAATAAGAATCAAAAGAATGTTACAGTTTTCAAAGTGACCTTAATTTCACGCGCAATCTTATGCCATAATTTGATTTATGTAACGTTCGACGTCTAAAGAAAACTCAGCTATTGTAAACTATTAGAAAAGCAGGGATTCTATTAGTTTGATGTTTAAATTACATGAGTTAATATTCAATAATTTGATCACGTATGCCATTCCGCCTATACTCCATGTAGTGCAATATACTCCTTATCGACTTTTTGTGCGAGAATATGTGTCAAAATGATGTTCTCGGCGCCCTAACACCTAGTAACCGGAATGCATTGCACCCTTTGCACTAATCACTAAGGGTAAATGCGCCCTTAAGTCGCGTACTCGATGTATGTAGCTTGAACTGGCTGTTATTAACGTCATAAGATTGTAAAGTATACTGTATAAACAGTTCATCGGCATTACTTTTTCGTCGTTGTTGAAACAAAATCCAAGCTGATTTATGTCAATAACTCGAAGCAAAGTCACTGTACCCAAATTAATAATTATATATCAGTGGTTAAGTTGCATTTTATAAAGTGTTTTTATAAGCAAGGAACTCGTTTTAAAGTAAATTCTGATACTTACACAATATTATTTTACCTACATGATTGAATTTACTAATTGAATTGACCTGTAAGTAGATACTAGATATTTGGATTGCATTTGGACGTAACTTGACAAGTTCTTACAGTCGATATAATGTTATGAATTATTTTCTAGTTTTTCAAAAAGAATCATAATATCGTTATGACTTTTCGCTTCCTTGAAATTAGTGGACAATAACACAAACAAAATACAAGACGAAATTAAATTTCAATTTCGTTAGTATAACAATTGCAAATTTTGAATATAATTTTGTTAAGTAAGATTTAGTAAGCTGCATTGAAATTTCGTTAGTATAATACCTAACACTGACGAATTTTAAATATAGTTTGGTTATGTTGGGTTAAGTAAGCTCACGGCAACATCATGAAACCAGTTTACAGAGGGTTAGTAACTGAACACTGCAGCAAAAACCTAATGTTATGGTGTGCAATAAGTGTGTACTTGTGTACTAGTATATTCAGACACTCATATTTTCAAGTCAGACCTGACTTATATATCCAGACACTCATATTTTCAAGTCAGACCTGACTTGTAAATTCACAAACTCATATTTTGAAGTCAGAGCTGGCTTGTATGTTCACACGCTCATAATTTGAAGTCAGATCTGTCTTGTATATCCAGACACTCATATTTTCAAGTCAGAGCTGACGTGTATGTTCAGACACTCATATTTTCCACTCAAACCTCACTTGTAAATTCACTAATTATTATTTTGAAGTTAGAGCTGGCTTGTATCTTCACACACTCATATTTTGAAGTCAGAGCTGACTTGTATCTTCACACGCTCATATTTTGAAGTTAGAGCTGGCTTGTATATTCAGACACATACATTTTGAAGTCAGATCTGACTTACATAATGACTACTTATAGATTGACTGCCTCGTGGTCTAGTGGTAAGCATGTTCAACCACAGACGTGAGGTCCTGGGTTCGAATCCCGGATCGGACCAAAAAATTGTTATTGGGATTTTTCAATTTCTAATAACAGTCCGGAGTCAGGAAGTTGGCGGTGGTACACCCCCGTGCCTCGGAGAGCACGTTAACCCGTCGGTCCTGCGCCTGATTTCTCACCGGTCGTGTCGGATTGCCGTCCCAACGGAATATGAGAATGAAGGAATAGAGAGTGCACTTGTGTCTGCGCGCACACTTGTGCACTATAATATGTCCTGCGAGTTCGTCTCTATAGAGACGGCCGCCGTAGCCGAAATCGGCTGGGAGGACATTACTTATAGATAGACAATTTAGTAAGAGATAGTACAAGCTGCGTTCCAGCCGGATTGGGCTGACACCACCAGGGAGGTAGGACAGCAATGCGGTTTTTGAGTACCAGGTGGCTCCTTGGGGAGGAGGCGGAACGGCATACTGCGTATTAATCATGCGGATGTTGGGGCATGGACAACGATACTTATCAAAAGGCTCCGACTGATCGTTTTCCCTCGTACACTATAAAAATATATTCGATATAAATAATAGCAATGATAATTTAGTTTAAAGTTAAAATAGAATACAGTACATAATTATTTTATAATAATAATAATTATGTTCTGGTTATTAAATATAAATAATTTATTATTATATATTGAAAATATTTTTTTACATTATTTTTCCATACCTTAATTGCTTCATTATAATTTATTTATGATACTGGGAAACGAATTTGTACGCTGGTGATACATTTTTGAAGTAAAACTTCTATACGCGCGCTTGGCTTGGGGAGTTAGAGAGAAAGAAAGAAAGAAAGAAAAACGTTTATTTAATATCTAATATATAAAATTCTCGTGTCACAGTTTTCGTTGCCATACTCCTCCGAAACTTGAATCATGAAATTTTGTGAGCATATTGAGTAGGTCTGAGAATCGGCCAACATCTATTTTTCATCCCGATATTTCCATGGGATCGAAAGTTACGCGGGTGAAACCGCGGGGCGCAGCTAGTATATCTATAATATATATCTATTTAATATATAAATACGCAATATATAATATTCGTGAGCTGACGAACGCGTGACGAGAGCAGTACAACTGTGATCGAGTTTGGCGAACGGAAGTTGCGAGGGAGATATAAGTTAGTGAAGACAGAAATAGAGTCAGTTACGTTTCTTGTATTACTGTAGGAGTAAGAAAGAGCAGTGAGCGCGCATATTTTCATTCTCTCTCCCTCTCATAGCCAGTTATGTTTCATGTATGAAGTTTTACTTCAGTCGTGTAGTCTAAAGCACACACTTTTTATAACTACGTTTATTATTTTTATTTCTAGAATCGTAAACTATAGGTATACATGTGATGATCTTTAGCTAAGTTGTTGTGCATGAGCACGAGAAGGTGAGTTGGTACGACCAAATTTGAACAGTTGGCGCCACGCGTAGCAACGCACGCAGGGTACAGCTACTTTTAAAATACTTACTTTGAATAATTTGTAGTATTTGCTACTTGCTAGCGCCAGGCACTGCGCTAGATCACTTACCAAAACTAGCTATACAGATTTTAATAGCCACTATAGAGCATACAGATCCTAGGAAAATAATAAATCTAAACTTAATCTCAGATTTGTAAATCCGGATCTGTTAATCGACTTTGTGATTGGTTGTTAATGTTGGCGATAACAATTACTGTACGCAGATGTCAGTCGTTGCTCTCCATAAAACTCATTTAACAGCAGAGTTGACCCTGGACTGACTAAAACTCCGCAAGAAGGACGGATCGAAGGATATGATCAGTTCCTAGTTTTGCCGCTAGCCACGTTTGTAATACAGCTTGTTTGCTCGGTTCTATTTGTTAGGTCACTCTCCAGATACCATCACCATAAGTAGGGCCCATGGTAGGGGCGTAGAAGTCATCATGACATACAGCTACGCTGGTCATTCGTATACAACTAGAAGATAGACTTTACTAGTACCTTAGCACCGCAGTACTCAGCTGTCCATTTATCTCTATTCTTCTATTCCCACCAGTTGCCTAGTCTCTACTCTCTATACATAGAAATATACAATTATGCCGATATTGTGAGTAAACGGGTTATGCCGTCCTTGTTGAACTATAACGCTCTACCTGTTGAATGCTGTGCAAGTATATAAATAACACAAATCCTTTCTTAGCGGATGCTTACATCATAACATCCATATCATATATAAACATACATATATAATATATATATGCTATATAATAATGCTATGACACGATTCCTTTCTGGCACAGAATCTGGGTAGCAAGAGAAGAGTGTTAACAATTCACAATGTCCCGAATATGCACAGCAAATGTTTCTCTACATTTTGATTTTTTTTGTGTTTAATTCGTGTGATTGCTGTGTTTAGAACCTTAATTTACCTGAGACATTAAGTGCACGCTAGAAACCAATTCAGATAAACACCTTTGCTCGCATGACGAGGTAAATTTGGATGTTGCAAATACGTACCGGAGAAAACATCTTAACAATAGTTACAGCAATATGTTTACGAAATTCAATTTTCTTCGAGGGGCCTTTTTAGTTTTATACTATAAATATCATTAGGTATATATCATAAACATTTTACCGCTGGGTACTCTATAGTCTAGTTTATACTAAATATAGGTAATGTAAATAAGTTCTACCATAACTGCGAAAGTAAATTTATGTTTTTAAATTAATTAAATATACACTTATTTGGCAATATGTGTCAGCATATTACTAATTTTATTTTATAAATATTAAAGTTATTAAAGCTTGCTAAGTTAGCTGAAATACTCGTATGTTTGTGTGTCATTTTATTGACTGTGATATGTAATATTTTTTACGGGGTTGATTTATGTAGTTTATTTAATTTATTTATATCCATTATTAACACCAGCTGTAGTTAATAATGGATGAAAACAAAACAAGTAATCTGTAGGTTATCAGCGTATTTCCCAGTGTCCGAATAAAATAATAGGGTTTGATCAAAATGGTTGTGTACCCCTGGCGTCGTTACTGATGACGGCGCAAATGTCTCAACGTGTTACTGTAATAATTTAGGAGCTGCATCATCGGAAAGCAAAAGATACTGCGATATTTTGTCTGTGGCCAGTAACCGAGTGTTCGCGGCGTTGTGTGCACGGAGTTTCTATTTCACCGTAACATAGACACCAAACAATTGACAGGTAATTTTTATATTTGTTTACGCTGTGCCTTTAAATGCTGTGCGATGATATGAATTTAAAAATAGAACTTTATATTTTATTTGAAATGAAATCCGGATTTTATTCAATTTTTCATTTATATTACTTTATTATTATTTAACTTGGTGTTATTTTATTATAAAATATCATAATATTATTGAATTGGCTTGTGATTTATTTTATTTTTTGCATAAATTCTAAACAAAAATTTAAATTTGTATGTACGTTTTTTTAATTACTAATTTAAAGATACTGAAAATAATTATTATTCCTACATGGTATATTTTCAGATAAATAAAAACTGTCGGTTTTCAACTAACTACCTTATTAAATTTTTGCTATTGCGTATTTTTTGTTATATCTATCGGATACATTGTGAAATGGGAAAGAACATTATTGAATTTTATTTTAATAATTCTTTTTTTATTACACATAAGTACACTTATGCGTAATAAAAAGTGTAATAAAGAAATAATTATTCGAATATAATATTATAAAGAATGTCGATAGGTACATTCACTATTTTCGAGACTAACTTATGGTATGGGCTTATCATTTAGTAATTGACATAAATAACAGCTCAAGTCCTCGTTATGCAGATATTTATGGGCGTCTTGCCACGATTGGTACGACAACTAGTTGACCTTGTATACTATTGAAAACCGGGTAAGTGCGAGTCGTATTCGCACACATTAGGTTCGGTACCACTGAGCTGTACGAGCTAATCAAGTTTCGAAAATGTATATTCGTACCGCCTGCACACTGTAGTTAAAGAATATTTTAAAGGACTTAATTCGTATAATTCACCAATTTTTGAATTTATTTCCTTACTTGCGCTTTTAGTTCTGACTCCTTACCTTTCATGATTGTAGGTCAACGGGTTAATATCCTATAGGTTTTATTGGACGTGGAGTTTCATAGAAAAAAATACATACAAGACTACGCGTAGACTGAAAACTTACAAGTTTGTGTTTTCTAGTTTTAATGTGTTTTTTTTTGGTTCATGTCAACTTTACCTTAGGTCATGGACACAAAGTTCAAGAAACAATAAGTACCTGGACTTGCAATCCACGCTCGACCCTTGACCTTTCTCGATGACACACCAAGACGCCTCATTCGTAACGTAGGACGCAGTTCATTTCTAATTTCATGTTTTCATAAGTGTAGCATGACAAAAGAAAAACTATTGACTGGGTCAAGCATTGTTGTGGTAATAAAAATATCGGGGGTTAGTTTAGTAAATCTTGCTAACATTATAAATGCGAAAGTTTGTATGTTTGTTTGTTACTCTGTCACGCAAAAACTGCTGAACCGATTTTCATGAAAATTGGCACACACATAGAGGGTAACTTGGATTAACACACATAGATATAGATAGAGAGATATAGAGTTTTTAACCCAAAAAAATGTTCCTATGGGATGCCATGGGATGATTTTCCACAGGATGCGAGGGTGAAACCGTGGGGCGCAGCTAGTTATAGTATAATTTTAAAATAAGTCGGCAGTTTAGATTTGCTCGGACAAACATAGAGACATTTAGTTTGAACACATGTTATTGAGCTTCCTTTATTCTATTTGGAATATCTTTATTCTATATGGATATTTAACAATCAACAAATTATTAGTAAGAGGAAGTGCCACACTGCATGCTTGCATGCAGTCGAATTGGGCCGGCACGACCGGGGAGGTACCTCTCGCTTACACGAGACTGGCGTAAAGTGACAGCTGTGATGTCGCGTTTCGTGCGGTG
>LUGF01025530.1:183828-208961 GCA_001625245.1 Calycopis cecrops
AAATAAAAAAAAAAAAAATTACATGCATTATTCAATTTGTCCTAATTTGGACAACACGATCTGGTTTTGGATTTCTTGCGTTTGTGGGTAATTCTTTCTGGTAGTCATTTTTCATTAGTAGTTGTAGTCATCGCTGGGCGTGTCTCTATGAGTCTGTTGGGGTTAGTAGAGGGACCCAGAGCTGGTACTGTCATGTGTGCTGGTAAAAGAAAAAAGTTTGTGAACCCCTGATCTAGAGCATGATAAGAAAGCATCTGGTATTTTTTATACCAAAGATTGCGGCCCGTACCGTAGCGTCGCCAGGTGAATTAAATATTGCTTTGCTAAAGAATCAGACTACCACGACCGCGAAAATACCTCTTACTCGTATTAGCGGAAGGAAGAAGGGTCTGCTAAATGCAGATGTTCATAGGTGTCAGTAGTCAATTTGACAGCTTAGTTGCCACCCAATTGAGAGGACCAATGAGGGAGGCCTTATTCTGATTAAATTTTCTTTTTATTAAATTTAAGGTTGGGCCCCCAGTCCAAACACAACTTTAGCATTTTCGTCCAGTTTCTTGGGAAGCTTTCATCAAAGGGCTATAAGAGCTTGTAACTTTTTGATAGAGAACCGGAGCGGGGAAAGGAAAAGAAAAAGCAAGGCATCTGTACAACTTCTGTGGTGTCTCCTGGCATCGGTAGTCATAAAAAAGGCTTTCTCTACTGTAGAGATCGGGATATGTCACAGGAGTAGGTAGCTGGGATAGAAGTGACTTGTGGTTCCCTTTTTCGTTGTGCCATGAAGCCTATAGCTGCTATTACGTTATAGACTATTTGCACATAAGTTTATGTAATTAACGTTTAAAATAGTTTCCATTCAGATGATCACAGATACGAAATCTGCTTAATATGGAAAATAAACGTTTCTTTTATTTCTTTTAGGTTGTGGCCTTGGTCGTTTAAGGTGGGCGATTACACCGTTAATCTATGGTTTACAATTAAGGTCTTGCAGAAAAATAACGCAACATATAAATGCTCAAATAATAGATATTACAACAATTATGTACAGTTAGCCATATTTGCCGTTAAATGATAGCTTTTAATTCTTTTCTTAAGAGCCTTTTAATTTTTGTACTTTTTAGTATTTATCATCTAAAGATTTTAGCTTGCTAAATATTAATTTTTGGAACACTGCTTTGAAGCTTACTCAAACCATGCAACATCATCAGCAAGCTGACTACAATAGTAATTTTAAAATAATATTTTATATACGTAACTGAACTATGTACTTGATGATCCTCACTGATGTCACAACTGTGTGATCGTAATCGACTATGTTTAGCAAGGCTCGCTGAAATTAACGATCTGATGGGTGATTTTTTAGTTGTGTTAGAAATTAGTTTGTTATTATAGTTATTACTTAACCGTGATTAGTCGTTAGGAGTCTTCGAGGCTTGCTAATGGCTGCACAAACTTCATCTTTGGATTGACTTTCCACTTAGTTACCACGAATCCGATGATTCCCAGGTTTAAGGCTTAGATATTAGGTTGAACTTGAAAATGAAGGTTCTCAATTCTTCAGAATTAAAGATTCACAGCTCCTACCCCGTAGATGATAGCGTGATAATATGCAGCCTAAATGTTGATATTTAACTATTATTATCATGGAGGGCTCGCAGTCCCTCGTCTCCTTACTCAGATTATCCCGCTCTACCGCAGCCTCTCCCTCCATCAGTCCAGTCGAGGCATATTTCACATACACCTAGTATTTAACAAATAAATTTAAATTGCCTTATGTTTTATATATAATATTATTTAGTCTATCAAGTCTTTTCACTACAGTTTAAACTTAAGGAAAAGTGGTGCTTGACACAGTTATTTAAGTATTTAATTTAAGTAAACATTAGGAGGAGTGCATCTACAATCTGTGCATAGACCAATAACAGACACTGAAAATAAATAATAATAATTTATTATTACTTGATTACTCTAAAATGTAGCTATAATATTAATTACTTATGTGTACTGATTGGCACAGTGTGTTACGCCGTGGGTTCTAATCACGAACATACGAATATACAATATATGTAACCCAACCTAACCTTTCCTATCCCGGTGTTCTATGCGAGTACCTCAAAAATTATTTACTTTTACCCTACGATGATATGTAGGAAAAACTCGATTTGATAACAATTGCGCCATTTCAAATCGAACATCATATAAAATGTAAAATAGATTTAAATAAATAATAACAATGTTGAACATCAAAACGTTCAATGTCATGTTACGCTAATATTTAAGCGTTAACTTACTGTAAAAGCAGATAACATTAACCCAATAATTCATTGAACCAACGTTGTTGGTTATCAATGACAAAATAAATATGTTACGTATGCAAATTGTAATGTACGCACAGAAGCCGCAAATTTCCTCATTGCCACCTCGTTAAAACATTTACCTGCAACTGTGTGTAAGTAATTACTAAATCTAATAAATTTTAGTCACTTGATAGTTGATGGTGACGTGTGGTCTAGATTTTAGGAAGAGGTAGTGCCATGCTGCATGCATGTAGTCATTGGGCCGGCACAACCGGGGAGGTACCTGTCGCTTACACATTTCGTGCGGTCTGGAAGTAACCGGCGGCCCATGGAGGAGGAAGGATCCCTTTACTCAATACTGATGACTAAGGGCGTCGGTTGTAATGAAAATGGCTCCGACTGCTCGTTTGCCTCTTTATACATTAAAAAAAAAAGATATATGACATTACATACCCCGTTAGGGTACTGGTGTGAATACGTGTTGTAGTTGATGTTATACCAATTACCCAGGGCATTTTATCACCTTTTTTACGGGCGGGCTATTTGCATTGCATTTCCTTAATTTTTAGGCACCCCCTCCCCATTCCAAATTTCCTGACCCTGCGTGACTTCGTGTCCCCACAAAAGAAGTCATTATCATACCTAAGTATGAAGTTATATTTACCTGTACTACCAACTGTGGTTGTAATTTGTCCTATGTTGATAAACATCAATCAAATCAATCAAATATACTTGATTGTGCATATTACAAAATTCAGAAAATAAAATATTAAAATAAGTATCATCATTGGTATCATTCACGTACCTAAGAATAATAATAATATACGTAATAAGAAAATAATGGAACGTATTTTTAAAAAGACCCCTCATTCGGCCAGGCGACCTCATGACCTATGGAATATGCTTACAACTAAACGGAAAGCATATTCCATAGATCATGAGGTCCTGCCTATTTTTAATAATACAGGGGGCAAACAAGCAGTGGGGTCACCGAGGTGAAGGTAATTTCCGACGTCCACAGACATGTTTTCAAATTGTAATTTTTTCAACAATACAAGTAGGAACGGAGCAATGAAATGTTTTTATAGAATATTGCACCCGCGTAAATTTCGATCCCGTGGAAAATAGAAAATCATCCCATGGCATCCCATAGGAACCTTTTTTCGGGATAAAAACTATCCTATGTATTAATCAATGTTACTCTCTACGTGTGTGCCAAATTTAAGGAAGGAGTAACAAACAAACAAACATACTAACTTTCGGAATCTTAATATTATTAGGATGAGGACATAGGAACCATTTGGTGACTAACGATCATTAGCATCCGCATATTCGGATGTGGTGCCCTCCATCTCCCCATTCCTCGAATGGGCCACCGGCTATCCACAAGCCACACGATCGACAACAATCACTTTTACGGCATCATGAGCGCGAGAGTTACTCCCCGGTCGTGCCGGCGCAATTCCACTGCACCCTGCAGCTGCCGTCCTAGTCCTTGATCCCTTCCACGTTGGCTACGCTGCTGACGCCCATGGACATCCGCATAGAGGCTATACAGTTGCGCTGCCCTCCTTTCTTCCCCCAACTCCATGGGCCACTGGCTACTTACATACCGCACGAAACGCGACAGCAAAGCTGTTACTTTACGCCGTATAAGCGAGAGGTACCTCCCCGGTCGCGCCTTCCCAATTCGGCTGCATGCAAGCATGCAGTATGGCACTACCTCTTACTAAATACGCCTATCTATATGCTAATCTACTAAGAGGTAATTGTGTTACCGCGTTGGAGCCGAATCGGGCCAACACGACCGGGGAGGTATTAGTGCCGCCGCAAAGTGATGGATGTGCCGTCGCGTTTCATAGGCTGTGTGAGTATCCGGTGGCCCTTTACGCCGGTCTCGTGTCAGCGAGAGGTACCTCCCCGGTCGTGACGGCCCAAGCATTGTGGGACTACGTTTTGCTATTCCTAAGTGATCTTTGCATACCTAGAATATAATAAAAGTAAGTGTTAAGTGAATATCGAAAGCCACAAGATTCCGTATTAAGTAATGAGCCTAGCTCGGTGGTGTAATTCACAAATTGATTGTGATTTCATCACTCCTGTTAACACTATTACATAAACACAGACAAAATCGAATCTATCTTTATATCTTTAAATATCAATTTGAATAAATATTTTGTGCTGCCTTACCACGAAACCACGTACAGTGGCAGCTGTGATGTCGTGTTTCGTGCGGTGTGTAGCCGGTGGCCCATGGAATGGGGTGGAAGAAGGAGGGCAACGCATCTATGAGAACGTCTGGAGCCGGTGGTCACGAAAATGATTCAGACTGCTCTTTTGCCCCCTTTACGATAAAAAAATTAAAAAATAGTAGTAGTACCTAGGTATATGATTTTTACACTATGCTATCTTGGAATAAAAGAAGTGGATTATTTAAGTCGTAATGACATCATCAGTAAGAGGTAGGTAGAGCCTTTGCCGTAGAATTGAGGAGACACAGCCGCGGGGGTACCTCTCGACTATATGATACCCACTTAAAGCTTATACTATCGCATTTAATGTCGTTTGTGAGTAGCTGCTGATTGGGGGGATAGGGTGAAAGAGGGCGAGGCGTTTGCACAACCAATAATCATGCAGATATTAATGTCGTACCATGCAAATATCGTTAGTCATCAGTCACGTTAAGCAAAAAAAAATCATATGCACAGAACAAATATATCATAGTGCATGTCCCATTAAATATTTTAACAAGTTCTTCGTAAACCATGAGCTTCTAGCAAGATGACAACACGAATAAGTTGTATAATAATAATTGTAAGACTTATAATAAAACCGTGACTCTAAAAAGAGACAATAGTTTTTACCCAATCGGCACAGGCGTTTCATCTAAATAACATTACACGGGCCCCAAATATCTGTTACGTAACAACGAAAAATTATATTGTTGCTCAAGAATCGAATGTGGTGTTGCCCAACCCGCCGAAGCAGCGGCGCAGCGCTAGTGCAGGACTTGCTTCACCGATGTGAACGTAAATAAATATTTTGCAAGTCGCTTATGAAATTGGAGACACGTCTCTCAAATATGATGGGTATAGTTCTTAAAAGGTTAGCACACATTGCCTTCCTGTCTACGAATATTTTTTGAGTAACAGGACATTCCTTTCTTCATCATCATATACATATAGACAGGTCTCTCCCAAAGAGCGCTCTTTACATCTTGTTTAATAATAAAAGAGCTTACTCTAGTTTAAAAGGCCGGCAACGCGCCTGCAAAGCCTCGGGTTTTGCGAATGTCTATGGGCGGCGGTAGTCATCTCCTTTGCCCCTTATCCTATAAAAAAACGCTTTAATATTGGTGTATTTGGTTACTGAAACGTGATCTTCACGCTTAACGTAGGTGAAGGATCAAGGAAATGCCTGCCATCTTATTCGTAGACGGGATTAAGATCGCCACAAAGTAGAATTCTCATATTAAACTCCCAATTTAAACCAAAAAGGATCGCCTTCTCTAAGTACAGAAATACTAAGCAGTACCTACATCTCGTTCGCGAGAAGTTTGGCTCCTTCGATAAGAAAAATCGCAAGAAAAATGTTCTGTAGCCAGTTTTGTAAATTGAAAAGTAGGCATGTAACGTTACCTAAGATGCTACGCACCGATTCTTATCGAAATTTATTGGTGTAGTTTTGTAATTCGACATTAGCCTAATGGCCCACTGTTACTACATAAGTGCTATTATCAAATCACAGTTAAGGAACCTACTTAAAATGTTTAACAGCCATATTTGCGCCTAATATTACCTCACCATATACAATTTCAGTGAAGAAAAAAAGAAAGGGATAACCAACTAAGACAATTATTGATATCTTCATAAATGGGTGGGATTCTAGTTCCTGCTTATCCTGTAGCGCCGCTCGTTTTTTTGTTTTAAAGGGCAAACGAGCAGTCGGTGTTATTTTCATGACTACCGGCGCCCATAGACATCCGCATACAAAGTATACCTACAAATGCGCTGTTTTCCTTCCTCCTCCCCCCATCTTTGGTCCAATGGTCCAATCTACTTACACACCGCACGAAACGCGCCAGCACAGCTGTTACTTTATGCCGGTGTCGTGTAAGTGGGAGGTACCTCCCAGGTCTTCCCGGCCTTATTTAGCTGCAGGCCTAGTGCGTGGCACTACCTCTAACAATATTATTTTTTCGGACTTGAAGTTCGGGAGCGAAGAGAAGCCCAATACAGTCTGGTGCGCTAATTTTTTGGCGATATAAAATCACATCAAAATTAATATCTACAATGGCGATCTGTAGACGATCTAGTCATAATTTAAAAACAAATGATGTATTTTATCAATTTTGGTCTTAGATCACCTCAATGATCTAAGATTTTCGTGTAAAATGTAATCAAAATGTAACGAGAGAATACTAAAACGAGTCTATAACTTACTTCCAGAAAATGTCCCGAAGAATCACCAAGCGTTACCTGACCGCGGCGGACGAGTACCGGAGCCCGCTGTCTGCTGAGACCCTCGCCATCGCTGAGGTGGAACTGAGGGAGACTGAGAACTCCAGGTCGCAGGCGTTGGACTCGGTCCGCAATTGGCTGGAGCAAAGTCCCAAGTTCATGACAGTCAGAATGGGTCAGTTTACAAGTTAATTATTAATTTGCAATAAAAGTAGTACAGTAAATGTTACGTGTTTAGAGCTTAAAGAGAATGTATTTTTCACCGTTCAGAGTTAATAAAAAATTAGATCATTTTTAAGGAAGGGGTAGTGCCACACTGCATGCTTGCATGCAGTCGAACTATGCCGGCACCACCGGGGAAGTACTTCTCGCTTACACAAGCCCGGCAAGTGACAGCTTTGCTGCCGCTTTTCTTGCTGTGTGTAAGTAGCCCGTGGCCCATAGAGGAAGGAGGAAGGAGGGCAGCGCACCTGTATAGCCTCTATGCGAATGTCTATATGAAAGCAATGATGCAATGACTCTTAGTAAAATTTGAGTTTCAAAAAAAGAGAACCTCTTTTTTAGCGATACCTAGAAAGAAAGAAAGAAAGAAAGAAAGAAAGAAATTTTTATTTGCTCGAATATGGGTACATACAAAATAGGTGTTTTACATAATATGAGTTTCCAACATATTCTGCTATATTAGCATGCAAATATTTATTACAATTTTATATAATCTAATTTTACATTAATTTTTTTTCTTCATGTTACGTTTTGGTTGATTATTATAAATTTTATTTAATTAGATTTTATTATTAATACTATTAAAATTATCATTTTATACAAATCTACTATATTGAACATTATTACAATAAATAAACAAAAATAAAACTGTAGTCAAATAGTAGTTAAATAATTTCCCTATTAATTCTAAATATTATAATTTTGTACTATAAATTCATTTAAGTTATAAAAACAATTTTCTTTAAGCCATGATGTTATATCCTTTTTAAATTTATTAAACGGTAGATCTTTAAATTTATCAGGCAAATGGTTATAAATGTCAATAGCCTGTATGTAGGCATTCTTTTTATAAATATTTAAATGACACCAAGGACGGTAAAGTTTGTTTTTGTATCTATTATTTTTCCGCCCCTCATCGGATTTTAATTTAAAGTACTCTGGGTGCAATTTAACAAAAATACAAATTTCTTTTATATATATGCAAGTTAGTGGTAGTAAATTTAATTTCTTAAATAAGAGCCTACAGCTGTCTAAATACCAGGCGCCAACAATAGCTCTTATACATTTTTTCTGCACACGAAATGCTTTTTCGACCTCAACTGAGTTCCCCCATAACACCAGACCATACGAGAGAACCGATGATACGTAGCCATGGTATGCAGTGAGCGCCGCGTCCGTGCCCACTGTTTGGCGTAATCGTCTTAGAGTCGTCCTAGATAATTTTATGTTTTTTACTCTTGGATTATCTAAGTGATGACCACATTGTGGTTACGCCCGTGCGAGGGTGGGTCGCTAGTCAAAGTATAAAGTCGCTAATAGCATATATACATATATGTTTTAAATTATGTATGCACTGTGCACATAATTTATTATGGTGCTTATGGAATACTTGAACTATGTTTCGTTTTTTGAAGAGCCTTGGCGAAACAGTGGGTTTATTATTATGCTAATATCCCATTTCCGATTACTTGAAGGTACTTTATGCAATCGCATTTTAAATTTTAATGGATATATTTTAATAATGTGGTAAATTTCCATACTACATAAGTACATGGGTAAAAAATGTTACTAAAATCCGGCGGCCAAGGTCCTCAGTAAGAGTTATTCGGTAATATAATTACATAGATATATAATAATATATAATTATGACGAAATTTTGTGAGTCAAGCAAACGACAAGGACAATTTCTTGAACACAAGGTCGGCTAAATGCAATTTAAACATAAGTCTGGAGGATTATTTAATAGTAAATATTCATTGCCAATAATTTTTTCATGTAAGTAGGAAAATAAATGAATAGCGCTGGCTTCAAGCCTTTATTGTAGCAAAGAACATGGAACAACTGCTCTCGGGTTTCGTGCGCCTTGTAATTAGCCCATGGAGGGGAGGAAAAAGAAGTGCAACGCATCTGCTGATTGTCGATAGTCATTAGTTAGTTTGCTAAAATATCATATTTTCATTGCTTTAGGTAATAGTATTGTGTTTTTTTAGATGCCAACTTCCTTCTTCGTTTCTTACGGACAAAGAAGTTCAGTGTCCCGATGGCTCAAGAGGCAATCGAGCGGTACATGCTTCTGAGACAGTCCTGGGGCATCGCCTTCAATCAGCTGGACTACAAGTTGCCCGTGATGATGGAAATCATTGATTTAGGGTAAGTATTGAGACAATATCTATTGTCTTATTAATATGTCCATATTATGGGAGTAGGTACTTCTTCATTCCTCTATCATCATCAGATTTTTTGCTCGTGCTCAGATTGGAATCAGATCGTAGACCAAGAAGGTTTAGAACTTCACCTTTAATAGATACTGTGTTTAGGAAAACTAATGGTTGCGACGCGTAAATATGTATAATATTGTTGTTTTTGGCCCTGTCGTAAATCGATGACGCAAAAGTCACGGCGACTGGCTTTTGACGAAGTGTCGAGGTGACTGTTGATCATCCTGGCATCTCAACATGTCGGTTCCCGAAGTGTCCAGCCCACAGACCATCCTCAGAGGAGTTGTCCCATATCACAAAAGAACCTCACCAACTCGTGGAGAATGCAGTTGCCTGAGGTTTCCATCCTCACCTTGCACCGTGCGCGAAAGCGTCTCCTTCTTGTTTCCTTTTTTACCCCTAATGCTCTTGTCTATACCCCGTAAGGCTGTGTTCAAATTGTTTGGGGTACATCAAGACAAGGCTTAAACGATGGCGATAGGTACCTTATAATATGTAGGTACTACCTAATTTATTTAGGATTTGTGTTTAAATGAGTAATTACTCCTATGTCATGTGGTGGCCTATAACCAGCAGTGAACGTAAACAGGATGATGATGATGATGATGACGAGTAATCAGTTATGTTTTGCAACTTTTATTAACTTAATACAAAATTGTTAACAAAAGTTGTACCTTGAGATGAAACACTTTTTTTCTTAATTCTTCAAACCTAAAACATTTTCCATTTTGTACCTCGTTATGCTACCTTACACTTGCGACCGCCGACGAGCTAACGGTACAGATGTACGTACTTAAATAATTGTTTAGGCCGGCAACGAAGGCGAGCCTATCCCTATCAAAGCCTTCTGACAACAATAACTCAAACTGTTTCTCAAAGGAGCAACAATCAATAAAGATTGGTCCTAAAGACTTTCAGGAAAAAAAAGGAAAGGAAACGAATTATTCAGCATCCCGTAACCTTCATCAAAGTGAGAGGCCAGTGCTGCGACTGGATAAGTTTGAGGTAGAGAGGCTTATGCCATCTGAAAAGGAAGGTACATAAAGGTAGCAATCTCCTCGGTTCCAATGGCATCTCTCAAGCAACAGCAAGAGCAATTTATTAGATTTTTTAAAAAGAATAGGTTTGTTTATTTATTAATAAGATGTCTAAAATGTGTTTATGTTGCAGGTATATATTTGTGAGTCCATTCAAAGACAAGAAGGGCCGACGCGTTGTCATTTACAGGCCTGGTAGATATAAATGTTTTATTGTATGCCAGCCACGGTATTTAGTGTATTTATGTTTATTTCATTTATATCTTCATTCATATATGTATCTTCCGGCACCATCGTATTTCGTCTCATCTGTAATGCATGATCATATTTTTGTCACATAACATTTAGTTGTCATGTCACTATGTCATAATATAACCTAGAATCAGTGGCGTAACTATATCGTGCTGGGCACATAGGAGATTCATCTGTTTGGTCCCTCTGTCACCCAGTACTGTTAAGTTTAGTCGTTGATTGTTTTATTTGCCTTTTTCACTGACCAAAGCCCTCTTCCGGCGAGGACTAACCATCCCATAGTTACGCTACTGTCTACTATAACCATACCTATTTTAAATATATGCTAGTAGTAAACATAATTTAAAACCAGTTTACACGTTTTGATGTCGTGTCTTATGATTGTAACATTTTAAAGGTGTGTTCGATCCTTACAAATACACGAACCAAGATATGTGTCGCGTGATGGGAATCTGCTATGAAACACTCATGGAAGACGAGGAGACTCAGGTGCGAGGGCTAGTGCACTTCGCTGACGGATCCGGCGTCAGTTTCCCACATATGACGCTGTTCACGCCCCGCGAAGCTGTCAGGATTGTGAAGAATGGAGAGGTAATCTAATGTAGCTTATTTTTGGGCATTGTTTACGCACTGGTCCTAGTTATGCGATGGGTGTAGGATTCACAGTACTAACTATCCATAAATCTCCAGCAAACCAAATGTGAAAATCGCATCCAAATTGAATGCAACGCGTTTTTGGTACTGATGCCCAGGATTTTGCATATACAATACAGATGACCCCTGATAGGCTTAGAAGAGTCTAGGGCATAGAGAAACTCTAAGCAGTAATATGGTTAAATCTAAATTCTAATAGAATCACCTAACTATCAGGCGAAACTATAAAGTTCCGATTACTTCGTAATTTTATCAGATTGGACCCCTCTATCTCAATGTAGTTAACTTATTTCATTTATTAATTATATTTTTATTTCATTTAATATTATAAGTGTGTTCAAGTAAGTTTAATACAATAAAATATTATAGATAAGTAGCAAGGTCCATGTTAATATTGCGCAAGCATATATTAAGGTCACATTATATTTTTAAACTTTCAACCATTCTTGGAACCTAATTAAACTAATTATAATATAAGTTATTACGTAACGAAGGATGTAGTGCTAAAACATTTTTACCTTAACGTTACTTGTTGATGACCTTCAGGGCCGCGCCGACCCCCCACAGCGCCTGTGTGCGAAACCTATGACGCGCCTCTTTTTTACATGAATCTTAATGATCATGAATTGAAAAATTTTGTATGTTTCAATTTATTTTTATTTCTTATTTCTTAATTTTGACCGAAATAAATGTTCTCTAGTTTTATAAAATATTTATATAATATATTCCTAAATCAGAATAATCAAACTGGTTTTCGCTTGCCAATTTTATTACGAAAAATAAAACGCGAATTAAATCATTACATAGTTTAGTATTGTATTTATGATTTTCGATGGAACATATAGAATATATACTAGTTATATTTATTTGTATAGAAATTACATAAAGCACATACCACTAGGTACATAGGTTTTACATAGGTTTTTTAACCAGATTCTATAACACCTTCATCGATAAAATTATTGGTTTCTGTCTCTAATGATTCTTTAGAAGCGGATGGTAGAGCCGTAAAATATTTACTTATTTTAGTTGTATTTTTATCACGTTCTTCTTCTTTTTTTCTTTTTCTTATTAAATGAAGAACGTTACCTTATTTTTTAAATAGCTCTCAATATTCATTGTCAAAAATAAAAAATACTAATAAAAAAAAAAAAAATATGTCAATTAATTTCTGATTTATAAGTAAAACAATTTGTAAGTAGCGCAAGACGCGGGCTGCCCGTGACGATGCAACATCCCCTCAACAGGCTCAGTGCACTCGCAGTCGCGCGCCCATATAATAATTAATTACTTCTAACGCCGATATCTCAAAAACTATTCATCTAATCGATATAGTGTAAAGGGCAATTAATCTGCATTAAATGCCTAAGCTTACTAACATATTTATTAGAATAAAGATTAACACTATACTAAAGAAAATAGCTTTGAAACTATTGTAATGTTTTAATTAAAAATTTGAACATAAATGTGGTTATTATAAGGCCATTGTAAGAAATAGAGATATGTTATCAAGTTTTTTTGTAGGATTTTTATAGATTTTGAATTCTCTAGTACGTTACTCAATTTCTAGTTTACGTGGCGTTATTTTTAGAGGTATTTTCTTCAGTGACCGTTACCGGAACTCGATATTTTTCGAAAGTTTAAATAAATGCCTGTAAAATCAAAACTTCCTGATGTTTTTGAATAAAACAAGAAGTAGTATAATTATTATCTTACGGGCCTTACTGGCACAAACTTTCAAGCGATTTGGCATACCTAGTAACATTCTCCATTCTGGTACCCAGATAATTCCTTTTTTTATCTTGATTACTGTAACTCATTATGGAAACACGTTAAAATAATCAGTAATACACTAACTATTTTATTGTTTTTAGTGCTAGAACTTTTTTATATGAAAAAAAATGAAAAATGTTTTATTTGTATGAATAAATGCAAATATGAAAAACGAATGCGCACCTTGCCCACACTTTCGATTGTATGACTGTTCAATCAAATATCAATTGTTTAGGCTCTCGTAACTCGTCTCGTTCCTTAAAGTCAGTCTGTCGGGAATCGGTCGGTCGAGTTGCGTTCATAAATTCATTCAAACAAACGCGTGGCGTTTAAAAGAGCCGCCAGAGAGAGCCGAGATCAAAAGGATCTTAACGCTGAGCTCCTAATTATTGTAAACTAAAACCCAACGCGTAAAATTAATCCTCAACCGGGAAAATTATCTTGGGACACTTGTATAATAAACGTAATAATATGTTTTGGTATTTACGAGGCGTTTGTTGCGCCTATTATATCTACTTATCGATACAACAAGAAAACAAAAATAATTTTGATAGCTACGGCGCCCCTATTGCCTTGGCGCCTGTGTGCGCCGCACACTTCGCACACAGGGGCGGCGCGGCCCTGATGACCTTAATACTTTCGTCCTTAATTCTTGGTCCCTGGGTAAGCCGACACGACCGGGGTGGTATCTCTCACATAATATGAGTTTGGGGTGCCTCATTGGGGGCTTCTGGTTGTACGCACTTTTATGGGAATAGTACCCTCCTCCCAGGCTACTTCTATACAAAAATAAATGTAAATGATATTTTTTTTTGTGTATGTAAATGAAGAAATAAATGATGCCCGCTGAGTTTGTTTCGCCGGTTCTTCTCAGGACGGGGCTAGGGTTGAACCGGTGGTAGATGGAAATTGTTGACGTTCAAAAACAATTTTTTAAATTCTATTTTGAATAAAAATATTTTGATTTTGATTGATTTTGATTATGGACGTCAGTTACGTCTCTACGTTTGCTTACTTTTGCTTTAAAAAAATTAACACATACATATATTTTTGTATATTTCCAAAATGATTAGCTGAAACCTCAAACAAGGTCAAAAATTACAAAGAATCTTCTTACATAATACTTGAATGTTCCCTTATATGTGTTATTTCGAGTGCATACGACCTGTGAAAATGTTTAGGGTAAAAGCTTCTTTTTTTCGGACGAAAAGCGATAGTGGGTATAGTAGTTAAATCAAGGATGTGTTAAGTATACGAGTGAGTATAAAATGGGGCAGCGCTACGAAATAACTGGCTTTTAATTAAATTTGGGTACCTGTGATTTAGCCGATCGCGCTCAATTCGGCTGCTATATAGGAACGAAACTATCCACATGTACAATGTAAGTAGACAGTTTCGTTTATTATTTTTTTTAATTGTATCTAAAATATTTCAGCGTACTATACCGTTGAGACACAAAGAAATCTACGGAGTGGGCGTCCATGCGACGATAAAGTTCGCCCTGGACTTCGGCATGGGTCTGATATCCGACAAGATACGCAAGCGAGTGAAACTGCACACCTCTATTGATGATGTCGAGTTGGACAAAAACCTGCTCCCCCTGGAGTACGGAGGCATGATGCCTATGAAAGATATGATCGGTAAGATTAGATATTTTTGAACTACTTATATAGATTAGACCTTTTTAGTAAGAGGTAGTGCCAGGCTGCATGCATGCACTTAGACGACTTAAGTCAGCACGACCGGGGAGGTAACTCTAGCTTACACGACACCGGGGTAAAGTGGCAGCTGCGCTGTCACGTTTCGTGCGGTGTGTAAGTAGCAACGAATCTGCGGATATGCGAATGTCGGCATCGGATCAGTCAAAAAAATGGCTTCAACTGCTCAACTGCTTGTTTTCCCCCTTCTACTATAAAAAAAAAAACATTCGCGTAAACGTTCGAAAATTATAACGAGCTTGTCCTTACAGAGCTATGGAAAGCGGAGATGGAGAGCAAACGCGACACTCTACTAATGAACGACAAGATGTCCGTCCGGCTCGAGTTGTACAGCGAAGCGGCGCGAGAGGGCGCCATATCCGCGCTGCGCAGCGGCGCCAACACGTGCGCCGGCGCGGACGCAGTCGGCGACGCGATGAGAGGACTCACCGGGAACTTCAGGAAGCTAGAAGTGGACTAAACCTTGATTGTACAGGGTTATTTGTGAAACACCAGCCAGCTAGCACCTTTAACATTTGTTCTACGTCTTATGATTCGCTTTTTAATTTTTTTGTACAAAATAAATGTCATCGATTTTTCGGCCGAACGTTGTAAGTGCGTCGTATTACGTACGATAAGGTCAATAAACCCGTGTCGCGTGCGGCCGGGGAGCGCGAGGGGTCGCGGGGAACTACCAGCTTTCCACATCCGCGGGACGTACAAATATCACCACAGTACATTAAATGTTGAATGAATGATGAATATTGTCGAGCATGTTAAAAGTCGTACAACAAATGTTGTAAAAAATGCTAGCTATCTATATCCCAGAGCTTGCCGGTGTTTTAAAAATAACCATGTATACCTTTAGTTATAAGAGCCACGTATTGATTTCGTAAATATAAGCGAACGTCACTGGACTTATTAAACCGTTGTGGTTGACTACATAGAAAATCTCTAGCAAGAGTGCGATGCAATACAGATGAATTGAGCAAGCATGTCCTGGGAGGTAATTTCGCTCACATGGCACTGCCACAAAATGACAGCTATTCTGTTGCGTTAAGTGCGGTTGGAGCATTTACGGCGAGGAAAGGATAAACCACAGGAGAGGAGGGTAACCTGTCGGCAGACTACAATTATCCAGATGTCTATCCGGACTTTTCGGTATAACTTCTTTTTCATCATCGTAGGACTTAACTGGTAAGGTGACTAAAACGTGAAAATAGTAGAGGTTAGATGCATCACAATATAATCCACTAAGGTTGATAAGCAGCTATATTCGAGTATATTTATGAAAGTCAAACTATACGTTGTTTATATAAGTACCTGTACCTAAATATAAGTTTCAACTACCCTAAGGAACAGTATCTACTAATAAAGCCTATAAGAGTATGCAGTTATTATAAGGTAGAGTTCTAGAATCATGCATTTGTGGTCAATGTTGAAGCTGAATGTTTTCTTAAATAATTGTCTTTATAATGCATAAGATATAACAAGAAAATGTTGCCAATACACATGAATTTTATATTGTCGTACGGTACTCATGAAAGTCTGAAAACTCAATGTATTATTATTATAAGGATTAGCTTTATTTCTAGATTTAATGGTGTTGTGTTAGCGAATAAAAGAGACAAACAGTTCTAATTTATTTTATTTATTAAAAACTCATCAGCTACCCAAATGGTAGAAACCAATATAATCCACGCATTTACAAAAAACTTACAAATACCAACATTGTTTCTAAATAGCTCCAGTCACCGTCTTTCCACTTTCCACTTAGCAACCTACTCAATCTGTGAAGTTAGGAACATCTAAAATTAGTGAAAAAAATATTCCTAGTAAACAAATTGATGTTTAGTAATAAATAGATAAACAAACAATCCATGGTCTTAGTTAATAAGTAAGTACTTATAGGTTGTGGGTATGTACTTTGTATGTCCATCTATGTAGTACTAAACTTCAATTATAATTTACTGATTGGGCTTTTGCCCGCCTAAAATTCCAACGAACCAATATTTTTTTCGGGAATAGAACTTATATTTATGTTACTTCAGATTGCAGTTAAATTCTACTCTACATCTTTGCCTAGTTTAATTTAAATTCGTCCACAAATTCAAACATTTGCATCTATAACATAAGTAGGTTTGCAACAGTATGATATAGCGACAATATTATAAAACAGTAGAGGCAGTACTAAATCAACTGTGAGTTTCACCCCACATTTACTTCACTAATAAACTAGGCACTTCATAGCATTACAACATAATGTTAAAGGATCAAGGGAATGCTGCCCTTACGTTTTAGGAGTATTTTACACAAAGCGCAATACATAATATAAAAAAAAATATTAAGTTATGTAATAAATGTTATATCTATTTTCTAATTTATTTTCTATAATTCGGTCCGGAAATCTGTAATCATTCTAATGGTTGCCCCAAGAAATTGACTTGTAAACTTGATTAATATAATTAACGGATCTACTTGTATTAACTAGTCGTATACTTCAAATATCTACATTTTCTGATACGTTACAATTAGAACTCTACAAATATGCCTTCGTGGCCGAATTTCGGCTACGTCAGTGGTCTCTATTGAGACTGGCCCACTTGCGTAGCTCACTCTCTATTTCCTCATTTTCCTCCTCAGGTGGAACGGCAGTCAGATAAGACCGGGAAATGATTAGGCGTAGGACCAACGGCTTAACGAGTTCTGCAAAGCACGTGTGTTATTAGAAATTGATAAATCCCAATAACACTTAGACCGACTCGAGACTCGAACCTGGGGAGCAGTGCCGGATTAACGCATAGGCCCGTGAGGCCCGGGCCTAGGGCGCCAAAATTTTCAGGACGATAAAATTTAAGTCCGGTAAAAATCATAACCCACCTTTTTGCTTCGCTGTAGTCGGGTAAAAAGGGTGCCGTATCAGACCGGGCCTAGGGCGGCAGTAAGCCTAAATGCGCCACTGCTGGGGAGCAGAATTTCAGTGGTTGTATATCTTTACCACTAGTCTACATGGCAGTCTCATATATATCATAGAAGGAAAAAATATTCAAGAACTTTTAAACTCTAAAATATTATATGTGAAACGTTCATTTTAAAACAATTGTTATACGTTAAAACTATGGAATTCAGAGTTTGTAGGGCCAGGGGAAATTTGGACTCTAAACTGAAAGAGCTTTGTGTGAAATATCCCTATGCCTCAGAATTATTTTAAAGTTACTTTGAGAATGCGTCTCAATATAGGGCCGGTCAAAAGTGACTTTAAAATAATCATCACTGATACGGTATCTCTCCAACAAGTATATTACAATAGTACAGTTTACACGTTTGAACATTTATACTATAATAATTATACACAAGAATGTAATCCTTTTAAAATTTCAATATATTATAATCTTAATTGAAACACTTATGTAATGTAACAACATGTAGATTCCTAAACAATTCCGTAGTTATTAAAAAAAGAAGACATTGAATAATTGCAAATAAATCTCTTCTCACATATTAAGTAAGCCATCTAATTCATTGAGATAGTTATATTAGAAACATTTAAAAAAGATTTTAAACATTCGCCTGTATTATTTATTAACATTATTTGCTTAATATTAACTTATTCTAGTAGGACATGAATAAGATTATATTATTGTCAAATAAAACTGTAAAATTAAAATAAAATAACTACCATTTACAGTCAATTTCTACCACAATTACACTATAGTTCAATTACGGCAATAGTTAATGTTAGTTTCTTACCTGATTATGGGAAGGAAGGGATGTTCTGGGTAGTTTTACAGCGGGGTTTGCCTATGCCTTCATAACTAAGTACATATATATCTGAATAAAATTTAATCAATTATAATACATACACTATTGTGTAGATGACATAATCTGTACGATCTAACCAAGAATGTAATACTTTATTAACTATAAAATTTATTTCAAACTATTATTTAACTACCTAACATATATATTTTATATAATAACCTTTTTAAAACACATAGGTACCTTATCGAAACACAGTCAAGGTGGATTTATGACAAGATATAATAAATAAAGAAAAACTGTCCGTTTTGATCTTTTGTACTATTATATATTTTATATTGCTTTCACGTAACTAATTAAAGCAGAGATTTATATATTTAAACTAGCGTATAATTTATAGATTACAACGTCATCATAAAAAATATATTTCATTTAAAACCAGTACTAGATTCAAACATTATGTAATCTTCGAACAATTCCGAAAGTACATTTAATTATAAGTATATATTTAGAAAAACAAATATTTAATTATCATTCGTGTAAGTATGTATAACTAATAATTAGAAGTGAAATGCAACAATAAATATGCTGTGTACATATATTATAACATTATTTCATATCAACATAGGTATTACCAGCAGTGTATCAAATCCATAAGCGAATACATAGGTACGTACTATGTAAATTGACAGTACTGTGATCTGTGGACTTAACACACCATGTTACCAGTATCTAGTACTACCTATTTATCTCAACAATTAGTTCCAGATGAACACAAGACGTATCACTGCGCAATTTATGAAAAAAAGGCAAAACATTAGTTACAGGCCGTATTGTAACTTTAGACCGGATTATAATGTTTACAATGAATAACAAAATACAAGAATAATGAAGAAAGTATGTCGTCGTGATGTTCTCGTATAAAAGTACAACGCAATGGATACCGTGGCAATTAGATAAAAGTGGATACTTTTTCTGATTTGAACTTGGAATGGAATGCTGTGGAAGCGGTAAGAGACAATACTTCTTCACTACTTCTAGCTTCATGGGATTGTATGGGAGCTCGCCGGGTGATAAGACTAGGTTTGTATACGAAATTGGGGCTAGCCCCCACTCGGAACTGTTACTAAATCCCTCTAGATGAATTGGATACTGTTATAGCTCTCATATTTATATAAATAAGTTTATGAGATGCCAGAGAAGTTCTAATATTAACTATTAAAGTAATATATTAGTGATTAATAAACAATGGATTATATGCTATTGCCACGATATTCATTATGCCGCACAAGATTTACCAACAATTTATCTATAAACGAATATACTATATAGTATATTAAATTAAAATAATACTAGTTTATTTGGCACCGACCTTGGCACGATTTCTTATTTGGCAATAATAGCTAACATTAGGCTTACCCAAACTTAATACAAATAAAACTTACACATACTAAGTACTCGTTCCTTTGAGCCGCTATGGAGTAGCTTACATTTATTACCACAATTATTTACTTTATCTATTACACGTTATATTGAATGTCGACATTTAATGAGAAATGAAATCACAGTTCTAGTATAAGCGAAAACCTTTGGTAGGGCTAAGAAAGATTGTAGAGCAATTGTATTTAGTGTTTAAATATACATGTCTATAGTAATCCTTTTAGTAGACGCAGTCTTTGATTACTACCGACCCACGGCATCATTGTTACGCATATGTAATAATAATAAACTTTATTTCGGACAAACATCCGTATAAAAAACTACAACACAATAATTAAAATAAAAATAAAAGAAAATATTAATTACAATTAATTGTTAAAAAAAAGTTTACGGGCAGTATACGAAAATACTTTTTTCAAACAAGTTAAATAGCAAAAAATGTAATCATGCTTTGTACAGGGAACACCTTACACGGGATGAACGACCCCGGCGGACTAAGGGCAGCCGGGCGCTCGATCAGCTGATGATACAGCGTATACGACGAGAAAATCTTTAAAATATTCCTGTGGCTAAGCTATTGCCCGATAGTAAATAGTATTTTACGATACAAGGGAGGGATAGTGGCGAATATGGTACGGTCTTAGCGCACGAGCGGAGCGAGAAACAATGCGTGCCGATGAAGTCCAAAGTATTGAATAATGTTTTTATTATATATGTAAAAAATACATAAGTTGCCGCACAAATGATTGTCTCGTCTAGATTCTTTTTGCATTATTTTATTGGAAGGTGCACTTTTCAACCCTCCGGAATAAACAATTTTGGGGGTTTACCTTTTATAGCTTCATATTTGCATATATGAAAAAAAAATCTATACTGGGCCTATAATTTAAACCGATGTTGGTGCAGACTGGGAACCGTTAAAAGACATGGAGGACGGAAATCTACATCTGTGGCTTGAGGTTACATCGCATAATCTTACGGAAGTAAGCGAAAAATTTGTCACCAAATAACTTCAGGTATGCATTAAAAAAAAACCAGATAAACCACAACCATCCACTGTACACACACATCTATCTGTATTATGTTATTGCAATCGTATGTGTAATTGCACAACTTAATATAAATACATGTTGATAAAAATGGTTTTTTTTTATTGATTTTAACTAATAAACTTATTAAACATTTTTATTTATTGATATTACTAGCTTAGCGTGTCTGTTCGCGATAAAGCCGGTATTTTTTATTTAAAAGTCCTTTCTAACCTCATATGTCCTTTTTAATAGGTACCTTAAAGATTTTGTATTCAAAGTTGTATCGCAATCGGCCGAGTAAGTAACGTGAAACCTTATCAGACACACATTCGCATATTTTGTTTTGTGCGAGAAAAGTCTCGCGGGGAAATGCACTGCCACCGGACCGAGGATGAGGTTCGGTGGATGTATGTGGGACTCCTGGATAAAGCCCGGCGGGTGCCATCGGCCGCCTGTACTGACGTGCCCCGGATCTGTCAGCAACAGGGCACCTCGGCGACTGGCCCCCCGTAAAGGACCGGGCTTCTCCAAAATAGTGGGGCTAATCCGATTAGCCTTTGCAACACTCCCACCCGTCGTTCAGGGGCAGGCCATTCTCCACCTCCCTGGCCCGCCCAGCGGTCTCATTCTAGAACATTACCGTCTTGCAGAAGGAGGCCATCGCCTCCCAGAATCTGTCACTCTCGAGCTTTGAGCAGATTATGCTCGAGAGTGAGAGATCCATCCATCCCAACGCCTGACGCTGCACGGCCATCTAGGTCACACCTCAAGGGTGTGCTGGCCGTGTCCTGAGCAGCGCCACATTCATGGCAGCGCGCCTCTCTCCCGGCGGATTCGACACAGATACGATATAGATATTCGAGACCAAAGAATCCAAGGTGCTCACCGGGCACCTGTGTCATACGAAAGGTCTTACGCTTGCGGCGCATCCACCTCCGGCGGCAGGTACTCGCCTCGTGTCCCTTTGTTGTGTAACAAAGAGGTGCACTTCGGTAAGCACTGCCGCTACTAGCTCCCACGGCGGGTCGCCAGCAAGAGCTGTTGCTGCCGCCAAAGAGACTGTACGGTACACCTTATTGCCCTCACTGCTATGACCCGCTGCGCCTTGTGCAGCTGAGCCTTATTGGTTGCAGTGAGGTCATCCACCCATACAGGGGCCCCGTACAAAGCCATACTCCGACATATACCGGAGTATAATCTCCGGCATGTGGCACTGGGCCCGCCCAAGTTGGGCAAGAGTCGGCTCAGTGCGGCCCCACACCCAGGACCTTCGGCCCAAGCTGCCGAAAATTAGGGTAGAAGGTCCACCCCCATCGAGGGTGAGTTCAAGGTACATCATTTGACTCACCCTCACCTCCGCCTCTCCGATACGGAGGTGTGCCCCGGGGGAGGACCTTTTTTTATTAACAAACCACTGTCAACTATACTTTAAAGCAGGCAGACAGAAGTCACGCCGTGCACTATTTCATGCAATAATTTGCGCTTTCTCTCATGATTTAGCGAGAGTTAAACGCGAATTTATCACAATACGTGTTAAAAATACTATTACAAAACATTTTTTTTTTATTACAACAAAGCAGGCTTTGTGTGCATAGTGCTGGTGTGCACATCATTCCAGCTAGACCAGAGGGGACTATCAAATTTTACAGTATTGACTGTACGTCGTCTTCCTTAGTACATTGGTGCTAAGGAGGACGTTGGTGCTGCCCAGAATTCTGTTCATCATGGACGCTGCAACGTTTACGAATGATCAATCATCTACAAATTTTGCAGACGCACTGCAGTGTTTCTGCTTTCCCAGCACCGCCCAGGTTTACGCACTGTGTACAACAATGTGCTTAACATATACACTGCCGCGAACCGACAACGCCCTACACTCACGTTCCATGTCTCTGTCATCGTCAAGGCGCTCCGTTACAATATGCCCAAGATATTTGAACTATGTTACTTGATTCAGGGGAGCTCCACGTATACTAAAATTTGGTTTAAAGTTTGATGGTCTATTCCTTCCCCTGAAGACAAGAAAAAGACTTTTGTCTGTATTGTAACTGTACTGTATAGTAATTGTATCTTCTTTGGCACATTCCTCACAGATTTTTAGGAGCTTACGTACACCACTGACCTCCCATGTAGCCATTATATCCATTTTTATTTGTTCAACATTATCCTGGCAGTTTTTACTAATTTTTAAATTGTCTCTCTCTTCGCTTCTCTCACCTCATCGTACCGTGGGTACAGTACATATATGTGGGGTTTTTTAAGCCAACGGGAACTCACAAACCATTCAGCTATTTCACGTGTCGTCTCGGCACATTACAGCTATAACGTAAGGCAAATAAACAAAATAAGCATCTGTTGGCAATTAACATTTACATTGAACAATGTGGGCAAAATTTTTGTCGCAATCTTTGCCTACTAACATGTGTTAAGTATAAGGGTTAAGAGACTTTGCTCTTTTCTGAAAAAAACTCTTGCTTTTAAAACAGTAAAGAATTGCCTACAATCATCTTAGCACCACCAATAGATACACCAAAGCTATCTAAAAATGTAAAGAAACATCTATTTCGTCTTATAAACTATTTACTTCTCAAATTAAACTGGGAATGCTTGTTTGTTCCGCTACTTAACCACGTTGGAAACGTGTTGTGTTCTGAGGTCTTAAGTTCGCGCGGATGGCATTGGAAACTATTTCAAACGTAACTGAAACGTCGAGATTGATCTTGTGTCATTTATTCCGTGTTGGGTAGTTTTATTGTGATTTCTTTAATGTGTGAATGTGAACTGTTTACAGTGTAACCTCACAACTGGGGTATTTCACCTTGTAGTTGCTGAGTAGAAACGGTGTAGGAACAAAGTCGACGCCGCGCCGTGTGTGCAGGCGCGGGCGGAGGGTCGCATAGTTCTCCTCGCCCGGTCGGGTCACTGGAAAATGAGAAAAATTCATGGTTTTTGAAATGGACACTTCTCAAGACGGGCGAAATAAGTGTTCGCATTATACTCGTAGCGCCAAATGTGTGCTAATAAATACAGGTATTTGATACATAATACTTAAGTTTTCGCTTCTATAGACCCTTATGACTGCTTGTTTTTTATTATTTTATAGTAAAAGTCAAAGTACAAAACAAACAGTCGGGAGTCATTTTATTGACTACCGACGCCCATAGACATCCGCATAGAGACTATACAGATGCGTTGCCCTCCTCCTCCCTCTATGGACAAACAGCTACTAGCCTCTATGCGGACGTCTATGGGCGTCGGTAGTCATGAAAATGTCACCGACTGCTAGTTTGCCAATTGAAATTGTGTTCACTCATTTGCTTACCTCGTCTAGGGGCCCGCGGCAAAGTATGCGTGTCCTCTGGTCAGACCCAGTATTGGTTCCGTCTAAGCATAGGGTTCGACGGAGTGGCGTTCTGCGTCCGCACCGGGAAAGCCGTCTCGCTGGCTTCGTAGCTGCTCCAGTCTTCAGCCTGTAAAAATATACAAAGTTTGGACATGAAAATCTCAACAGCTTTAGTCTATCAGCCCTCAGATCGAATATGAAGTAAAGACGTAGGTATTGCTTGTCAACAATAAAGTGAGGTTTCGTAATCATGTGCTTAGTGAGTGTTGTCGTGTAGAAAAAACTTATCAACCCGAATATATTGTCAAATACGGGCAGGATGAATAGATAAGTTTTTTCTTTCAATTGTGTACCTCGTTTTTAAGTTGATTTATAGTCACCGCACATTTATCAACTCTGAAAGGGAACGTAACCGTATTACCTCGAGCCGGTCAGTATTCTTTGTATGAAACTCCATACTGCAATGCACAATAATGGGAAACGTAACGTAATCGCCTCGCCTCGAAAATCGAAGGCGATACGGTTCCCTTTCCGAATTGATATGTGTGCGGTGACCTTTATCGGTCCACTACTCGACATAGGCCCACTTCGATGAACGCCAAGAGGACCGATCCGGTTCATACAAAACGACAAGTTTTCTGCAACTCAATTTCATCAAGACTCGCTCCGTGTAAGTCTTCTTTTTATGGTGCAGTTTTTACAGAGGGTCAAGCGAGCAGTCGTTGCCTTCTGATGATTACGCCGCCCCCGAAACGCCCAAAGACACATAAGACACAAATACAAGTGTTTAGTAATAGCTCCTTCTCGGTTACACGATGCCGGCTTAAAGTGACAGAGTGCTGTCGCTTGTGCGGTGTGCAAGTATTCGGTGGGCCATGAAGAAGGAAAGAAAGCAGTCTGTTTCTAGCCGATGCCCATGGGCGTCGGTAGTCATGAAAATGGTTGTCTA
>LUGF01025530.1:210403-268285 GCA_001625245.1 Calycopis cecrops
TCCGTGTTTCCCTATCCCGTTGTCCTCTCGCCGCATGTACTGGCGGCACTTGAGCAGACCGAATATCACGATCACCGCTACAAACGTGCCCGCCACGCACATCACGACTATCACGTAAGACGACGACTCGCCATTTGCCACCTGAAAATCAATACGTAATCAACTTCATCCATTCAGTTTTTTTTGTTTTCTCCCTAACAAAGATACAGATATATGTACTCTCTCGCTTTTTTATGTGGACTAGCTGACCCGACAGACGTTGTCCTGCATAATTGCCGAATGTTACCATGGTAACGTGTAGCGTTGCGTATGCGGAACTGTCAAACCCCTTATCGTACTCTCCTTTATTATTATTAATATTTCGTCCTATTACTCGTTTTCCCATGGGAATGAAGCATTTTTTCTCGGTAAAAAGTTGCTTATATTCATAATGCTGGCTTTTAATGGTAAAAGATTATTTTAGATCAGTCCATTAGTTTCGTAGCCTAGTCAATACATACAAACAATCAGATTATTCCTCTTTATTATATTAATATAGATTGTCTTTCGTCACCCGACCACAAGGGTCATCTGTTAATCACAAACTAACACAAAATTCATACATCGATATCACTTTTAAGGTAATATTATGTTAGCGAATAACATAAGTTCAGGTCCGAAAAATGTTAAATTAAAATTTAAGTTTTTAGTCCTAAAACAAGAAAATAATATTCACTTACCGGATTGCCTTCGTGACTCTCCGGATCGTTGGGTCCAGGAAGGTTTTTCTTGAGTTTCCCTCCAAACAATATCTTAAGCTCCCCGCCAGCCGGCTGGAATATAGTGGCAGCTAGCAAAAACCTAAAACTGTCCTCAGGCGCACCGATGTCAGAGACCCTCTTTATAACAAAATATATGACCCCCGCTTTAACGTCTTCATGCGTAAAATACGCTATCTCTCTCTCCCTAGCGCTTGTCTTTTCGCCGGAACTCCTTATTATCTTTTTCAACACCCCGTACTTCGGTTTACTTACTACAGTATACATGGGATCGCTAGCTGTGAGCTTCGCTAGTTCTGTAGCGTCCAAATTATTTAGAGTCAGTCTGACCTTCTGAGTATCCACTTTCAAATCACTTAATACCATCAACGGCTGAACTATAACGTCTATTGTGAAGGAGTAAGACGTGTTGATGGTATTAACGTAGCTGACTAAATCGAAACTGTCGTTGGCAACTGTCATGTCATTTTGCATATAAATTACCATCTTGCTCATTATGTCTTTATGTGTGAAGTACGTCACAGGGTTTCTGCCAAGGTATATCATGCCGTGTAATGGCTGCCGGGTTATGTTATATAGGACGTTAGTTTTCCTAGCGTTGGTGTCCAACATAATCTGATCTGTGGTGACTGTGGCAACATTGGAGCCTTGCTGTAAGTTGATTGGATGCGACGCTGACGCGTTGAGTGTTACGGGTATCACGTCTATAGTGAACACAGTGTATGTTGGTTTGAACTGTCCGTCCCACACGCGGAAATAAAAGGTAGCCGTTTGTAAAATTCCAGAATGTTCGTACACAATCTTTGCATTGTTTACGTCTTCTTGTGTGAATTTGTTAATCGACTGCGCCTCGTCCAAGGTTTGGTTTCCAATCAACATGACCAGTCTGCCCTGGGTTGGTCCGCTTATGATGTCGTACAGAATTTCCGACGGAGGCGTATCCGCGTCCTCTGTGAGTAGATCTTTCCTGGTGATGGTATAATTGTCTCCCTGTACCACTTGGATTTGCGGAGAGTCGGTGAGAAGTCGGAACGGTTGATCATTCACCGGCACGACTTGTATCGGTATCGTCACGTTGCAAAGCAGCACATAGTCTGGTAGCAGATATATTGCCACGTCGATTTTATCCTGTAGTGTATCGGTGTCGTCGTGTTGGTAATTCACGACGCCGTTTTCCAACTGCGCTTGGGTGAGAGAGGATATATAGGGCTGTAGCTTCCCATGGGTGGGTTGCGACCACTGGGCTTCTATCTGGGGTTGTCTCACACCAGCCTGAGTCTCCAAATACACAATAACGTTGGTTACGTTAACCTTTATGGGCACCTTGTCACCTTCGTTCACTTTAGTGATAGGAACATTGACGTACTTCGCCAAACCCCCCGCGGAAACGGATATGTCGATGTTGAATACTTCATTGGTCACTTTCTTAGCGAACGCAGCCTCTAAGGAGAACACGAAAGAGTCGTTGGTGTGTAGATCGGAGAAGGGATGTGTGTGTTCGTAGTAGACGAGAGTCCTGTTGATATCGTACTGTGTGAACTGTTTGACTGATCTGTGGTGGTTGTCCCCGTTGATCATGATCAGCCTGCCCAAAGTTGGCGCTCTGTCGACATTGAATTTTATCGTCCGGGCGAGGTCCGAACATTTGCCCATCAGGAAATAATTATTGAGCGGCTCTCGCATTAGCGGGAACACGCGCAGCGTATGTTTGCGGGCCAGTTTCAAGGTGACAGACTTCGTTGTAATGAGGAAAGTTATTTTCGACAGCTCGTGCGTGCCGTCGGTGACATTGAATAACATCTTGCCCTTCGATCCGTCTGAAAACATAATTGTAGAATTATTATTTTTGAATAGATAACATAATTGTGTCCATCGTAAATGGTAAGATTGATATAATCATTATAATCATCAGCCAGAACACGTCAACTGCGCACAGGTCAGTCACACAGTTTTTCATCACGATATTTCTACGGAATTACTTGGGTGAAACCGCGGAGCGCACCTAGTATTATATATAATGATCCTATTAATATTATAAATGCGAAAGTTTGTATGTTTGTTTGTTACTCCTTCACGCAAAAACTGCTGAACCGATTTTCATGAAATTTGGCGCACACATAGAGGGTAACTTGGATTAACACAGGATAGTTTTTAATCCCAAAAAATGTTCCTATGGGATGCCATGGGATGATTTTCTATTTTCCAAGGGATCGAAATTTACGTGGGTGAAACGGCGGGGCGCAACTAGTAATATATAATATAACTAAAGTTGTCTTTTAAAATGTGATGTTGTTTTAACCCATTCAGTGCCTTAGACGCGAATTCGCGTCCTAGCAAACTTTTTTCCTGTGCCTTGGACGCGGATTCGCGTCCTTATGTGGCTTGTCATGTTTTTCCTCGTTTCAAGTGTAAATAATCTGAAATTGAAAGTATACATACATCTTAATTCAAAGTTATCAGTCTCAAAGCGGCTCCTGGATATAACATGAAATTATAAAATTATTTAAATCGTTGATTTCACGCACCGTGCCTTGGACGCATAATCGCGTCCGGTACGATAAAATAAAACAGGAGTGACAAACTGTTCAACATGATTTATTTTGTATAAAATACTCAATGTTAGTCTGTTTGGCGATGGCACTATAATTATAATAATAAAAATTATTGTGATTGTGAAAAAAATTTGTGCGCCCAAACAGACAAAAATCTTTTGTTTTATAAACAAACCGATTTTTTTATATTGTAACGCCGAGCGTCTCAAGTAATGACCCTAATCTGACCAATAGCGTTCTAGTAATTTCTTTTGTTAAGGATTCTATTGTTTAAAAATTTTGTTACCCGGTCAAATTTGGCTCAAAATTATCAAATCAGTCGCTCTTTCGTATCGGTTCGTATCACGCGTACTTGTTCGTTTGAGTTTTGACTGCTTTTTCTGTACCTCTGAGTCGAGTTGAATTCATTCCTCCGCAACGGTTTATTGGACCTTTTTTTGGTTTGTAAATGTAAAATTTATTTATTATTGGAAGTCATGTTCCGTAGCACCGATTAAAACAACAATTACTTATAATAATTATTTTTTTTATAATAATTTATTCAATTCAATGAACGGGAATACTCCCTTTTTACAATATAATAATAATTTACATATACATATATCTATAATTTCTATTTTAATGCCACATTTGCCCTTATAATATTTTTCAAAGCAAATAACTGATAATGAACATTTATAGCAGCGCACTTCAAATGTTACTGAAGTCATATGAGAAGAAAATAGCAATTTCGATAGAATTTAAGTTCAATATGCCGAAAACGCGAATTCGCGTCCAAGTAACTTTATTAGAGGTGCCGTGAACGCGATATCGCGTCCAAGTATCGTTATCGCGTTGAGTACAAGGCATTCGCTACAAGTTCATAGTATCGGGTAAGGCAATGAATGAATGGGTTAATGAAGTACACAGTAATTTGGTTTGATATTCATAGATGTCGCTGCCAAGATTGTTATTAAATAGCGACATCTGTGGATGGAATGGATGATGCTGTGTTGATACAGTTCCATCTATGTTGCTGGTGGGAATAGTTTAATTAGTACGTTTTTCAGTCACTGTGGCGCACGTGTTTCATTTATTGACAAAGTAGTGGCCACAACAAGTGGTTTCTATCGATTTGTTTTTGTTATGTCGTTACAATTAGCATACATCGTTTCCTGATACTAGATTAAAAACTTAATTTAGGAACCTGTGAGTGATTTGAGTGATTAAAACTTTAAACTGAACATTGAAGAAATAATACAAGACTGTGAAATTCTTCTTCAAGGTAATTTTAGGGATTGTTATTGAATTTGAATATAATTTAATCTACTACGCACTTATTATAATATTTGACAGGGTCATTATTTTTGTTATTTTACAAAAAGCAAAGAAAGTAAAGTTTATGTAATTTTAAAATATCTGAAGGAAAACCTTTTTTTGACTTTTCGGGCAGGGGAGCTGACGAGCGGTCGGATATGGAAAGTGTCAGCCGATGCTTATAAACATCTGTTTATAAGACGCATTGCCCTCCTTTACCACAACACAGAGCGAACAATGGGAAGAAAGAGGTACGAGACTACTTATATTATAGAAATGACGTAGGTAGTATCCTATTTCACTTCTTCAATTTTCATTTCGTATAAACTAAGTATGGTATGTGTCAATGGTTCAATTGATATATTGTCTGTCTCTATTAATATATGAAATTAAACTGCCTGGTCAATTTTGATAGGACATGAGAATAATGATCCTATTGCTGTGAACCATAAAAAGCAGGCATCCACGATTAGAGTGCGGCACGGCTACGATATCAGATTTCGTGCGATTGAAGAATCTAGTAGGCCATTGGTTTTTCCCAAGAAGATGTGGTGACGGAACAAGCAAACAAATGCATGTAGCCCTTATTGGGAGTAGTCATTAAAATGTTAGTGGCTCGAAGTTCGTTTCCTCTTCGGGTGACAGCATAAGCGCTACTTTTAGCATCGGTGATCGGCGATTTTGCCACTGCATCGATGCTACATCACTTTAGCGACTGTCTGCGCTCAGTCGCGGTATCCAAATCGTGCAATTTAGCGACTGCTGCGATGGTCGATACGTCACTCGCAGTCACTTTGCGACAAAATTTCCGATCGCCAGTGCTAAAAGTAGCAGCATGTTTGGATCTCAGTCATGAAAATTTTCACTCAACAGTCATTTAGTAAGAGGTAGTGCCACACTGCGTGCTTGCATGCAGCCGAATTGGGCCGGCATGACCGGAGAGGTACCTCTCGCTTACACAAGACCGGCGTAAAGTGACAGCTGTGCTGTCGCGTTTCGTGCGGTGTGTAAGTAGCCGGTGGCCCATGGAGGTGGGAGGGGAAAGGAGGGCAGCGCGTTTGTATAGTCTCTATGCGGTTGTCTGTGGGCGTCGGTAGTCATGAAAATGGCTCCGACTGCTCTTTTGCCCCCCTTTACCATAAAAATAATAAAATGATATTTATAACGACACAATGACGTCACTTACTCTTATGCACGAATAAAACTTCTCTCTTGTCAATGTCTGCCTGAGTGAAGTGATCAACAGGAGTCTCCACATCGCTCTTCATCGCTATATACCCGGACACAATGTCCACCACTAATATAGTAACGTTCTCTAGAGGTGTGTCCATGTCGTTCACATCTGAAATACAAAACAAACATTATCTTAGCGCGAGTGAGCTGATTTCTCTTTTATGCAAGTTTTGCACACATTTTCATTCAGTGCAATTACATTAGGTAACTTATTAAAATCCTTAATTTAAATATATTCATTTTATTTTTTCATATGAACATTAAAATTATGCAAAATGTAGTGTCATTGCTGCATGTCAGCCCAATCGAGCCGGCACGACCTCTATTACGATAGCATTACAATGTAATATTAGCGCTCGAAGAACTAGTGTTTATGTTTCATTCATTCACTGAAAATCGGTGCGGAGAACCTAAATTCTCCTTCTTATGCCGAGTGATGTCCTTTCAGTGCTCCTCACATTGCATCACTGTGCATGCATAATATGTAACAAGGACTTAAATTTTTCCTTTTTAGGGTTCCGTATCTCAAAGAGAAAAAACGGAACCCTTATAGGATCGCTTTGTTGTCCGTCTGTACGTCTGTCAAGACCTTTTTCTCTAAAACGCTTGAAGGGATTAAGCTGAAATCTTTGTCAAATACGGAGGTTAGTTACTTCTTGATGCCTTGAAAAAATCACACTTCTAAGTTAACGCAATAAAAAGTTATAGCCATTTATGCACAAATTTTGTATGAAAACGCACTTTTTCGAAAACCTATAGGGCAATTCCCGTTGAGCTAGAATTCTGAAATATGGCAAGAAGTAAGACCTTACAGTATACATATAGGAATAAATCTAAAAATTTATAAATAAAATTTATATCACTGGAAAAATAATTACCAACTTATGCATGTAGTTCGTTTCATACTAAATGTATGCAAGCACCCGCATATATACGTTTGTCGCAAGGAAGTGTAATTTTCTCAACGTCTACTACTTTTGCTCATAACTCCCGTTCCTACGGAACCCTCGGTGTGCGAGTCTGACTCGCACTTGGCCGGTTTTTTTTGTTTAATAAGTATTTAAATTGTCCTTTTTTTTGTCTTTTTGTTATATGTATTAACATTTTGTGCTGCATTTTATCTGTTGTTTTAGGGAGCATTGAATAAATTTATTTCTATTCTATTCTATTCTATTTAAGACTTTCTGATGGCACATTTGTGAATGGATGCGTATATGCATAGTCGCTGATAGTGCCGATATGGGAATTCATAGTCACCAAAATTCACGAAAATATATAAAAAACCGCAAACATCAACTCACATAGTTCGTTCCTGGTGAAGACAAAAGTGCCCCCCTCCCACACGCACAGTCCCGTGTTAGCCGCGACTATGGGGGGTTCGTCGTTGACGGCCTCTATGTTGATAAACACCGTGAAAGCCTCGCTCTCTTTTCCGTTCTCAGTTAGAGCCACGAGGGAGAAAGAGTCTAATGTCTCTTCCGACCCGTCGTTGATGTACTGGAAATGTAGAGATTTGTTAAGTACAGTGTAGCTGAATGGTGCTGAATGAAACACGAGAAATACTGACTGTATGACATGTACGAGGAATAGTAGGTACACTTAACACTTTAGTACCTTGTCATAATTTGTATTTTTGAAATTCTATATTATTGCTTTGACTTGTCAAAGAAAGTTATTGTGAAAGGGTACTGAAGTGGATACATATTATTGCTCGTGACTGTATCTCATATAACGCCAGTACGAAAACGCGTTTCCCAGTTCAAGAGTATTAGCAGCTTATTTGTAATAGTATCTATTACAAGTTACATAGCAAAATATTACTGACGTAGGCTTAATGAAATTGTTTTGTTTTCGCCATTCAGTCTTTTCATAGAAGTAACAATTAAACTTTGTATAAAGAGATTCAAAATATATATCTAGAGTTCAGTACAAAAGTGAAAATAGAATCTTTATCTGTCTGTACGTCTGTCAAGGTAAAGGGAAATTTCTTGGTGACCAAGAAATATAAAATTTGGGAAATTTTCACTTCATTATTACGTTGTACAAAATGACTGAATTTACCTGAACATGTAAATTTGTCGGCTTTTAAAATAATAATGCTCATTTTTTGAATTTGTCATTAGTTCTATGTATTGACATGTGATACCCCCAATGATGATGATAATGTGGATGATATTACATACATATGAAATATTTCTTCACAAACATACCTGTATATTTCCAGTATTCAGTTTCAACACGGGCAAAAGATTCAACTCTTGCTCACCCACCGCTATCTTCCCGAATTTGGGCTTCGATATAACCTTGTACGATATCACCTTCCCCTTGTAATAATCCGTCACAATTTTGAACGTGTCCTGTTTCACACTGACAGCTTGCCCTTCACCGACGCTCATATTTTGAGGTATTATATACAGGTGCTCTGGTATTACAATTACTGTGAGTTCCAGACCCCTCAACCAAACTATACCATTAGTGACGTCCATTTTGATCTTGTCTCTGGTCCTATTCACCCCGCTTTGTACATAGACAAGCCGGTTGGAGTTTACAACTGACTGATCGAACATTCTAATATGCACAGGTTCTTCGTTCATGTTGTCCATTTCCACAGACCCCGGCGTAGTGATTTCGAGCCACCCGTAATAAGGTCCTTCAGTTATTTGGTATATTATGTTTGATGGTTCGATTTGAGGATGCATAACCTGAAAATGATATTAACATATTATATTAAAATTAGGTGAAAAGTAGTTAGTTATCAAGAGGAATTAAAAGACAGCTGGTAGTTTTAAATTCAAGCTGTTTAGGCTTTTACAGTGAGTATAGAATTATACAATACATAAATAAATACAAAATAAGTTTGTTACGATCAAGATTCATTGATATTAAGCGAAATATTTATCAAATGAATTTAATAATTATTTATTTATTTTTTTATATTTATTTATTTAGTAAAAGTTGTATTTTTCAAATGTTTGATATGAAAAATATTTCTCTTGAGCTCATATACAAGTTTGGTAAAAGCGAGAGGTATTAAATTAAACCAAATATACTTTATCTGCCTACAGGTAATCCAAAACTATTAAAAAAAAGTTTACGACAAGTATACGAAAATACTTTTTCAAACAAGTTTAATAGCGAAAAAATGTAATCATGACTTGTACCGGCGCGTACAACCTCGCACGGGGAGAATGACCCCGGCCGCTTATAGTCGACGGCGTACAGCGTGTACGAAGTCAGAGAAAACTAAAAAAATTCTTGTGGCTAAACTATTGCTCCGATTGATCTGATTTTTGTTGTGTAGCCTGTAAATGATACACTAAATATGTGCTTCTCGCTTTTATCAACCTTGTATAACAAGAATTTTATCGCTTGCTAAATAAGATATTAAGAATCCAAATTTACCTCCAAGACATCCCTCGATATGTTAACACTGGTAGACTCTTCCACCACTACGGGTTTGTTCGTGTTTACAGTCAGCGGCTCCCAGTAGCTCGATGGATATATCTTTATGGGGTATATACCTTCACCCCAGGCTTCTAGGCACATCACCTTAAATCTGTAATTGAAAACAATAATAATATTATAAACGGAGTTTGTGAGGCTGAATTTATGTACATGTCTATTACATTTCATAGTACTTTTGGTACTAAACCGATTGCAGAGGAGTTTTGTCACAGATTAGAAACTGTAGTAATGTTTTTTTTTTTTATGGTATAGGGGGGCAAACGAGCAGTCGGAGCCATTTTCATGATTACCGAAGCCCATAGACATCCGTATAGAAATACACAGATGCGCTGCCCTTCTTTCTCCTTCCACCTCTATAGGCCACCGGGCTACTTACACACCGCACGAAACTCGACAACACAGTTGTCACTTCACGCCCGTGTCGTGTAAGCGCGAGGTGCCTCCCCGGTCGTGCCGGCCCAATTCGCCTTTTTTTTTTTTTTTTATGGTATAGGGGGGCAAACGAGCAGTTGTAGCCATTTTCATGACTACCGACGCCCATAGACATCTGCATAGAGGCTATACAGATGCGCTGCCCCCCTTTCTCCTCCCACCTCCATGGGCCACCGGCTACTTACACACCACACGAAACGCGACAGCACAGCTGTCACTTCACGCCGGTCTCGTGTAAGCAAGAGGTACCTCCCCGGTCGTGCCGGCCCAATTCGGCTGCATGCAAGCATACAGCGTGGCACTACCTCTTACTAAATTAGGAATAAGAATAACCTTTGACTAACGCGGCCGGTTTACCCCAAACGTTATGTCAGAGATCGTCGGTTTGATTCCCGCAAAATCGCCAGTCGTCGCGTTTAAAGTATCGTGTATGTTTATATAATAAATATATTTCTATAATAAACATCTTAAATGGGTATTTAATAACGTTTCTTAAATTTTCAAACAAAAAATTACAATTACCTGAAAGCATCGGTGGGTGACTTGGGTTCCCTGTGTCTATAGGACACCCTGCCGGCCGCTATGTCCAACTGAGTGAACGTGAAGACCGCGTGTCCGTCGCCTCCCTCAATGGAGCCGTGTTTCGGCTCCTGGGTTATTTCGTAACGTATATCCTCTTCTAAACAGTTCATGTTTGTGTCAACCTAGAAAATTAAAAAAAAGAACATTAAAGTCAAGTTAGACAAGAAATTTGCGATTAAATTAAAAATAAATAATTTATGAATGCAATTGTTTAATATATTTCTTTATATATAGTTTGTTATAATATTACTTTAATTTAAGAACTTTAAAACTTGCACAGTCTGCATTTCAACTGTAGCGATAGTGAGGTAACCGTAGAGCAGTATCATGCCGTACTGGATTCGGGTTGGAATGGCACGATTCGGGTGGTACCTCTCACTTGCATGGTACCGCCACGGGTTTGCAAGTTTCCGGTGGCACATGGCAGGAAGGAATCCTTCTTGCTAGGTGCTCGCGAAAAGTCGGCCCGGAAGGGCAATTAGTGAGCCTAATAATGATGCTGTACTAATGTCTATTGCCATTGGTAGCTATCGAATTTTGAATTTGAGTAATAGAACCCTAAAAATATTAAAATTAAATGTAATAACTCACCAACATATCTCTATTGGTTATCACAACAGCCTGCCCGTTCTCCACTATAGAACCGTTCGTGGGGTTCATTCTTATGAACGGTGGAGACGCTTGTATCTCCAAATTTCCGTTCACGTCAAATAAGCCGTCCGATATCCAAAACGCCATTTTACCGTATTCCTTGCCCTGGTGTTTGAACAACACGAGATTCTTATTTATATCGTCCTGCGTGAACTGGGCTATTTGCTCCGAAGGATTATCAGACCTGAATATGCCACCGTTCGGCGGGTCTTTGGTGAACCTTTGGACGGTGTAGATGATATCGGACGGTTTAGTATCCAAGTCCGCGTCTGTGTAGCTCAAGTCGCGCGCTGTTATTAGTCTAGCGCCTCCGTGCACTATATGGAAAACTTTGTCCATCGCTCGCACAGGACTATTGTCGTTCTTGAGTATAATGTCTATGTGGAACACTCCCACATATTGAAAATCCTCAGGTTCCGAACTCAACGCCATGAAGTGGAACGAATCGTGTTTGCTCTCCGAATCGTCGTGCGCGTAATACACTCGATCGGTATTCAACTCTTGTAAAGTGAAGTACGTAGTGTTGTCCCTTAGTATTTTCAGGTCGTCGGTTATAACCTCGATCTTGCCGTGTTTCGGCAGACGCGTTATATTGAACACCAAGTTAGTCACGACGTCTGTGCGGAAATTCAGATGCGTCGCCGGTATCGCCATTCGAGCGCCTTCGACCACTTGCAACCTCTCCAATGTGGTCATAAGTCGACCAGTGTTGTACCCGGCTAGGGTTGTGCTTGGGACATGTTTGATGGTCATAACGCCAGTGATGTTCTCGCATTCAGATGCGCTAACGATGAATGTGAACTCGTCTTGGATATGAGAGTAGGCGCGTCTATGCAGTCTATACCATAGTTGGTTTAGGTCAATGTGCTGTTGAGTGAAGCCGCTGTACATTTGTAGGTGATGTTTGCCAGCGGAAAGATGGAGTATCCCGTACTTAGGTAGTTTGGTTATGGTGTATTGTATATGTTCGCCGGTGAGTGCTAGCGGTCTGGTTTGGAAACTCAGATGTTCGGGCGCTATGAACGCTTCTCGCGTATTGTTCAGCACTAGCTCCTCGTTCTTAGATTGATATAACTCGAGTTTTATGAATGTCAGTCGAAAGTCGTAAAGTGTGTTCGTTCGTATCGATCCAACGGAGGCCTTGAACTGTGGAAGAAAAAATTTGAATTAACAATATTGTATAACATATTCGTACGTCACAGTACTTAACATTAAAAGGTGTCAATATCAGAAACTATGAAGTAAGCACACGTTCTAATTGTTTCTACAAGTCGCTCCGAGATGACGCGACTAGTCGGTACGATGCTAGCTCTTCTAGTCACGTACGTAAAATTGCCAATATAGAAGTTTGAACAGGCAGAGAGAACCGACATACAGAGAGTGTGGAATTGAAAAACTAGAGGGAACTATGAATATGACACACGTTCTAATTTCAAAAGCAGTTACAAGATGTCGCTACTATGACAAGATATTACGTAACTAAGGTTTTAGAGGGAACATTCGTAGAATATCGGGGAATTAGTTTTGGAGAACAGTCAACAGTTTGAAAATTGATATATACACCATAAACTGAATAAGTATCCACCATTAATTGAAAAAAGTTTATAAAGTTAACTTACAGGTGGCATTGGTATACAGAACCGACCAACAACTCTTTAGTATTAAATATACATAGAATACGTTAAAGAGATGCAATGTTATTAATATTAATACCTATTACTATCCGAAAAGTGTCATTTCAGTCACTAGTTTGAGCGGAGCTCATATAGGTAGTAAAACATACGTAAAGTCTATACTTTATACTAGTATGATGTTAGCTACGTGCGGCGTTTGAAGTGCGTTAAATGAAACTACTTTTCAAAGTCCGAGCGATTATTAAACAAACTAATAACATGAATATTAAAACGTGATTTAGATTTGAATTGCGTTATTAAATATGCTATTTAGATTTTTATTTATTTAGATTATACAGCATTTTTTTTAAGATATTATTATCTTTCTACTGTCTTTGTTCGTATTTAGCGCCTTTATTAAGCGGAAGTCTTGCTTTTGTTGTTTATTGGACAATCCTACTCGCATAACGTCAGTTTTGCCGTACCTTATGACTCAATTTTAATTTATCGGCACATTGATTTTGAATTTTAAGAGTTTATCACGAATAATTTACATTTATGAGAATGTCAATTTAACGACTACCTAACTTGAGAGTTTAATACAGTATACACGTTTACGAATAGTTTATTCCTTTCAGTTAGTCAAATTAACGATTGTTAACTTAATAACCGCCGAGAGAGTATCACAAAAAATTTTTAAGCAATAAAATACTTTCGAATTGTATAGTGTATTTCAAATTGAATGTCAACTTAATTATAGCGATGCCAAATGTCAAAGGTGATTTCAAGTATAATTCAGAACATTTTATATCAAATAGAGAGAACAATATAAACCTTAAATTCGTCGTGTGTAGGTGTTCCCAGTAGGTGCATATATCGCACGCGTCCAAACGACACCATTTCGCTGGTGAAGGAGTCCACAGTTTGCCAAGTGCCGTCCAGAACTCTCAAACGTTCTACCACACCAAACTGCGGCGGCTTCACAATGTCATATCTGAAAATATACAACACTAGCTGTTATCTGCGGCTTCGCTCGCGTGTTAGAAAAAAAATAATATACATATTAGGTTCGAGCCGACGGCATTCTTAAGGCCTTCAACTAAATATCTCCATACTAAATCTCACATCGATCCGATGATTCCATTTGATGTGAAAGGACAAACAACCACACTTTTGCATTTATAATGAAAAAAGGTATGGAAGTGTGGATTTAACATTTATTTTGTTACAAAAGAAAGAAGAATTGTAATTTATTACGACTGACATACGTACAAACATTGACGTTACCAACCTATAACGTATCCAATTTTTCTCATGGTATACTAGAATATACCATAAGAAAAATTGGATTCGTTTTACTTAGGGTAAACTAGAAGTCGCAGATTCTTGATGAACCATTGTAGACAGGCATAATGCAGACACACTGTTATACTCCTCTTTTCAAGAGGGCCACCGGATACTCACACAACCTATGAAACGCAACGGCACATCCATCACTTTGCAGCAGCACTAATACTTCCCCGGTCGTGCTGGCCCGATTCGGCTCCAACGCGGTGATAATACTACCTCTTAGTAGATTAGCATATAGATAGGCGTATTTAGTAAGAAGTAGTGCCACACTGCATGCTTGCATGCAGCCGAATTGGGTCGGCGCGACCGGGGAGGTACCTCTTGCTTACACGAGACCGGCGTAAAGTAACAGCTGTGCTGTCACGTTTCGTGCGGTGTGTAAGTAGCCGTAGGTCCATGAAGATGGGAGGATGAAGGAGGGTAACGTAACTACTAATCTCTATGCGGACGTCTATGGGCGTCGGTCATCATGAAAATGTCTGCGACTGCTTGTTTGTCCCCTTTTTGGAAGGCGGCCTCTCCTATAGCACGCCACTGGCCTCGATCTTCGGCTAACCTCAACCTTAACCTTGCAGATAGCTCGTTTTTATAAAGTTGCCGAAACTCGGCTAGAACGAACCTGACATGTTCGTTGGTCTCGTCGCTGTTGGTCGTGAATGTGAGGTTGGCGGGCGCGAGCAGCGCGTACGAGTTGTGCACGAGTTGGAGGCCCGTGTTGTTGGCCAGGCGCACTTGTAGCGGCACCACGGATATCCGCAGCACGCCGGGCCCGCTCGTCTCTATGCCGTCTGACACCTGGGGACATAATATACTTATAGTTAGCGTCTGACAGACAATAGCCGAACACAACGGCATAATCAGTGGCGTAGCGTGCTCTGGCAGGGCCCCATATAAAAATTGGTGCCCCCCCAAACCAATTTTTATACGGGGCCCTGCCAGAGCCTTAGGGAAGTTTTTATTAATTATCGCTTATACACGTTGGGGCCCCCGTTGCCCCGGGGCCCCGAATAAACGATACGGCAGATACGGCGGTAGCTACGCCGCAGGGCATATTGTTGATGTTTTTTAGTACGATACCACGCATCTGCTGGTATTGTTGGGGCAGCATCATATTGTCTCTTTTGTTAAATTGTTATTTTATTTTGGTATCTTTTAGAGACTACCGTTTTATTTTTTTGTTGTTGTTTTTGTGTAATGTTGATGTATTCCCTTCCTTCTTCCACGGGCTCTCGCATGTTTTACCGGAACGTTACACACCGCACCAAACGCGACAACATTGCTGCGGTACCAATCATGTGAGCAAAATGAGTACTTCCAGGAGCGCCGTGTAGTATACACAAATACGCTAAACTTCCTCTGTAAACATAAACTCAGCCACGCTTGCGGCAAATGTGCAAATGTTGCAAACGTGTGCCCATCACTATTTTCGATAAAGATATATTTCCATTCTTTCTCATAAGCAGTTAGACCACTAGTATTTCAGAGGTCTATGAGCGTTGGTGATCACTTACATCAGGTGGCCCAAGTGCTCGTTTGCCTCCTATTCTATAAAAAAGCTACATGAAATGCGATAGCAAATATAACTTTACATAGTTTAAGTTACGCGCGTGCCCATATGTGATAATCGGGCTAGCCAAGTTCGGCAATCACTCTATACAAGTTTGACAAAAGCGAGAGGCATTAAATGAAACCACATATTTAGAATAGAATATACATACTATATTCAGGTCTTTAGTAATTACATGTTTAGTGTATCATTTACAGGCTACACAACAAAAATCAGTTCAATAGCAATAGTTTCGCCACAGGAATTTTCTAAAGTTTCTCACTACGAACACGCTGTGCCGCAGCTAATCGTCGACTATGGCTGGTCGGGGTCATACACCCCGTGCTCGCTGTAGTCGCCCGGTACACAGCATGATTACATTTTTTCGCTATTTAACTTGTTTGAAAAAAGTATTAACTTTTTTTCAATAGTTTCAGATTAACTGAAGGCACTTATAGTTTATGTGGTTTCATTTAATGCCTCTCGGTCATATCAACCTATAATATCATACGTACCTGCAATGTGAGTCGGAGGGATGTCTTGTTCAGTTGCTTATCACCAGTGGTGCCGTGGACGTAAGATATCACCCCAGTATCCACGTCGTGTTGAGTGAAGGAGTCCACCGGCTGTCCGGATATTTCGATGTGGCCGCTGTCACAGAAAAAAAAATGTTAAGGGTATACAATTAAATTGAAGTCTTGCTGTTAATGATCACTCTAAGACTAGCTTAGCAACGCATAGGCGAAACATTTTTAATGAGAAAACTGACCTTTATTTTAATTATCTTGAAAAATTTATTTTTTAATTCTGCAGATTTGTGTTTCAGACTTAGCTTTACCTTGTATTAATGTATTACGCAATATTGTTGTTGCAAGGTTTCCATTCCCATTAAATTAATAAAATGGGAATTATCCGTTTAATTATATTTTTAATTCATCTCGTATAAAAGCAAACTAACACAAACAACAAAAAACAAACTTTACAATAAGTTTTCATATTAGGTACGGAACAGTCGGTGAATGATTCGCACTTGGCACCAACCTGGTTGTTTCGCTCTTTCCGTGCAATACGGTGTAAAGCAAATCCACGGGCGGCGTGTCTGGATCCTCGGCCTTCAATATGTCAGGCGTTATGATTTTTCTTGTACCCTGTGACGTCATAGATGCATGAAAATTAAGGAAAAAAATATATTAAACAACACAATTTAAAGTTATTATTTTATCAAATTCCAATTGAACTATATTTAATAATTTATTTTATGGCCAAATTGGTTATTAGCATATGCTTCGCGATTGTCAATTCTGGCATTTATTGTAAGCGAAATATAACTACAATATTTTACGTGCAGAATAGACATACTATTTATTAACGTGAAGATTTATTCTTAATGTTGTCTTTAAATGCGACTGTGCTTAGTTAGACTTTAAAATATTTTAAATATAATTTGAATAACCAACTCCAATATTAAATACATTTTAAGGTTTAATTTTGATGTTAAAATGTGCACGTTGGCAGCTAAGAAAAGTACAATACAGTTTAGAATTTCGTGCTTGCGAAAGGTCCGCTCGAGCTTGAATTTTTCATGTTGATCTAAATCAACACGAATCCAATTTTCACTTTCGAAAGTGCTATAGCGGTCACGCCAAGAAACATGAAATTTTATGCTACGTGCGGCAATTCTTTTCTAATTTAAAAATGTGTTTTATTAAGCTATTCCCATTAGATTCTTCCTTGGTCAAGATATTGAGAAAAAAAAACTAAAAAGAAATCCGAATTTTTCACATGCTTTTTTGGGTACACGGCGAACCGCATTAGACCAAATTTGGTCCCAGATACTCAGATATAACCAATGAAGTACTTGATCTTTTGGGGTCTAAAATACGAATAAATATCGATCGGACCTTTGCAAGCACGATTCCTTTTTCATATTTAAATTAACTGAACTATAAAAGGTAATAAAACAAAAACTCATCGATTAGACGTGCAAGGAGTACATTAGATATCGGGCCAAATGCATGTTTTAGAAGCCATTTATAAAATACATTCATTACATTAGATTCGAGCCATGGGAATAGTTAAGTGTTTGTCACGTTACATCATATTTCTAACAAGCAAGCCAGATTGGCATGTCCAGCACACGCGACGATATCAAAACACATTTAGCTGGACCTGGCTTTGAACATCCGCCATAATTTACATCAGAAATATGTGTGCGGTCTTTCCAGAAAATTTAAATACAAATAATCTTAGTCTTCAAATAGGAACTAAGCTAAGCGAAAAACAGTTGTGAAGGAAGAGGGAAGAGAAATAGTTCCCTGTATAAAGGTAAGGTCGAGCAAGGTAAAACGTACGGCATATTATATAAATGGCTCCATTACGTTAGCTGGTTAATACTCACTCATTCTATATCAGGCTATAGATGGTAGTGGCAAAATACATGCAACTACAAAAAGCAACTTATATAAAACTAATCGAAGTGCATGGAACATTCTGAAAATAAATTAAAATAAAAACTTAAAAAAACACAATCAAATAAGTAGTTTAATTATTAGACATAACAAAAATTATCATTGTCGAATTAAAAAAATAAAATCCTATGGTATGTATTATAACGAATTTGTGAAATTAATATGTTAAAATAGAAACTGATTTTTCATATTGTCAGATACGATACTCTATAAGATCGAAAAGTTTCTAAATATCAAAGTGCGTAAAATACGCAAGTGCAAAAAATCGTGCGCTCGCATTACGCTTTGCATTACGTTAGGCTTTTTCATACCAAGCGTATTAAATCGTTTCTTATGGTAAATATTCTTTAAAATTCATTTGTTACAATAATGCAATTACAAGATACATTTCGGTCAGCAAAGAAAAAGATAAATGACATATTATGACTATATAGTTTTCCAATTACTGAATTCTTTAGCTTGTACGATTCACTAGTTGATAATATTTTTGTAACCAAATAATTCACGATGTAAAACAGTATGGCGACATTAAAGAGTTTATATATATTTATATTGCGCTACGGCTTGGCAGTGCTAATGCTGCATTGCAGCCGAACTGAGGCAGGCGCGACCGGGGTAGGAATTCATTAATTTATGGCCGTGAATGAATGAATGAATTAATTCTTAGCCTTAAGGCGACAGTATACGCGACGACACGGCGACCGGAGAACTTAGACGTTTTTTAGAAGCTGAATGAAGCGACTAGACGCGGGGGTGAACACTTCAAGACGCCAGACGCGGCGACTTAATCTAAAGTATGTCAATTAATGTCAATTAATTACTAAATACAATCGCGAGAGTCGCACGACTCTACTGCGACCGGTCGCTCAATCGTGCGACGCATTGCGACAGTCAAAAAGACGCCGGTCACCGCGTCTAAAAGTCGCGTGTGTGCTGTGGCTGTTCGTGTTTCGTGTGATGTCAATGGTCCCGATTGATGAGGCACGAAACACGTGTGCATGGCCTCTGTGCGGATGTTGATGGGCGTTTTATGTTAAAGACGATCTACCACAGCCGTCCGCGTTTCAAAGTCTAAACGTTTCATAAATGTAAATCATGTTTTATTACGCTCTGTAGTGGCCAATATTAAATTAATTCCGTGCAAATATTGGAGTGGTGTGAGAATTAATTAACGAGTCCCCACCTATATTGATTACATTATTAACATATGAACATGATTACATTATTAATTGATGATTTGTGTCAATATACCTTTCGTCTCATTGCTTACTAAATATCAAGTATGTATTTCAACTTTTCAGGAATACGGAATATCGAAAAATATAAACAAAATTAGTAACGCTAAAAAAAACAATCATTAATTAAATACAATACTGTAGATTACGGCAGCTATGTTCTTGAACTCATATGTACTACTTGGTCAAAATATCTGTTCACGCCTGTGAATCGGAATACTCCATACTCCAATGGCCTCACCTTGAGGCCTTAGTTTAGTTACCACAGTGTGTCAGCGTCGACATGACGACATGGACGCCAAGTGTACCTACAGATATTGTGACGCCATAACACATATGGCCCTTTCTATATGAGGAGGATGAAGGAGGGTAACGCATCTGTGTAACCTCTATGCGAACGTCTATGGGCGTCGCGCATCGGTGATCATGAAAATGGCTCAGACTGCTCGTTTGCTCACTTATACTATATTAAAAAATGTAATACCTGCGTAAGCCGCAACACCTTTCCCGGCAGAAGGTTGAGTACCGGAGGGTCATTGACCGGGGTCACGTTCACGTGAAGGACGAACGCGTTCCGCCCTTGAAGGTAGCTGGGGAGAGTGAACTTGGTCTCCGGTACCAGTTCCATCTCGAGCACGATCGCATCTTGATGATTCTCAGACCCGTCGTGGACGTAGCGTACCTGCGTTTACATATGTTATCTATGTAGTGCCATGTATGCTAGGTGGATTGGGCCGGCACGACCGGGGAGGGTCTCACTTATACCGGCGTTAAGTGACAGCTGTGCTGTCGCGTTTCGTGCGGTGTGTGAGTAGCCAGTGGCCCGAGCAAGAGGAAGGAGGAAAAAGGGCAACGAGTCTGTTTAACCTCTATAAGGATATCTATGGGGGTCGGTAATCATGATATTGGCTCCGATTTCTCGTTTGCTTTTACTATAACAAATGTAAAAATAAAGCCTTCATACTTTACTGTGTCGTGTCGTTTGTGTTTCATGCGTCGGTCACAAAAAAGTACATACAAAAGTTACTATTAAAGTTTTGAAAACAAGACTAACAAATAATAAACAAGTCCATCTTAATGAACGAAGTCATGTTTGAAATTCCGATCGTGTGATGAGATACGCGCTATTGCACTGCTGTAACGTAATTAAAACCCGACTAATGAACAGTTAAACATCATATAAGCGGTTTAAAAGTTATCAAATGGAAGTTCGCCGGCGCTAACGAAGTCTGTTTGTTACTCAGTGTATTTTTACGCTTTTCAACGCTAAGAGCCTCCATTAGATTACAAAGGGTGTGGATTTTTATAAGTACCGTATTGAATGTGATATTATTGAGAAAAGACGATCGGATCACTCTACTTCAGTAGTCATACTACCTTTCTGTCAGTTTGCATCATTATTATTATTATTCGAGTATTGATAAACAATAAATAAATGGATTCGTGTATTGTATCAACTAATTAATTGCTAGCAAAAAATTGAGTTTGTAAGTATATACGTAAGTCTACTCTCTTGAAAACTACTGTATTTAAATGAAATTTGTTTTCTACATTATAGTCTGTTGTAAGTTAAAACATTTGTTAATCCAAGCAAACGCATGCTTGGCAAACCTTTTTACGCGAGTGAAATCGTGAACAGGTATAGTAAGACCCCGAAGATACGCGGTAGGTGGCACCGAACCTTAACCGTGTAAGTCGAATTTGCGTAAGTTATAATACAATATTAACTTTTTAATTGGGCTCGAATGTTTCTATGGTAAACTTCGATACGATGTAGATTCGAGTAGAAGAACTGATATTTAAATATTTACTTACAAATAGGACTTACAATACTAAGTCGAGGTATTACTGTATATAAATAAATTGACGAACAAATAAACACACAAATGTCCAGAAAGTGTTAGTGAAAATCAAATAAATAAAATTACAAATTCAATTTCAATTCAAACATCCTGTAGTTAAAACAGTGAAAACTCTGCCCCGGTGCTAGAATACAAAACAATGGCAATTGGGTAAATATTGTATAACGCAAATTTTATTGCAATACTTCAATTTGGCCCCAAGCTTTTTCGATATAAAATGTAAATAAAACTTGCATATTCTAGTGAACTGCTCTTTTTATTATTCCTTTAATTTATTAACCGAATGTATAATGTATATTAAATAAAAAAAAATAAAAGAATTTGCCTATGCAATGAATATTGTATACATGTGTACATTTTTATATACTGAAGTATATACCTCGACTCTCGGCATTTTAGCCAAAATGCAATGGCCGTGGTTACGAGAGCCTACTCGTTTAAGTCGCGATTAAGTCCCATTTACAGTATATAAATATGAATACAAATCGTGAAAGCTTAAAACAATTTATGTGTATATTTAAAATGATAACATAAAATGGTTTGTTTGCCTTTGTCTTATAATATAAAATGGTTTGTTTCGGCTGGGCAAACCATTTATTCTTTCGTCTTCTAATCTATGTGTCCAAGAGAGATAGCGGCATGGTTAATTTGAAGTCGCTTCAACCGCGTAAAATTGACAAATTGATGCTTATCTATTTTAGATAGGTATGCAGGAAAATAACTTAAAATAAATTTAAAAAATAATCAGTACAACATATTTGTGGGTTTTCAAACGTTTCGTAATTGTTCGTAGTGCAATCAAGAATAATAATTAACGTATTCCTTCTTGTAAAATAGGTGCCGAAATCTGACTTGAATATTTCGTCCCGATTGTACCTATTTTAAAAGTTTAAGCTAGCATAGCTACTAGTAGCTATAATCTAATTAGTCAATATTAGTATTCATTCCACATGATATTATTTATTAAACTTCTTTCAAATCCATTTAATTACGTTGTATTTCGACCGCCATTTTTATTTGTAAGGCCACAGTAGTCAACGTTTTACATACCTTATCTCGAGAAAGGTCCATCAACGTGAAAATTTGCTTCGCCTTCTCCCCGTCTATGTGATTGGTGTACTGCGGTCCGTTCCTCTGGAGAGACAGGTCCACCGCTATTTTGCCGTACGCCGGTGATTGGGCCACGTGTAGTAATACCCCGGAGGGCCGCACTCCGTATTTATGATGATCCAACACCACGTCTATGTTCTGTGTTGTTATAACGGACACGCCGCCCTCTTGCACCGTCAAAGGAAACAGCGCCACTAATTCCAGCTCGCTGCTTGACTTAGAAAACACCTGAAATGTGCATTTTATATTTTAATTGATTTATATATTAAAGAATACAATATTTCTTTGATATATACGCGCTTTAGTGAATCTGAAATGGTAGAACATTAGAGCATTGATGTCTCTAGCTACTTTTCTCAGAATTCTCTAAAAAAGCTTTAGGGCGAAAAGAAAATGTAGCAACTCGCGCCTGGAACAGCTATTCATATTTTAAGACAACGTTTGCATCAACCGGCGCGTTATAAATTTAGAAATCAAAATGCTTTTTTTGCGAAGATGGTTTCAGTCATCAAAACAAAAAGAAAATAATCATAATGTACTATAATTCTTTAGCGTAGTAATTAGCACACACTGCGTAACTAGACACTAGTAATATGATAATCGCTAACCAATAATAATAATACAATTAATAATAAATATAATTAATAATAACCCGTAAAATACGGAAAATTTATGAACAATTTTCCGTGCCACGTAATATTGCATTTGTTCTAAAGTAATCGTTATGGCAATTTCATTTTTCCTATTAAAACTAAGAATAATAGTCATCTTTGAAGTTTTAAAACAATCATATAATAAATAAAACAAATATAGTTGAATTAAAAAAAAAACAGTAAGCCATTTTATATTAACAAGCTAAAACTAACAGTAGCCGTCATCCCCGTTAAGCTTTAAACAAATGTTTGTCTGCAATCAATACGTGTATGCGGAGCATATTTAGATTGTAGAAAAATTTTATGTTCAATAGTGAAAAAGTAAAATGTGACGTTATAATGGAGTAAAGCAATTTTTATAGCACAGGCTTAGGGGCCAGCAGTGGGATTCTTTCGGCGAGCAACTACCGACGTCTATAAGTATATGTAAAGATTCTGTATGAATGGTTAGGTTTATATTCTTATCCGCCTCTTTTCCCCCATTTATACAAGCCGTGCTAAACGCGACCACATTGTATTTCAAACTGGTATTGTGTGAGCAAGAGGTATTTGCTCAGTCAAATTGCCTGCATACCAGCAAAAATATGTTAGTAAGAAAATTTTACCAAGAGCATTATCTCTTTCTTTTTTCCCTTCTCCATTTTTTGCACTAGTAAATAATTAAATATAGATAAAGTTGAATAATTAGTTATTGCACGTGCTCAGTTCATTTCATATTTTCCCGACTTTTAGACATCCTCTGTCACGGGAATACTGAATTGTATAACAAAGTTGCCTTTAAATTATTCAGTTTGTTCAAGCTGCACAGATAGAATATTATAGTAGATAATATATGCAGTATGTACACTAATTTGTATATATACATGCACTAATGATATATAGTGAAAATTATATATTTTGGATTTTGTCATTGCGCACTCTGCGACGATCTGCAGAGAGGAAGTACCAACAGCATCCCAAAACTGATAGCAAACAGGTGCTGACAGCGACTGTCCACTGGGCAAGCCTGCACCGCTCCCTGGCTAGTTCTAAATTATAGTTTGGATATTCCACTGATTCTAATTTTGTTATAACTTACTCTAACACGTTCGTATTTTTAGTAGGTACCTACTATTACCTGTCAATTACTAATCTAATATAGATTTTTGTAGTCCGAGATTAAGGATTTCTATTTTTATTTATTTATTGTCTAAATAAAGTTTCTCAATTTTCTACATACTACTAGTATTCCATACCGTGTCATTCGGGGTTTTATTAAAATACTAGATTGTCTCTCTTTTAGCCGCTAAGAAAAGCACTAAGTAAATACCTTTGTTTCAAAATTGTTACTACGATCGTACGATCCTTTATTTCGCTACTACTTCTGTGTACTTTGTATTGGTTACCCTACATATGGCCAAGGTTTTCGAGTGTGATGATCCATGAAGGTGGGCGGATATAATTAAATCAAGAACAATAGGTGAACGTACCCGTTATTGGTCCCGTGGGCAGCATGAGCGATTGATCTTTGCGATCCGACGTTTAAAACCGATAGGTACGACGCATATATAGTAAACTATAGGTATATGTTTATCGCCAACGACATTACTCAAATATATTTAGTTATAATAATATCCTCCTAGCCGATTTCGGCTACGGCGGCCGTCTCTATAGAGACGAGCCAGATGCACAGGACATATTATAGTGCACAAGTGTGCGCGCAGACACAAGTGCACTCTCTATTCCCTCACTCTCATATTCCGATGGGACGGCAATCCGACACGACCGGTGAGAAATCAGGCGCAGGACCGACGCACAGTGGGAACCTTTCATACAAGAGCATGTCAAAAATGGTTATAACGAAAGTCGGAATCTCCTAGCAATGTTGATATTTTTATGTACTCAAATAGTCAAACTATGAGATTACATAGCTTTTTTAGTGTTTTTAAAATATAAGTTACTTAAATCGGCATTTAAACATGACCGATCGATTACGCTCTGATTTCGTAACACATATTAACGATAATTCAAACCTAGATCCTGCATTATTTTTCATAGTATCTATAATAGTATTATATATTTTTATAATCGTCAAACCCTTGTCTTTTTGAAACTGTGATTTGATTTTTTAAATAGTAGTATTAAAATATATATATTCCCTGATATATCGGAGGGTCTACATTTTGTCTTTATTTAATTTTCAATTAGAGTTTTCACTGTTGCCGCTGTCTGCCGCCGCGCAAATATTTCTAGTTTTAGATACCTTAGTTATCCAACAATAATAGGCAAATAAAGAAAATCTGCGAAAATTTGTGCTTTAGAAGTTATATCAAAAAATGTCCATCAAGGTAGACATCGATTTTTTACACTTGAAATATACACAATTCTTATTTTTAATATGTCGGCTACATAATGATAGTAATATTTTTTATTTTGATAAGCACTACCTAGTAATATACTTACCTACTCATTTACGCTTTAAAACAATAAGATATTATTTCATTATTTAATTATTTTGATATCTAACGAGCACCTTCTTAGGACTCAATGGACTATCATTGTAGGAGTAACTTCTCTTAATTTTTCTTTATTTTTTTTTCAATTTTTGTGATAAATATACGCATATGTACTCTAGTTCTTGCTTGTAACTTCTTCTAATTTAAAAAAATAACCTTATTATACAACTAAGTTGTTTAAAAGTTTGTTTAATTTCACTTTCTCTATTTTAAAGATTTATTATAAAAAATAAATCATATCAATGCTTGATATATCTTTTATTTCTTTTCACATATATCCCTTAATATATGTAAAAAGTTTCATAACAATTGATTGACAAACAAAAAAGTTATCGATTTTTGACATGGGGAACTCCGTTTCGCCCCTCTATGAACAGTGGGAAACTTACATAAAAGAGCGTAGCAAAAATAGTTATAACGAAAGTCGGATTCTCCTTGCAATGTTAATATTTTTGTACTCAAATAGTCAAACTATGAGATTACATAGCTTTTTTAGTGTTTTTTAAAATATAAGTTACTTAAATCGGCATTTAAACACGACCGATCGATTACGCTCTGATTTCATAACACATATTAATGATAATTCAAACCTAGATCCTGCATTATTTTTCACAGCATTTATAATAAATTATATATTTTTATAATCCTCAAACCCTTTTCTTTTTGAAACTGTGATTTGATTTTCAATTAATAGCTTTAAAAATACATATTCCCTGCTATATCGGAGGGTCTTCATATTTTCTTTATTTAATTTTCAATTAGAGATTTCACTGTTGCCGCTGTCTGCCGCCGCACAAATATTTCTAGTTTTAGATACCTTAATTATCAGACATTAAAAGGCAAATAAAGAAAATTTGCGCAAAATGTCTCTCAAGGTAGGCATTGATTTTCTATCCTTTAAATATACACAATTATTATTTTTATTATGTTGGCTACATAATGATAGTAATATTTTTTTATTTCGATAAGTACTTACTACCTACTAATTAAACTAAACTAAAAATAAAACCTTTTTTATTATTTAATTATTTTTGTTCTGTAACGAGCACCCTCTTAAGACTTAATGGACTATCATTGTGGGAGTAGCTTTTCTTTATTTTTTCCATTTTTGTAATAATTATACGCATAAGTACTCTAGTTATTGCTTGTAACTTCTTTTAATTTAAAAAAAAAACCTTATTTTACATCGAATTTGTTTTAAAGTTTGTATAATTTCACTTTTTCTATTTTGAATATTTATTATAAATAAAATAAATCATATTTATGGTTGATATATCTTTTATTCCATTTCACATATATCCCTTAATATGTGTAAAAAGTTTTATAACAATTGAATGACAAACAAAAAAGTTATCGATTTTTGACATGGAGAACTCCGTTTGGACCCACTGTGCGACGTCTTAACGTGCTCTCCGAGACACGGGGATGTATCACCGCCAATTTCCTGACTCCGGACTGTTATTAGAAATTGAAAAATCCCAATAACAATTTTTGGTCCGATCCGAGGTACGAACCCGGGACCTCACGTCTGTGGTTGAACACGCTTACCACTAGACCACGAGGCAGTCGATTTATATTTATTTTAGATCTAGTTATACTAAACTAGCAAAGCAATTCAAGTTTCATACGTTAGATATTATCGTCATAGGTATATAGAGAGTAGGCGAGATTATAATATTTAACTCCAGCACTATGTATGTTAAAAATAACTGTTTTAATATAGATAGGTATAGTTTGAGGGCGCGAACGGGCATTCGAAATCATTTTCATGACTACCGACGTTCATAGATATGCGCATAGATATTATACAGAATGAGAGAGAGAGGGAACTGATGCGTTATCCTCCTTACCACTCCTCCCTCCATGAGCCACGGGCTACTTACACACAGCACGAAACGCGACAGCACAGCTGTCAAATTACGCCGGTTTCGTGTAAGCGAGAGGTACCGCCCCGGACGTGCTGGCCCAATACGGTACTCACCGGCACATGTAGTATAATAGAAATATAATAGATTGATCGAAACCATAGACAACAAAGTTCGATAGTGCAATATATGGTCCATGGGGAGCCTGATGCGATGCACAAAGATGGAGAAAAATTGCCCAGGCTGGTACCAAAGTATCAGACGATCCATCTTGCGGAAACTCCGCATCCGCAAGAAACTATACCATTACAAGAATGGCATACTTTCTCGACATTCAGACTTTTATTTTATACATGTTTTCGCTCGGCTGTCATGTTTTATTAGAATCACCTATCTAAAAACACTCAGGTAGCCAAAACGTATCAAGCAAAACCTCAATCATCCATTCAGAGAATTGAGATATATGATGTATAATAAATAATGTACCACTAATACAAAATACGTGCGAAAACGATCCAGTCGAGTGATAAAAATAATCATAGTCTTGTTTTTACTTTAAACACGCTATAAATTTAAATTTTGTATGTCAAATGCAGAGCGTTTTTCTGCAATGTCCGGTGACATGAAGTAACGCAACCAAGAAAATTTGTTTTTTTTAGTATATTAGTTACGAGTTAATATATATAAGATACTTGGACGAAATATGTAATAAATTAAAAAATGAAATTATTATTACTTTTCGACTGCATCGATGCAGTCGCACGATTTTGCGACTCTGCGACCGGTCGCAGTAGAGTCGAGCGACATTATCGCGATCTCGCGACTACATTTAGACGTTAATTGACATTAATTGAGATACATTAGCGACTAAGTCGCCGCGTCTGGCGTCTTGAAATGGGCGCTCCCCGCGTCAAGTCGCTGCATCCAGCTTCTAAAAAGCGACTAAGTCGTCGGTCGAAGCGTCTAAGTCTCGAGTGAGCTGTAGCCCTAATACGCTAGAAGTTACATTACAGTGTATAAACAAGAGTAACAAGTTCATTTATATTCTAATAAATGACTATTTGAGAACTTGCACTAATATTGAGAGTTAAGATTTCTCTCGATAAATAACGATTCGCTAGTCCTGTTAGTCTCGGTATCACAGAGACACATATTTAGATCTATGGAAGCGTTCACAAAAGAGGGCTAAAATCTTGCTCGTCGTTATAAGGTATAAATTTAGAATATATTTTCACGCATACCTATAATTCGTCCAATTATAATTTTATATACATATATCAAGACGTGGAAGACTAACAGAGCAAAGAAGGTTATTCCGAAAATACGGCAATCTCATTATAAATATGAGGGAGAGTAGGACTCGGTAATTTGAATTTAAAAGCAAGAAAATAAGAAAATAAAATGTGTTGTACAGTTTCGATGCGGCGTACATGATCTTATGTCTCAGGAGACCAAATCTGTGTGCATGCGTTAGCTTTGATTTAACTAATGAGTTGTATAACCTGATTGTTTTCACAGACTTGAATCGCGACGTTTCGACGTTATTAACAGAACAATTTTATAGCTTCATTAACATAACTAACTATTATCCGTGGCTTCGCTCGCGTCCGTTAAACTAATTAATTATAAAATTATGATTAAAATGTCCTTTCTAAGAATATGTATAAAAAGTTTCATTATGATCGGTTGAGTAGTTTTGGCCCGAGCGTAACAAACAAATCAAATCAAACTCATTCATGTATATTGAAGTTAATGTTAGAATTTTTAATTTAATAAAATGTGGTTTCAACGAGTCCCTTTTGCCTTCGTTACAGATTGCTCTTACGAATATCGTATATCTTTATTCACTTTAGTTGTATTAATTAACTTCAATATTTTGGTAAGCTAATTTATTAAATGGACTTTCATACGTTCCAACGCGAGTTATCCTCTAAATTACTTTCGGTTTATTTTGCGGAGAAGCTCGTGTTTCGTTTAAAACATCATACCTATAAAACATAAACTATTCATATATTCTGGCGCGGACATTGCTATTCCAGTTACTCAATGTTTTTTTGTAATTCCATGATGAAGCATAAAAACTTGATAACGTTTATGTGTCGGCAGGTTTTTTCGTCACATTTTACATTCACACCCTGTTACAATTTCGGAACATATTTTTAAATAAATGTATTGTAAGGCCGACGTAATCCCGCCGCCCATAACATACGCACAACCGGATATGATGCCGTGCTTGATCTCATGCCCACAATATCTTGTTTCCAATATTCCGGAATTTCACAACCAGTATGAAAAGCATGGCATAAGATAAACATACATGTCATATATCTGGGAGGGATTCGAACCTACCGTCAGTAGACTGATCGAATACTGCACATCGATTTTTTGAGTGTGATGTAGATACTTAGTAGGTACCAACTCGTTGGCTGTTTAATTCGGCGCAAAGCCTCAATGTTCCGTAACGTAAAAGTAAACCAAACTCACCTTGTATTTTTCAGCGTAGTCCGGATTAATGCACAGATCGCTATCACACTTGCACGTGAAATCGTTGACGCCGTGCTGTTCGCAGGTGGCGTTGGGTACGCACGGGGGACTGCCCGGGCTGGCGTGGCAGGGGTACCACCACACGCACTTCGGGCTCACACCGTACGTCACCAACGCGTTGGGTAGTCCGAATATCCTGTCGTCGACCTCCACTGATTTGAGGCAACCCTAGAAAACACAATATATAAACTAAAAGAATTCAACTACTATTTTAGGTTCTTTATGAGTTGATTTAGAAACGTAATTCCTCAACTTTTATCATTCCACCGTTAAGCATAGGCTAAACTAATATTCCCGGTTTGCCTCTCATGAAACCAAACCCGATACAACTAATTTAGGTACAGATTAAGATTTTACCTATGAAATTGCCGTGCAGTAAATGAGCGGGAGGAATTAGCGCCTTTGCGCCATTGATCAATTCAAAGGAACCATTATTTATTTCGGGATAAATAATAATTAATTTCATATTGTGCTCTATATGTGTCACAAATTCCATCCAATACAGTTCAGTACTTTTAGAGAGAAAGAATAACAAAAAATCTCCAAACTTTAGAATTTATAAAATAAGTAAGGTCGTAGAGTTCCCTCTTATATGAATAAGATTAAAGTTTCTCTAATTTAATGAAATTAAGCGATAAGAAACTTATAGCTGTTATAAAATAAGAAAGGTTTGCCATTTATTTCAGAGAGAATTCAGAATTAATTTAAGAATAAATCATACTGAAAACAACCTCCATTTTTTGTGACACAGAAAAAGAAAACGGTTTTACTATAACCCGGCTGGTCCCCCTCAAGCCTTAAAGAAAGAAAATTCATCTTGTTGATATGGCACAGAGCAGGTCACGTAAGTCCAAGAAAAGCTGGCCGGTTGAATAACACGTCTCTGGAGCAAAGGTCACGTAGGTACTGTAACGGAGCGTTAGGAGATTTTCAACAAGATCAGACAGTCAGATCACCCAAGAACAGTAAGACAATAGACAAGCACGTTCCTTATCAGAGTCGTCACTTAAGGCCAGCATTGTGAGCTAGAGCTACTCCTCCGGCCGTGAAATGTTACAGCACTTAGGACGTTATACTTCATTTTTTTACGTTTAAACGACAGATAAAAGTCAGACGCACAAACTGAACGTTATAACCTAAAACAAGGACGCGCTCTGCATGCGTTAAAGCCCTATAACAATACACGGAATATTCAAATTCAATCAAACATTCGACGAATACGTGCCACTGTGTCCATTCTGTAAAATAATACTTTTTGATAGCATCAGCACGTTCATTTTGTCACACTTTTACATCCCCGTACAATATAAATATGCAGTTAAAGGATTCCGTAGAGCCGAGAGAGACAATGGCGAAATCCCATACAAATTTTTGTGGACTATTTTTAGCGTCTACGGATGAAAAAAGTATTAAAATATAGAGATCCTATTTTTCTATAAATTTGTTTTAGTAACAGGGATTATACGAAAAAAAGGGTTTCAAGATAGTTCAGTTTAAGTTTTAAAGTGTCATTAATCAAGGAACTTAATAGTAAGTCTATTAAGAAATGCCATTTTAAATCAAAATAAACGATAAAATACCTAGAGCGAATGTAGACTAACTACCTAGACGTAGCTAGAAGGAGCAATGACAACACATAATGAAGAAGCTAAATAATACATGGTAAAAAAACCTTTAAGCCAAAAAACAAAAAAAGCTCTAGTTGACAATATAGATGTGTCACCATCAGAAGTCAGAACACAAGGGGCGCGTTCCAAATTGCACTACGAGTGATATTGCTCATCAGTATTAGTTTTTGTTTTTTATAATTATTTTTGTGAAATGTTGAAATTGAAAAAAAAATACTTAAAGTAACCGCGATGAAATCCGATAAAATAGTTTTATTACAGTATTAGATTTGTCAAATGAATTTATGTGTGTCATGCGTTATAGTGCAATTTGGATTTCGGAACAAACTATAACTAGTGTTAGTTAATTGCATACTCATTAAATTATAATATAGTATTGTAGACGCAGATAAGTATTATACTTACCATGAAAAAGAGATAGGTAAGAAATTATTTTATTCACGTCTATATCGAAGACTTATTTTGTAGACGCTCATATATTTTATCAACAATTATTTCGCCATTATCCTTTAATCATAATATGTTATACATATATTTTAATGCGCCATTTTCATGTCAATTCTATTACTTAATTTACTTTGTTTATATTTTACTCGTAAACTAGGTGTTAGTGTCTGTCGTTGCCCAGTAATGTTTGAATAGAACTTAGAAGATCCATTTCTTCTCATGAGTCTACTCGACAACTCTGAGCATGCTCAGAGAAGATGCATGCATCTTAGCAAAGATATGTATTTCTACTTTTTTTTAAAACTTGTTTTGTTAAAACTGGATATTTTTCAATTTATTATACACGAGGGGCCAAACATGTAGTTGGGCCTGTAAGGGTATGCAAACGTATACATGTGTGTTAGTACCCATAATTTCGTTCTTTTAGAGGAAGAAGGCATTCTATGTCTAGTATACTCCCGTTGCCATTGCCTAAAACACCTTACGTAATTCATGCATTGTGACCAGTTCACCAAAACGCTGATTCCAATCTGGACATACAAAATTCACGCTTAACGCGATACACGAACAATGACTTTATAATTAAAAGTTTTAGCCGTAATAGCGACAATCTGAACAATGCCGCCAACACTAACGAGTGACAACCGACAGCGTAATATGTTTACCAACATTGACGTACAACGGATGTCTAAACTGTGCATGCGCTAACGAGTTAGCGGGCAATTATCGCTTTACCATTCAAAGTAGCATTACAAGTTTGAAGACAAGACTATCTAGAAAAAATAAGGATGCTTTTACTTTTTAGTGTGTTACTGCTCTATGATTTTTTAGGAAATACAATTATCTTGATTAGATCACATTAGATAAATCTTTATTAAAATGTCAAAACTCGTGAATGTAATCGTGAGGCGGCAGATTGTGCATTGTTATATGTAGCTTACCATACTGGGATAAAAAGCGGCGATCCTTAGGCTCAATTCACACCAAAAGCGCGGCGAAGCGCAGCGAAACGAAGCGCACTTTCAGTGTCACATAAATTTAAATTTATTTTCATAACTGTAGTACTCACTACTGTAGTAATCGAATTCTCGCGACTTCCGCGCGGATTCCAGCGAAGTCTCGCGCAGTCGCGGGAATCCACGCGACTCGTTCGAGTTACTCATGCGATAATAAGTATTATAGCAATTATTATAAAGTTGAAATTCATATAACACATAAACTGCGCTTCGCTTCGCTGCGCTTCGTCGCGCTTTTGGTGTGAATTGACCCTTACGCTGGATGTAGCAGCATAATCCAGCTTCAATGCAGCATATCACTACCTCTCTATGTAAATAGAACATTGTCGCATGTCGCAGTAACAGTACCTACTTAAAGCTTTACAATAACTACGGCTGTTCTTTAGGCGGATATTTGAAGCCACAAGGATTATACTTTTAGTTAATCTAATTGGTCGTTTCTTGAGCAATAACAGTTTATCGTTATTATAGAATGTTGAATATGGCCATATAATTGGTAAGTGGCCTTGGCTTATTGGCTTATTGGTCAGCTTTACCGAGCATCTGTATGTGACATTTATTTCTGTTCTTTGGTAGACTGATGGAGACTGATGGATGGATGATCCACTGAAGACATTTCAAGGAATCACAAATTTGTCATAATTGATCAGATTTTTTTAAACGATTGGTCAGCGTGACGTAACATTTACAAGCCGCGTGGAAGCCCCACGGAATAGGAAAAGACCCGAAGATTCTCGAACAGCTGGATTTATTTTTATTTTATCAAACATAGCAATAAAGCAAAGAAAATGGCTATCGCGTTAAAAAAACCTACATCTAAATCTTCCCGTTGATGCTGACCAATTAGTTATTCTCCTGACCTTGTATACTAGACATAGAATTGCCTTATTCCGCTAAAAGAACGAGTCGAGGAGGTACTAACACCTATACAAAAAAATCCAACATTATTCCTTCAAAAATAGCATAATTGATGACATGCCTTTGATGGATATGCTCGCAAATGTCACCAACTGTCATGCCCCTTACTGTTATCGGAATGTGCAGAAACTGAGTGAGACAAATGTATCTGATCCAGGGGACCGTCGTAGATCAATCATTAATTTTCTTAGTAGCGTACATCCATGCAAATCGACATTAAATACTAATTCGTGTTGCTAACTGTACTTCCTTTTTTAACGAATATAAAACATCAATGGACGTGTGGAAAAATTAAACGAATTTATAGAGACATGAATAAAACGCTCACTACGTTATGGCAATAAATACAATCATCTGTATTGTTTGTGGACGGCGCTCAGTCACAATTTATTGAACCACCTACGGCGATTACTATTATCCAATTAATCGTAACAACACAATTGTTTATCAGATAACGTTCGAGTAATTTGACACTGTGCACGATGAGATGCCGATGGTTGGTTTTGGTTTTGGTCAAATTCAAGAGAACTAGTTATCGCCCGGAGGTCGAAATTCAATCTCAATGATCTATACATATTATAAGACTGTAAAATACGTCATTCTGTCTGTGTCTTTTGCGGCTTTCACGCAAAAACTACAAGACGGATTTTGATGACAGTTTTTTGTTATATAGGTATTAGTGCTCGGTAACTAGGCTATAATTTATCAATATATAAGTAATGCTGCAGTCGGTATCTCGACGACGACTCGTGAAATACACTGGTGTAGGGCAAAATAACGGATTGACAATGCAGCCACATATCTTTACACCTCACCATGACAACATATTTCCAATAATGACAAAACAACTACTGTCGGGTCGACTAATAACAAATATAACAGTCGTCTTTCTGTACCTACAATTTCACTTTGTGTCTAAGAACTTTTTTTAATGAAATCTATATGTTTTATTCAAAATATAATTATAAAAATTACTCTATGAGCCTTGTCCTGTCCTTGCAACTCTTATCCTTTAAACAAAACTTCATACGTCATAATTATAGATGTATTACATAGTCTATGTATAGTACCTATGCGTGCCGTACTGTTTCATTTTATTTCATTAAAATAATATCTTATGCATCTATTTTATGCAGATATTGTATTAAAATATTACCATTTTCCCCTTTTTTCCGTAAAATATATTATATTATACCATGACCATTCAATTCAATATAACTGATTTAGAAAATGATGTAGAGTGTTTTCTTAACTACTGTCTCCAACGGTGTCGCGAGTCCCCTGCACAGAAAACACCCAGAACCAAAAAAAGATTTTACTTGACAATATTAAAAAATATATATTCACATAACTAAAAATGTATTATATTTTATCCATTCTACAAAGTGACGTATCTAACAATTCCACAATAAAGCGTAATCATGGCAACGAACGACGATTACCCACTCATACACCGTGCCTGCTGCATATGTTAACGTGCGCGGATCTATCAGCAACGAGGCATTTCAAAGTCAAACTATACCAAATGGACTTATATATCACGACGCTGAAAAACACAGAAACTGGTATATAAGATTCATATAAATAACTCAAAATAGGTTTGTGGACGATGCGACGATGATGACACGATGGACAGACCTTACAAGGACAATGACTAAGTGTAGGGTAGGTACGCTTATGCATACGGTATGCCTAATAGATTAAAGGAAGAACATTGCCAATGCTGCTACCAACATCTACAGTCAGACTATCCGTGATCACAACCGGAGTGGTTGCCAGGAGTGTACGATCAAGAACAACTCAAAATATAAGGAATATTTTAAGTGCCTTTGTGACTCAAAAAGAGTGTTGGTCTGCAGAAGTGAAACCATAGCTGACCATAGTATTTGATATTTCCACTATAAAAAAATAATCAAGACAACGAATCTTCTTGGTTGTACGGCCTTCCTCACGTAAAAAGATCTTGTTACGAAACTGAGACCGAGTAAAACGTAGCAAATGGAAATGTACAAACATATTTAAGTAAAATACCCCAACACCTACGCATCAATTAGTCGTGCACATTCAGTAACACGTACCTAATTACGTCTCCATTACATTGGCCCAACATTGCGCAACATCAAAGCGTCGCTTGCAGTCCGTTAAACTAATACAAGCTTAAGGCGATATACGTGATTTACCACGAATACGGCTTCTGAATGCCTATCTATAGTGCGTTATGCTGTTCTTGCAGTTGATTGTGCTTGATTGGGCGACAAATTTACTTAGTACGTTACGTGTGAATTCGACATCAATATTGTGCAACAAATATTACACACACAGTACATATAGACAAATTTTTATATATATCTATACACTGTACTACAGACGCTGTCAGTGCCTTAGATATAAAATGTAATTCCGTAAGTGGAATTATGATTTATTGAATTACAGCCTTGAAATTAACGTCAAGGGTTGTGGAGTTTTAGATAAATAAAGAAAATAAGATACCCATATTATACTACAACTTATACATATAATTATTAGGACAACAGCAACAGCAACAAACATGACACGAAATTTTCTTTACATAGGATTTATCAGCCATTAAAGTGTTCATAATAATAATATCCTCCTAGCCGATTTCGGCTTCGGCGGCCATCTCTACTGAGACGAGCCAGATGCGCAGGATATATTATAGTGCACAAGTGTGGGCGCAGACACAAGTGGACACTATTCCCTCATTCTCATATTCCGATGGGACGGTAATCCGACATGACCGGTGAGAAATCAGGCGCAGGACCGACGGCTTAACGTGCTCTCCGAGGCACGGCGGTGTATCACCGCCAACTTCCTGACTCCGGACTGTTATTAGAAATTGAAAAATCCCAATAACAATTTCTTGGTTCGACCCGGGATTCGAACCCAGGACCTCACGTCTGTAGTTGAACACGCTTACCACTAGACCACGAGGCAGTCAAAGTGTTCTAGTTCATAGACATCTGTTCATCATCAAAGTAAAAGCGATGTACTCACCATGATACTTGAATCCGCAGCTTTGACACCCTTCGCGAAAGCCCGTTGCCGTTTCTCAGCCTCGATGCCGCCGACGTAGAAGGAGTCCGACAGGTCCAAGTATCGCGTACCACCACTCTCTATACGCGTGCTCATTGCTATGTTATCTACGGACAACTGCAAAACAAATACGACTAATTAGAATATCTCAAAGTGGTGCCACGCTGCACGTATGCTTGTAGTACCGGCGTAAAGTGACAGTTTTGCTGTCCCGTTTCGTGCTTTGTGGGGTGTATAAGTAGCCTGTGGCCCATGGAGGCGGGAGGAAGACGGAGGGCAATGCATCTTTATACCTCTATGCGGATATCTATGGGCTTCGATAGTCACGAAAATGGCTGAGACTTCTCGTTTGCCCCCTTATACTATAAAACAAACGCCATAAAACAAAAGATTGCTAATATATATTGCATGGGGATTTGATGTTCCAGTGGATTAAAAAGATACATGTGGAAAAGAAGATCGCATTGTTTATTATGGGATTAAATGCGCTGAGCTACACAGTAAATAAAAAATGAGGAGTGAATGTAAATTTCGCAAATGATAGGTATAATTTAAATTTACATTTTCACTTTGCTTTGTTAAGAAAAAATATATCTCTGTCATTAGTTGTGTACGCTGCAGCGCTTCTGTGATTCACAAAACGAATACATTCAGCAGTGCATACTAAATCAGATACACCGTTATAATTTGCTAAATTACGTATATCTTAATACTACGACAAAATCACAGTTACGCTGTCACTTTCGTACGGGTTGTGAGTTTCCCGTGGCCCATTCTCTGGAACCTTATTTCGTCTGTACTGCAAGAAACCATCCAGGTCACAGACATATACAACTAATATATATATATATATATATATATATATACTAGCTGTGCCCCGCGGTTTCACTCGCGTTTAATTTCTAAGAAATCCATATAAACTTCAACACCCTATTTCACCCCTTAGGGGTTGAATTTCTAAAAATCCTTTCTTAGCGGATGCCTACGTCATAACATCTAACTGCATGCCAAATTTCAGCTTGATCCGTCCAGTAGTTTGACTATATTTTCCAAAATAAAATATAGTCTATGTTACTCGTGGATAATGTAGCTTTCGAATGGTGAAAGAATTTTTAAAATCGGTCCAGTAGTTTTTGAGCCTATTCAATACAACCAAACAAACAAACAAAGTTTTCCTCTTTATAATATTAATATAGATATATAATACAACATCAATAATTGAAGTATATTTTTGAAGAAGTCAAAACATCAAACATGTGGCTATTAAACCACCGAAATCGTCGTAATCGTACTAATTAATAAGTAACACTTTTTTATACTATAACTAGCTACTCTCCGCGGTTTCACCCGCGTAAGTTTCTATCCCGTGGAAATATCGAGATGAAAAATAAATGGTGGCCGATTGAAATGAAATGAAATGAAAAGGTCGTCGGTCGGGTCCGCCCGATACGGTTGCATGCGGCGTGACACTACCTCTTCTACTCTACTATTACGTCACTTCAATTGGATTTCTCTTTATTAGGTTTGACTCTCGATCGCATTGCTCCTATACTAGATGAGAAAGAACACAGTTCACTGTATTGTAGCGCAGTCACACTAGCTCCACAAGCGGTTCATATTTTACTCACGTCTGGCACGGTTAAGATATTATAGTAGGTTTTCGCAAAGCAAGCCACGTTGACATATCAAATGCACTAGAAAAGAATAGAAATAACTTTCAAGAGTTCTAGAGTCACAGTTAAATTTTAATATTTCGCTAATAGAATAATTAATGCATGCGTAGGTAAATACAAGATACACAAGAATGTTTATATTCTTTGCGATTGCATACACATTTGCATATTAAATTAAAATCATAAACGAAATCTATATATCTTTAAAGTTTCACAGATGTATTATAAAGAAAAACAGATTGAAAAGCTGCTTCGTTTGTTTAATTTTGGGGTGAATTAGTATTAAAGGAGGAGATAGAGAATAATATAATAAATATAAAAAAAATTATCTGAAGACTCATTCCCCGATGAATAATTATAAAAACTAATTAAACGCGAACAGTTTCGTACTGACAGTCGAGTAAAAACTTAGAGGCCGTTAATATGCCGATAAAATGTAATTTATAAATTCATAATAATATTTTTTTATAAAATGGATTTTAACTCACATAAACATAACAATAGAGAAACATAAGAAATAGTAGAAAATAGAAACAGTAGACTATTTCTTATTATCGTAAGAATTGTGTAATAGATAGAAACTTAACTATTAGTTATATCTTCACACCAATTTCCCAACGGTGTTGCCAAAAAGTATAGAGTATCACGTCACGAGTATCATAGATATCACGATATTACAACTGAAAATAATTTGTTAAATTTTTCAATAGCGTATTAACTATTTTAATAAACTTGAAAACAATTGACGAGTCCGCGTAGCTCGCGGTAATAGTAAACTATTTCTTCGCAACCGAACAACCAAGTTGGTCTGAAGCAAGGTATGTATCGGTGAATTAATCTTTAGAGGTACACTGAAGTTGAACGTCTTCAGTGGTGTGGAAGGTAAGCTGCTTAGCACTGAGTTCAGATATTAAGCTACATATCGGCTTATAGACTGTTACAGAAAGTTAAATATTAGTCAATACACTGTATATTTGATGTCATGAACAAGATTTTTTTATAGAATATTGAGCAAATAAGCAACCAGAGCAGACTGTTGATGCATTTCAACTTTTATTAATCTTAAATTTCCGAAACATTGCTTAATTTTGAAAAACATATATTATTATTTTTTTTGTATGGAGAAAATTACAATTTTATCATATCAATCAATCAATTTTATAAAAAATACTCAAAGCAAGGAATCAGATGCAGCAAGAGTTCATCCGTGTCATAGGATTACTCAATGATATCGTCAAGCAAGAATTCGGATCAAATGACATCAAGCTAGGTTCTAGGGAAGGGCTTGATTGTTCCCTAATAGTATCGTATTAAACAGTGCTCAACATTACACGCATCATCATAACAATTAAGTAGATGTAATGGCATCCATAGTCATTAAAAGTCACAGACTATTTGTTTACTCCCCAATACTATATTATTAAGGTTCGTGAAAAACAGTTACAAACTTGATTTAAGCCATTTCAAAAGTAAGACAGACGGGAAATTGAAAATGAATCGAATCGAATGAAAAATAGTCGGGAATATTAAATTGTACACGTCAATTTAACCGAGAGCTTCCTCGTTCAGTAACTATAAATATATTAATGAACAGATCTAGTTTGTTACAATCTCCTCAACGAATTAATAATTAAATCCGCTATTAATTTTCCTTATTGCGTTCATTTGGCTGGAGAAGATCTCTTTATAGGTTAACCACACTTTTTTTTGTATAAGGAGGATAAAGGCAATCGCAGCCATTTTCATGACAATAGACTCCCATAGACATCTACATTGCATTTAAACAGATGCGCTGCCCTCCTTTCTCCTCCCACCTCCATGGGCCACCGGCTACTAATAATTCGGCTGTGTGCATGCATGCATCGTGAAACTACCTCGTACTAAAAACACTAATGAAACTTCTATATTTTAAGATTGTTCTTCTTCATGTATTCATTATCAGCCTTTATCGTACCACTACTGGACATAGACGATCTCCAATGAACGCCTTAGCGACCGATCTCCTTCTATTCCTCTACTACAGCGGTTGGCAACCTTTTGGCAGGCAAGGGCCACACTTGTGATAATAACCCTAGAAGCCCAATATACTTACGTATATCTCATAGGTAAAAAAAGAAACATTCCTGGGCCGCAAGTAAAAATGTCGACGGGCCCGCGGGTTGCCGACCGCTTCTCTACGACCATACTCTTCCCGGACGAAGATGATATTCGCGCAGTAGCCGGTGTAGAGTGAATGGATATTTTAAGATAGTTTTAATAAATTTCATCTTTAGCCATTTCAATTTATATATTACTAGCTGTCTCCCACGGTTTCACTCATATGATTCATAAAATAATGGCATATAATTAATAAAATTATTTAAAAAAATCGTTAAGGGTTGAATTTTTAAAAATCCTTTCGTGATGCTTCACTTGCATCATGAAAGATCTCCTGTACCGTACCAAATTTTAAGTTCTTATAGGTACTGTAGTTTCGGCTGTGCGTTGATAAGTCAATCAGGATTTTAGATCGGTCAATATCTCTACCGCGAATAGATTTGCCAATTGGTTAACTAAGCGATAAATTCGATCAGGATATTTGAGTGTGAAAGCAGTATTTGCCTAAAGTCGCCACAGGGCCAACCGGAAGTTACACTGTGTGCACTACACACTACGTAACTCATTTGATTGGTTGCGGACGACTATTCGAACTGAAAACGGTTTGTCCCGTAATTTAATTCCTTGTAACACAAATTCGATATAACTGGAAGCGCTACGACGAGTTAGTTTAGCGCTAGTTTATAAAAGCCAATATAACGTTCTGGTTGCAACTCTTATGAAATTGTTTATAAATAACATTACACAAATTTGTGCACAACTCGAATCTACATCATATATGTGTGTGTAAGTCTATATTTGAAACAAAAACTTTGGACCCCTTTTTACGATTGCGCGGTCGGAGGAGTGTGAAATTTGGCACACTCATTGTTTATGTGTAGGTGAAGTACAGAACGCTAATTTTTCAATATTATTGCTTATAAAGTACATTAAATCAATATAGTAGTTTATACAACTGTCGTATAATGAAGGGTATTAAAACACGAGTGTGAGTTTTTGAAACGAGCGAAGCGAGTTTCAAAATAGTTTACGAGTGTTTTAATGCCCGTGTTATATGCAGTTGCATACACTACTTTATCTTCACTAATGCAATTAATCAATTGATAAAACATGGCGAAACATTAAATTCAAGCGCACGTGTATTGTAGAACTGGCCGCCATTAAAAACTAAATCAAGAGAGCGCAGCTGCAGGGCCAATCAGGAGCGAGCGCGCGCTGTTAAAGATTTTGACATAAGGCTCTCTCACCACTCACTCTCTCTCTCTCGCTCTCACACAGTGTTATAATGCGATTTTACGATATCGATTTGGATATTATAACATCATGTCAAATTGCTTAAATTGAGTTTTTTGTTGTCTGAGCTATAACAGTAGTTATTATAAGTCAAGTATTGAAAACATTAGTAGAATGTTACAACATTAGTGTAGATAAAATAAGATATTACACGCAATACCATTAATTTGAAACAAGAACACAGTAAAAGATCATTGTTGGAGTCGAAAATGAAAATAAAGATATTTGTATGCTCATGAAAGTAAATCATTAGGTATTTAGATCTACACCACTTCAATGATCATGTTGAACTAGTAATATTTAGTACGGTAGGTATCCGACGATGGGCGGTCACATTATATTTTAATAATTCATATTAAATAACTTATAAATAAAATTTATTATGGACAAATTTCTACCACTGTGAAAAATCCGCCCCCAAAATCGACCACAATAAATTAGTTAACTAGTAAGAGTTAAATGTTATATTTCGTCGACTTACTGCAAGAACTCATGTACCGACATTTACGAAACTTGTTATTAATGAAACCGAAACTAATCAATTAATTAGTTTTGGTTTCAATAATAACATTACAATATATGTTATTCATGAAAAATTAATGAAAAAATCGATATCTCAAAGTTTCGTAAATGTTCTTGCAGTAAGCCGACGATAAGTTACAAGTGGCTTCAATCTCATCCGTAAAAAATATTTTTGTTAATTAAAAAGTATCCTTCGTCTTTTCTGTGTACAAAGTTTCCTGACGATCGGTTGAGTAGTTTTGTGATGAAAGCGTAACAAACAAACTTTTATAATATTAGTAGGGAAGGAGGGTGAATGTAAGCCAATTTTTGGCCCAGTGATTATGTGGCGATAGCTGCACATAAAAACTTGGTTATGGCCTCATTTTAAAATGCTCCCGCCGTAGATGAGGAGAAAAATAAAGTCGAGAAAAAAAATCCAAAGAAATCTGTTGAATACACTCAAAGTTTCGCGGTGGCCATATTAGTATTAATAACAATAAAACATTCTTAATTATATAGTTTTTTGAGACCACAAATCTTACCTACACATGATTTCTTTTATGGGCATCGGGTTTGTTATTTCACGCAAAAAAAACCTTGAACTGGATTTAACAAAAAAATACTTAGTAACCTAAAATAATGAATGGTTCTCTTGGGAAACGCTTTAAACGAGTGAAATAACGGGGCACAGCTAGTACACTCGTGCGAGTCGTCAGGGGACAGACCCTCTTCCCTGATAGGAGTGATGCATCCCGTCTGTAACAACATTTATTGTTATTTTTAGCGTGCCACAGGGGGCCCGGCCCTCGTTTACTGATGCGGCTCGTTTGAAAAATATCGCGTACATGCGTTTCAATAAAATTGTAACTAGAATATCATTTATAAGATTGCAGAAATAAGTATTAAGTAGAAGCCAGCTTGTGGATATTAAGTTTTTAAATCCCCGGTTCCAAATCATTGTGGGTTGTCGCCGTCGCGTCGGAAATAGGGATGCAATCATATTAGAAAAATATCGATGTTACTGAAAGTGTATTTAGATTTTTATGAATCATATAAGAAGATATACATATGTATACAATTAAATAATAGAACTCAATTATATTGATATACTAGCTGCGCCCCGCGGTTTCACCTGCATAAATTTCGATACCGTGGAAAATAGAAAATCATCACATAGGAACATTTTATCGGGATAAAAACAGGATAGATGTGTTAATCCAAGTTACCCTCTATGTGTGTGCCAAATGTCATGAAAATCATCAAAAGCTTTTGCGTGAAGAAGTAACAAACATACAAACTTTCGCATTTATAATATTAGTAGGATATAAATATTTGAATTGGATGTCGACTTGCACAAACTATATTTTAGCTGGAACTGGGAGTAGAACACTAATCATTAAGAAGTATGTATATACCTAGTCTAACCAATGTTCTGTTACAAAGAAAAAAAAAATTATTGCAAATAACATTCAATACTTTTACAGTGTGTTAGTTTAAATACACAAAGATAAAACAATTAAAAATATAAAATGTATCTATTGGCTGCAATACAGTCTTTTAAACGTTAAGGCCAGTTATCAATAGAAGCACGCACTCTTTCCATGGGGAAATTCTTTACTGCCAATCGCATGGATTGTCTTAGGGACTCCATATTATCATGGCATTTAGAGCAAGCTGCACTCTCTAAAACTGACCGGAAATCATAATCCTGCGGATTCAGATCTGGACTAGACGACGGCCCGTCTTCAGCTCTTATGAAGTCAGCGACGTTCGCTTCCCAACAAGACTGCGTCGGCCGAGCTTTATGACATGGAAGGACCACACTTGGTAATGAAATATGGTGTTATTAAGGGGCTTAACTACCTTCTCAAGAATGGTATCTTGATACACTTCTGCCGATGTTTTGATACCTTTTTAACGAAAATATGGTCTTGCTTCATATTTTTTGCTTCTCTTGTTAATATCAGAAACACTAATTGTTCTTTTTGTTATACAATTTAAATAACTATTTTCCATTAGAAATAAATCGTCGTCCCAAGAAGTGGTTGACATGATTGTCACTACGGACATATTTGCTTGTTTTCTTTATATGAGTAAAACCAGCATGTAAGCACCCTTCGAGCTTTGAGCATATATGGTACGGTCATTTTGTTTGCTAAAATGTTGCTCAATTGTAAAAATTTTCTCATCGGTAATTTTTTTTCTGTGCCCTACTTTTGCGTACGGCTTCAGTAGTTGTTTCGATTTTACCACCCTATTCATCTTTACTTTATCAGTTAAGAAATGACCAGTGTGTCTCTTATAGGCAGCAAGTCCTAAGTTATCTCTTAAAATATGCGACATAGTTCTAGGTGCTATTCTTATTTCCTGAGATAAAATCTTTTGCTTTCGTACAGGATTTCTTCGAATTCTTTCCCTCACTGCTTTCACCACCTACTTCGTATGAACACTAAGGGGAGCGCCAGATCTTTCTCTGTCACAAACAGAGGAAGTCTCATTGTACCTGTTGATAGTCTGAAACAGCATGTGTATGGAGTTTTAAAAATTGCATTTTTTTCCATAGCTACTTTGTGTAATGCAATCACAGCGATTCTGTTCTCTTTACCACCTACTAATCCATTCATCCTTCCGTAATCCATTTTAATATCGCAAAATATTGTACAATGTATTGGCGCCAAAATGAGAAAACACAATAAACAGTCGTATAAAAATGATAAGATACCAAATTCAAGTGTAATATTTTTTTATTTTTTTATTGTAACAGTATTTATGGCCAGTCAAAGTGTTATTAAAAAAACGCAAATTATATTGAACTACAAAGTTTATAAATAAGGTTTTTTGTCTGCTGCCAAGTAAGCGTCTTACTGGGCTTCCTTTTGAAACTTATTACAAAATTTCATGTTATACGCACACGTAGCATTTAATCTATTCACTTTAATTTATTAATCGTTATTATTTCGACAATTTTCCAGTATTTTATTCATGAACTTAAAAGCATTTCCACTCAATATAAATTTTCATAATGAACACATCCGGACGATGCGATGCACGTAAATATCAAGTTAATCATATTTTTAAATCAGGTGCTTCCCGGAAAATTGTTCCTACTTTTTCATAATTACATTAAAGGCCATAAAAACATAAACGTGATTTAATTTACATACTTTTAAAAATTGTTCTTCTAGTAGCTGTTAAATAACTGAAATAATTATAGTGGAACGTGGCGAATTTGCGTTGGAACGTTTTGCCGTTTTAACTTTATTGTAGAACAAAGGCAAGGCGTTTACGAGAAAAGAGAACAATATAAGATTCCCATTTCCGTTCTTCTTCCCGTCTAATAAACATCAGGTTACCTCTAGGGCCCATCCGCCTGTCACCGGTTTGTATTTCATGAATAGTAATGGTTCATATTGTGAACATTGTAGTTGTGGAGTACAACTGACAAAATGTAACTCAAGATACATTGAGTTCAGTTGACAATGAATACAGAGTAAAATGTTATTTTCACAGGTCAACAACTGATTTTAAAAAGTAATCCCTCAGACAGACAGATGCTGTTATTTGATATAAGCTGTCAAATTAAAAAAGGAGTACCGAGGGTACAAGTGAAGTCCCAGTCGCAAATGAAGTTACAAAATCCTTTCTGCAAGAGGCTTAATTCGGACACAAACGATTTTTTTCTTATTTCAAAGACGAAAGATGAACCAAAAATAGACATTAATCGGGAATGACTCGTGTGAAATATTTCATTACTTGTTGCTGTATTGCAACCAAATCGAAATGTGATACACCCAGGATTGACCCTATCTCTCACATAACTATGTGAATTTAACCCTCTCACCATTTTGTAAGAATACTTTAGAGTAAAAAAAAATTAAGACGCTTGTGTTTTCAAGCAAAGACGAGTGACTCACATTTCGGTGATTAGACTGTTCTTTTGTGCCTTACAAAAAGTATAAAAGAATTTTAAAAAAGTGCAGTCCCTTTTTCCGATAGAAGTGAAAACTATCTTAAAATGTGCAGATTGAGCAATATACGCGCGAGTGGACTTGATAGACGAGATACTAGAAGTACATATGTCCCGTCCAAATGGTGCTATGTACTCTCAATCGCTTATAAAACGCATTTAATGAGAGCTACTAGCGAGCTGTCGTCGTGTCGAGATACGCGGGCGCCGTTGTTGCGTTCACACTCCACAACGACGTGCGAGTCCACGGCGAATGCACGTATTTGTAGCGAGATAGCTTCGATACCGAACTTTTTATTGACGAGCGTAAAACGCAGTATCTGGACCTAATAAAAAAAAATGCTTCATTTGAACAGGGTGTATGCGTACCACATGGAAGGAAATCATTCAGCACATTTGCTGATGCGAACTATTACAATTTTTCGTACCAAACGCCGATAAAGAAGTTTTCACTACGATTAATAGAGATTGTATTTCCGTGTAACTTCAAATTGAATTATGTACATTTCATGAACTTGGCATTTTGGCTCGCCTTGTTAGGTACCTGCCGTCCGGAGCGACAGCATATCTAGCCTCACCCCGAGGCCGCAACCGCGTGTTGCTTTCTACGGTGGAGGCTACATTGTAAGCTTTTAATAAACGATTATACAGGGATTTTCTAACATTAAATCATTCTGCATTTCCACGAGATATTCACATTTGCTGTTCAAGGGGCTTACGAACAACCGTCTAAACGAAGTTTCCAGAAATATGTACTTATAATATATACACTTTTAAACTTCAATAAACCAGCTAAACAGTTTACTTATGTAATTGTAGGAACACACAGCGTTGAAAGTGTAAACGTGGATCTTGATATTTTATTTAAAATGGTGTGATATATGTAACACATTCGCTTATGGCATGGCTGTTTTAAATAAATTAGTAATTAAAATTTTGACAACATACTTTATTAAAAATATTTAATTACAAAAACATATTAATTAACGATGTTAGGTTTTAAACTGGTATCAACCTATTTCGACGCTCATTAACCTAGGGTTGTTGTTTGATGATTAACTTATCATTAAAAATTTGCAGCTGGTTAGAGCATTAGGTATCAGCCAGGTCTGAGAAATGTAGCTCTTACAACACCGTAACAGTACACCGGACATGTGACAGCAAAAGCAATACAGTTACGGGATTGCGGGGGTTTCTGATGGCCAAACCGCAAGACCGCAACGATACGACGTCTAGGCGTATATATGACAAGTCAATTACCATTAATGTGACCCCTTACAAACCTATACGTATATACAGTAGGAAGGATACAAATATCCTCTCTATTGTATAAAAATGAGGCCCCAATGGTGATTGTGATAACGATCTTCATCACGTAGGTATATAAGAGTACCGAAGCGTCTTAGTGAGATTAATTAGAGACTAGTTTTGTCTACCTTTAATATTTGTCCTCACATCATGTTGATTCCTCTAACGCAAATTAAAGTCACTGACACGAAAGCGAATTTAATTTATAATATGCAAGGTTCCAAACACTCATTTGTCAGTTGCGTTATGCAATGTCGTAATTTGGTTTAGTCGCGGTACTACAAAGTTTGTTTATAGCCGTAGTGCCGTCTGGATTAATTCTGAGGTAACAAGTTCAGAAAGAGTCTGTCTAGGGCTCTTAAAGGCGTAGTTTGGGAGTCCAAGACCTTATAAGCTGAACAACCATTGAGCTAATGAAATGCGCAACAACAAAGCAGCTAAATGATGGCTCGAGAACATAAAAAAATTAAACGGCATATTCGCCAGGGTTGAAATTGAATGAGAGTGCCGTTTATCAAAGCTATGAGTTATCTTCAACCGTGAGATTCTCACTGCACTAGTGTCATGATGAATGTGCTATAAAGCATTTGTGTAGATGCCCTGTGTTAGGCTAGCTTTTGCTCGATTGCCATGAGGATAATTTAAGGATCCTTTGATAGAATGCTATTCCAGGCAGTGATTTCAGTAAAAGCTTTTCGTAAATGCTGAGTATAATAAAATAAGCCGGAGAGTTAGTTGATTGCAAGACGTATCTGAATTCATTATAGCGATGTTTGGTTAGAGCTTCCAGTTGATTTTTATTGATACAATCTATTAACTATCGTAATAGTGTGATTAAATTACAACGAAAATATCTCATTTATTTATAAACGAATACCATAAAATGGACAATGAATATTAACAAGAAATAACTTATAATTTTACCGTACGAATATATCGGATAATATAATGTAAACTTGCAAACAGACAAAGTTAACGTTATAAATACTAAAGTCAATGTGCAAATTTGCTTATTCAGAAAATAAACAAACGGGTGGTTCATTCAAGTTTTAAATGAACAGGATAGGGAGAAAAAGAAATGCGTTTGTAGAGTTCCAGCGAAGTTGTCTGAACGCAGCCCGTATTTAAAATAAAATGCCGCACGTAAGTAAGGCTTCTAAATATTATAATATTTTAAGTATTCAGTTTGTGACTGCAGATACAGTCGGTGAATGTTAACGGATTTAAATGTTAATGTCACTACGTTTAAGGAACGTAGCAAGAACAGAGATAGTAACTTGCAAAAAAAAAAGAACTTTGGTTTTGACTTTTCTTGTTACATGAATATTGTTCTCTCTGCTCTCAGTACTCTAACGGGGCAGCCGTAGGGAGCATGTGAAGATGTGTTGTTGTTCTTTTTTGAATACAATATAATAATAGTCATCCTAGCCGATTTCGGCTACGGCGGCCATCTCTATAGAGACGAGCCAGATGCGCAGGACATATTATAGTGCACAAGTGTGCGCGCAGACACAAGTGCACTCTCTATTCCTTCACTCTCATATTCCGATGGGACGGCAATCCGACACGACCGGTGAGAAATCAGGCGCAGGACCGACGGCTTAACGTGCTCTCCGAGGCACGGGGGTGTATCACCGCCAACTTCCTGACTCCGGACTGTTATTAGAAATTGAAAAATCCCAATAACAATTTTTGGTCCGACCCGGGATTCGAACCCAGGACCTCACGTCTGTAGTTGAACACGCTTACCACTAGACCACGAGGCAGGCAAAAAAATATAATACAGAAACATTGAGTTATATGTACTACGTACGTACGTACGTAGTAATAATAACTCAATGTACAGAAAGGATAAGTCTTCTGACTATGTTGCTGACAGCTCGTAAATATGCCGTCATGTCTTAAACATTACAAATTTGAACTTTCATATTAACTTACTTTATATAAAATAGCACTTCTATATTTGTGGTAGGACACATTCCAATGGTGTATGCTAAGGTTAATGTTGAGTTTAAACAAATACACTTATTATTAGAGATTATATCACTTACATGAAACTGAGGTAGTAACAGCTATGCTGTCGCTTTTCTTACGGTGTGTACGTAGCCGGTGGCCCATGGAGGGAGGAGGAGGAAGGAGGGCAATGCACCTGTGTAACCTCTATGAGGATGTGTATGGGCGTCGATGGTCATGAAAAATGGCTACGATTTCTCGTTTGCCTTGCCCCTTACTAGAAAAAATTTTAATTGAGTCTAGAAACCTAATTTGATGACAATTACCCGAAACAGGATTCTAATTCTATTAGTCAATGAGATTAATCAGAATAATTAATCTGAATTAATTATGTTCATTATTGCATCTATTCAATATAATCTTGAATATTAATGCTATAATAATAGGTTTACGTTGCAAGGATGTTCATTCGCATCTAGAAAATGACGGTGCAGATTGAGTTGAAATTTTGCATAGAAATTGTCAAGGCATAGGCAAAATTAGCATACATCGCTTTGATATCGTGAAAGCTCGCTCGAAATATGTGCTTAATCCACGCGAAGCTAGTAGGTATTTTAGATGAACATACAAGGTCGAAAGGAATATTTAAAAGAACATCGAATACACTTGCGAATATTATTTAGTACTATTAATCAATATTACTCACATTTAAAAAAAATATTCAAACGTCCTTTTAATGATTTTTACCTCATCGAAAACAGAACCTAACCGATTTTGTAGATGTAGCAGTAGTGCCATAATCACTGCCACAAAGATCTTTAGGAATACGCTATTAAGGGCGCTATCGGTAAAAAATGCCGAAATTGAGTTTTTTTAAGGCAAATTACTCGTAAATGGAAATAATCGATTGAAGATCAACATTTGTTCCGCATAGCACAAATATTTTTTATTGACTTAAGCAATAAAAATATTTGTGAGCATAAAAAGACTTACATGGCGTAATTCAATAGTAACTTTGAAATTTAATTAAATAAAATCTAACATAATAATGTTTATTTTTTTTTGCGATTTTGATAATCGAATATCGTGTTAATAAATGAGTAAATTTCTGAAGTTTTTCCACATTTATTATCATGAGAAAAATTATGTTTTATTTTGGCAAAATTTAAGTTACAAAAACATTTTTTTTGCCGAGTTTAATGAAATCAATTTACTTTTCTATTCTATACGAAACCTGTAGCAGTATATTTCCTAATAGTAGGTATTTTTTAGGTATCCACAATCCACTGCTTGTATTCGTAATTTCATTTCGAAAATCAGTCTTTTCGAAAACATGAGTTCCAAATATACCTTTTTCTTCGTAAATAATAATAATTTTCAATTTATAATCTATACAAATCCTATAAAAATATTTGTGCTATGCGGAACCAAAGTTGATCTTTAATAGATTATTTCCATTTACGAGTAATTTGCCTTCAAAATACTCAATTTCGGCACTTTTTACCGATAGCACCCTTTTTATTATTTTTTTTTATGGCGTAGGGGGCAAAAGAGCAGTCGGAGCCATATTTCCTGGACTACCGACGCCCGGTGATATCCGCATAGATGCTATACAGGAGCGCTACCCTACTTTCTCCTCCCCTCTCGGTTGGCCAACGGCTACTTACAACCGCACGAAACGCGATAGCTCAACTGTGACTGCGCCAGCTGTCACTTTTAATATACAAGACTACATTTATATTATTGGGTATTTAATAAATACATAACCTTTCACAGATCAAACAAATGAGAAAATGAGTTTGTATGTTTATTTGCTACGTGAATGCGTAGCCTGCCTAAGCAGCTGAATAGATTTTAATTAATTTTTCTTTATAAAATTAGTAACCTTTTACCCGCTTCGCTCGCTTCTCTTTATTTTCGTATCAATATTTTCCAAGATTACAAACATATTTATACTTTAATCACTTATCTTTTTATGACTTATTTATATAGTATAATAACTCCATGAGCATATGCACTCATTTTACTAATGTATGTATGTTTGTATTTGTATCGTCGGGTCGCAAATCTCTCTCGCAAAACTCGCGCTTTTATAATTAGTGCCACCAATACGAAATTGGGGCGGGCGCTTAAATGATACACGCTCTAGTTTTCTTCACTATTTATGGTAATGATTTTGCTACAACCACCAAATTTTATATTTCTTCCTGCCCTCGTGTTTAAAAAGTGATACAAAGAAACGCATTAAGAGAGAAATACAACAGATTTATAAAATAATGTGTTAAATTTACGAATTAATTAATAAATGCGGATATTATTCAATTACGATACGAATATTACTAATTACATTACATCCCGACGTTTTTGAAGCTGCACAGAACCTGTAACTGAGGTGACAGATGTCCTATTGTAACTTATTAAAAGTGCCCGAAGATTTATACTTATTTAGTTGTTCCGATTTATGCAAAAAGTGATTATTATTAGTCAGAAAGATATAAAAAAGATGTAGTAACGTAGGCCTTAAATAAACCTAGATAGAATCCGTTGAAAATGTATTATCGTATAGCATATTGATATAATAATATTCTTGACTCTGTTGTATTTATAGCTATAGCAGAATTGGGATAAGCTGGAAAGTGATCCGGCCTATTACAAGATTGTCGGACATGTGAATATCCGGCAAGCTCCAATCCTCGCTTGCTCCCACAATAAATCAATAGCGGTATTAACTAAACTTGCAATATCGAAGACAGCTTCGATATATTATATACATTAGATTAGTCGCAATAAAATAGAATAAGTTGCCTAAAATGGTATAGCGTTCGCAGTTTGCAATGGTTTTTTTTGTGGGTTTCTTTGTTTCTTTTGAGGTACTTAGGTACACAGTGAATCATAAAATATATTCTATAAAAGTGCGTGATTCATTAATTTAGATTTCTTTAGAAGTGCAGATGAAAAATCGAATGCCTCATGTGTCGAACGCAATGTAAGCCACATGAGTTCAGAAATAGTAAAAAAACTAGGTATACTTTTTGATATATTTCCCTTTTAGTTAAAGGGAGTCAAGATTTTATTCACAAAAGAGATGTAAAGTACCTTTAGAAAGTCAGGGAAAAAGCAATTTAGTACCGGTTCTAACACTTTAAACCAAACCTTTAGCCATTCTAAACTTCACTTTGACAATTTACACCGAGATTAAAAAATAGCGTCAACTGCCGTTGTTTGCCAGCTATCTAGGACTTCGGTTTAAAACGTATTATATTTTAAGTTAATCGTTGTCTTATGGTGTTTCGATTGTTGTTGGGTTTGTTTCTTACAGGGACATAGGAATAAAAATAGAATACAGAAAAAGTTGGAAATGATATTATGTTTAGATAAGGATATAACAACATGCTGATGCTAACAGGTAAGGAATCATAAAAATGTAACAAAAACATCGAGATCAAGATTTGAGGGTTGTTTTATGGTTTACTCACTCCCACGCCCTAACTATTAAGAGCTTATCCGTGCATCGCCGGGTAGGAATGGCTAGTAAATAAATTAATTGTTACTTTAGGCCACTTGTCTACAACTTTGTTATGTAATACTTATTAGTATGTATGTATTTAAAAATGAAATATTGTCCGACTTTACGCTTCTCTACAAATCTTCTTTTTTAACTAAGTTTAAAGAACCAAATAGTAATTATGGTACCGTACCGTGTACTCAGAAAATGTCCTGAATCGGTTAACCCGTTGCGGAGGTGTATGAACACAAACAACATTATACAAGATTTTCATAAGTAAGAAATATATTATTTCCGCTAAGATGAGCACTAAATACGAATTAACAAACATATTTTATCTTCAGAAGTTGTCTCTTTCGCTGGTAAACTCAAAATGATTTAAACATGAAAAGCAAGCCTAAAACCAAGACTGAACACCCGGATTTCAGACGAAGATAAAGAACTCCAAGGTCTTGGGTAATATTATCGATTTTTTCAACACTCGACACAAACAAACCTCGAACCGGCGCTTTGAATTTGAGGATATTCCTACCTCAGGTTAACAATGATATTAAACTATCTTTCATGTTTTATTGATTGTTTTATCTACGATTTTAAAAAAAAAAACTAAATTTTTTTCTAGAATTCTCGTAACTACTTTACTTTTATAGTATAGGAGGAAAACGAGCAATGGACCTAAATGGGTTACAGGCTACTCAAATACCGCCCGAATCACGATAGCATAGCCATAATATTTAATGCGATATAATGTATGCGAGACTTACCTAACCTCCTCTTCCCTCGAGATCTTCCTACATACGAACCTGTGCCCTTCCACAACAAATAGCTTAATTAACAAAGGGATCACTACATGCATAGCTATAAAAAACGCCAGGGGTAAAGCGGACTCGGCAATTGGGCGCATTTGCCTCGAACAAACAATAGACACAACAGCAGAGGAGCTGTATCTTGTGGCGATATTTGCTTTTACTGTTACGCTGTTTGTCGACAAATGACAAACATTCCCCAAACAAAAGACGTCTAAACTTTTATAGGATGATATATTATGAATACTTTTCTCACAAACATATAATGTGTATATGAGATATGTGTGCTAATATTAGAATAAACGTGAATGTTATTTGAGCATGTTATTATTCCATTTCGGTTTCGCGGTTTTCATACCGCAAAATTTTGGTTATTTTTGTTACATGAACAGACATGACCTAAGGACTTATGATGCTTAAAAAGCGGTCGCATACTCAGTAAGGACTAAGGGATGAAAGTTTGTATAGGTTAAAGATATAAATTTACTTATACGAATATAAAAATGCTTTGGCTTCGTGAGAATAATGTATTTGCGTTTTTGAAAAATTGAGGTCATATAGGGGTGAATGTAGGGAGTCTGTAGTTTCGCAAAGAACTAAATAAGCTTGGGAAAACAGTGTGAAAACTCATATTTTGCTACGCTGATAATGATTTATAGCCGTAGAGGTGAAAAACATATTAAATAACGATTTGTCATGTTTCTTGTCATTTGCTCTGTAGATTGTAGACTTTTGTCTGAGTAAATGTTTTCGGATCTCTCAATATCAGGACCTATATTCAGGATCTAACCACCCCTCAGCCTAAGATGTCGCCTGCTGGCCATGATCCGTTCTCTATGCCACCAAATAATATATATTACTTAATTTGACAGTTGTTCGTCGATAATTTATTTTTTACTTTCTTAAATTATTTATTTTCTCCATTTTATTTTTCTGTACATCTACGCAACGCAACGGTTCTTCTAAATCAGACTATAACAGACGTATCCCGAGTCTCATATTTCCCCCTCCCATCTCATATTAAAGCCGCACAAAACGCGACTACATATTGGTTGTAACAATCTATAATTCTAAAGTTCTCTGCGAACTTAAGTTTCAAGCAAGAAAAGAAGCCAATAACATAACTAGTAGGTTCTAACTTGTAACCAATCTAAGTAGCCTTATTTGTTGGTATAATTAATACCTTTTTTGTTTAATTAGCTACTACTGATCTGAACAATGAAGTCCCATCTAAAAACCGACGAGATTTAAACTAGAGCTAGTGTGAATAAAGAATTAAAAATTCCGCGCTAACTTTTAGAGCTTATTACTAAAGATTTTAGCTCGAGCTCGTTCACTGTTCACTTAACAGGCTAATCATGCATAAATAAAACGAGTTGCAGATAAGTTCTCAGCAATACTTAGCTATAGACTCGTTGCATAAGTAGGGAACGTTGTAAATAAAAAAACCTGCTAGTTAACCTTAACGTGATTAAACTCTGGCGTAAACCTGATTTCATGAATCAAGTCTCATCATCAATATTCCTTTTTTACAATATACCTATATTAGGTTTATGTTAGACGAAGTTATCTATATTATTTGGAAAAGTTCTGGAATATCAGTTTGTCTTCTAGCACGTTATTTAAAGAAGTTTGGGAATATCAGCTTGTTTGCAGGCACGATCTAAATTTAATACTGAAAATGCATAAGCTTCTGCGGTCGGACTGAAGACGTTATTACTGTCGATGACAATCGTGTGAATGTTCGTGACTCACCCAGTTCATTTTAAACCCATTATCAGCAAACTTCAGGCCTGATGTTAAAATGCCAGCGAGCTAAGCCGAGTCGTACATGGCTAATCACGTCTTTGCAATGAACATTTATACTTGGGGGGCGTTACCTAATACTCTACGAAGTTGCGTATTGAATCACATCACAGCTGCAACTAATATTACATTACTAGGTCTGCTGGAGCGGCTAAAATTCAATAATTTGGTACCCACGTGGGTTATTAATCAGACAATCAAATCAGTTATGTCTGGCGAAAATCTAATAAGTGAGTTCCGATTCAAACAGCAGAAGTGACAAATGTTATGGCTACCAAATTTTTTTATTTAGAGACTACGATCAGACCAATTTCATTTGTGGAATTAATTCAACAAAAAATTAAATTGGCCTTACCTATTTCTATTTTTCTTTCGTATAGAGATCAAACGAGATGTCGGGGCCATTTTAATGACTACCGACGTTTTTAAAAATCCCGCTTAGACATTATACAGATGCGTTTGCCCACTTCCCTTATTTCTATAACATAATATTACTTCTGTGAAATAGTACACATCATAGGGTACTCATCTTTAAACGAGTACTTAAAGCTGTCGCAAGAACAGCGTTTATCTGTCTCTTCTGACACGCTGAAGACTTGTGCATCTCTCAACGTCACGCATTTTTTCCGGCTGAAATGGTTTTTTTCTTCATTTCTTATTGCATTTCAAGAGTAATATTTGTACTCAAATAAAAAAAGAATCTAAGTGCGAGTCAGACTCACACACGAAGGGTGGAACCCCCTATTATAAAAAATCTAGCTTGTTGTATGGAAGCCCCCTTATTATTTTAAAAAAATTTGGTAGGTATATAATTCTATATATTGTGCATTTGATCATGTTCTTTAGCAGTTGTTGTGCATGAGTCTACAAAGATTTATGAGAATCTTTAAAATTTCAATCTCTAAGGGCGTGAAATGGGTTACAAGTTTGTTAATTATGTGATGCGGATGAAATCGCGGGCACAGATAATATATTATAAAAAAACTGAATCAAACCGGTACCTAGAATGAATACCTAGAATCAATGAACACTATTAATAATCACGATCTGATTTAAATTAGTCAAAAAATAATAAAACCTTAAATTTAAATTAATGCATTCTTTGGCGACCTCTAACTTATGTTATAAATATGTAAACGAACCCAAACCCATTAAAACTGTTGACAAGACTGTCAAAAGCTACCAGATGTCAAGTAGAGCCAAGCCTCTAATTCTACATGCCCTAACTGTGAAAGTCCTAACTTAGTTAACTCTACACACTAGTTAAAGTTTCTGACTTCTCCATTCTGGCATTGTCCGGTGGGGAAATGCTTCCCAAGTCGTGCCGGCCCGATTCGGCTGCAATGATGCAGTCACTACTTTTTGTAAATGTAGTGTAAATATTCAAATTATTCGTAAAATCCATATTAATATTTATAATGTGAAAAAATACAAAAGTGTGTTTGTTTCTTTGGCCTTCTTTCACATCATATCGGATCGGGATCGATGTGATATTTTAGTGCAGGAAAGAAGGATATATAAATAAACATGACACTCGCTACTAAATAATTAATTAATTAAGTAATCTTCTTCCTAGTAATGTTTATACAATTCAAACCCACCGCAACGGAAGGCGTGCTCACTGGAATATAAGTAAAAAAACTTTGCAAACCGTTTGTCGTTCAAATTAAACGCCGATAAGTTTTAATACGCTGCAAAAACCTACTCGAGCCTGTGCAATTAGTATCGTGGTAGCGTTCGTACTTCGACAACCCTGAAAGTTCTTTGCAACAGCTTTATGAAACACGACGCCTGAAATTATTAAGTGAAATATAAGCCGATTGAATAACTTAGGCTCAAGATATAACTACGCATAAACAAATAATTGTGACTAAATATATATCTGCGTATACATTTGTATAAAATACTAGCTGCGCTCTGCGGTTTCACCCGCGTTAGTTTCGATTCCGTGGAAATATCGAGATGAAAAATGGATGTTGGTCAAATCACAGACCTACCCAATAGGCACACAAAATTTCATGAGAATCGGTCCAGCCTTTTCGAAAGAGTATGGTACCTAAAATCGCGACACGAGAATTTTATATACAGGGTTACAGGAAAAGTCGATGTAGATCCGTTAAGGGCGTATAGTTAGCATTGTTTCTAACTGATTTGGCTATGAAACACCCTATCATAAACCTAACCGTTTTCGAGATAT
>LUGF01025530.1:274322-301826 GCA_001625245.1 Calycopis cecrops
TTATAAGCAGCTAATTCAACGAAACCAATAAAAATAGCCTAAAACTTATTCAAAGACAACAGCAACTTTCGTTGATTCCCGCCAGAATTTGTACAAAAAATTGGTATATATTCTTTTTAAAATAAGATCAGTCAAAAATTTGAATTTCGAATGTACATTTTTGGCATCACGACACATTCACGACCGGTCAGTAATATATTAAGAAGACTTAAATCCTTTTTTGTATCATATTGTTTTCAGGAAAGAAAAAAATCAAAACCGCCCGTTTTTTTTGCAAAAGAGTGTATTACAATGCGCTGCTAACTGCAAAGCTAGTATAAGCTGCTAGTATGAAATTAAGTATGGTGTTACTAACTAAATTTATATAAGTAACTAAATTTACAGTAGTAACATAAGTAATATATTGGCCGCAGTTCCAAGTTGACGTAAAAGGCTGGTTTGGTACCTGAAAGCGGTTTGATATTATTTAATGCATCCAACTCCGTCTTGATTCAATAAAATTCTCCTTTATATTGCGAAGTAGAATCGCATGGATCTCGATTTGCTGTTCATTGATGTGATAGGAAAATTACCTTACCAAAGGCCAATTTATATTCTGCTACGCTCCTACCGAAGCTAGTATTGAAATCCTCAATTGAATTTATAGGATGGCAACTTTGAAACTCATTCAGCGTAGTCATCCTTTATCCCCGCCCATAGGTCATATTTTTACCCAGATAATAGTAAACCCGGGAAAGAAAGTACCTATTCCATAAAACCTGTTATGTATGTTTAGTCCGGGAGTGAACAAACTTCAGAGGACGATTAGGTGACCTATGCTAACAAACAACTTGATGCATTTTCTACATGTAATTTTGAACCATAGGATACACCTAACACATATATAATGTAAGAGAGTTAACGATATACATATCATTACAATAATTATATATTACTAGCTTACGCCCGCGGCTTCGCCGCGTGGATTTCGGACTTCAAAAATGATTCAAAATTTTAATTTATTATGTTATTCTGATATGAAAGCTATATTACTGTAAAGTTTCATGAAAATCCGTTCAGTAGTTTTTGTGTGAAAGAGTAACAAACACACTCACAAACTTTCGTATTTATAATATTAGTAGGATTAGTAGGATATTTAAAAAATTTAACGAATTTTATAGCGGTTTATTTAATTAATTTACAGGCATCAGCGATCGGCGGCGGTAAGCTTCTAAAACGTCGGGCCTGTAGCGTAAACTTAAGACATCGATATAATTTTTTTGGCAAATCTTTTATACGAGGACTTTTTCGTTCAAAAGAAATACTTTTTTCGCTTTTTAGAAAAAAATAATTCTTACTCTTATTACTTACCACAACGAATAGAAAGGAGAAACTTTGAATAATTTAGCATACAAGAGTTGAGTCTACGCGTAGTGTAACACGATTCCATTCCTTGCGAACATAGAAATGAATATTCACACAATTATCCGTACACTTAAATGGGTTAAGTGGCTCTATACATTTAGATAGAGCGCTTTAGTCGTAAGTCATGTCTAAACATAACGCTTATCAATTATGTTAAACAAGTGTCGTATAACTGACATAGTGACGTAGCATATATCTTTCATGAAGCTTGTTTGTGTGTGTGTATGATGCTCAATTCAAGTATTGTCTTTTTATTTGATAAAAAGCACACATTACTTGAGTCATTGATTGTAATTCAAAATCTGACAGTCAAAATGTTTAATAAATGTTTTACAAAGAGGCGCGCTCCCATCTGAAATGAGCCTTAATTGATAAAATTTTACGCGTGTACAAAATTTGGCTAGACAGCTTTCATTAGTATTTCAACTCAGATATTTTGGATTGACTTAAGCTTTAGGCTCGGAGTGTTCAGATTTCACCAAATTATGATATTCGTTAACTTAGTTGCAGCCTCAAAGCAAGCAAACTTTTAGTGGCGCTTTCAAAGGAAATTCGGTGTTTCCGTACAAACATTCATAAACTGTGTGTATTCAAGCAAGTTTTGCACCGTGTCAAATTAATCCACATGAATCTATCCTATTATCCGAAATACCTGTGTAGTTTTAAGGTACGCGAATAAAAGCATGCTATTCATTTCCAGAATATATCTATCGTAACGAGAAACCAATAGCAGCCTCGAAGTACTAAATAATTACGGTAAAGGGTAAATTGAATTTGACGCTGCACCGTCGAAATATATTTCATTAGTAATCCGATTTGATTGCAGTCAAACAAGCTTAATTGGCTTATGGACGAAATAATACCTCAAATTATTTGGAAATCACGTAAGCTTTTAGCGAGAAATTAATTAGCTGCACCTAGAATTACGTTCCCGTCAAGTAACTCAAACGCTATAATATCTATACAATTATTATAAAGTTTCTAACTCTGTTTGTTATCTCCGAAATAAATATAGCCCAGTCATTATAGATTTTAACCGTGAATGATAATTTCTTGAAATTTTTTTTGTTTTTCCCTCGGGCGGGGACTGGATGTGTAAATTCAAAAAGTAGACAGGATCAGGCTACTGCGTATATTCGAAAAATGTTTTTTTTTGTTATATCACAGAAAAAACTGTACAATAAGCTTGTACAGTTTTTGTTGTTCGTTTTATACAAAATGAATACGGAACTTCTGACTAGCACTTTATACTACGTCGATCTAAAAGACGACATTATCTTTATACAGGATTAATGGTATAAAAGCTTAGGTATAACGTACAAAGTATCAGAACAACGATCAAAGGATCAGAACCCCACAAAGATGACATTGACATAATCTAGAATAACTATTACAACACATTTTAATTGCATTTTGTAAATTAATCCCAAAAGAGCGTAATAACTTTAGAATTTTGTGAAACTCAACGTTACAAAGCTCCAGGTATCATGCCGAGAACTGTGAAGTGGCATAAGTGTACTAGTGAGCGACGGTAACTACAGGAAACCGGCAAAGTGCGAATTAGACTTTCCGTCGTTGTATTCTCTCTTGTGCAACTCACAAGTATTTTTGTTATTTGTTACAGAAATTCGTTGCGTAATTCTTCTCGAGTCTCGGGTTCTAAGGAAGCGTTCCTACAAATAAACTTTAAGGTAAAATAAGAGCATATTTCTAATTATTCAATACTTATTACAATAAAACTTATTTTACAAGCCAGAAGTGACAGAAGCTTTACAACAACCGTGACGTCACGAGACCGAGATGACAGATGTCCTGTCGTCACAAGTTATTAAAAGTACCCGAAGATGAAACGTCTGCTTTGTAAAATATTGAAATAAACCGCGATAAAATCCGTAAATTTAAGCCATTTTACTGTAATGAGTAGTATTTGCGTAAACTTAGACGTACTGTATGTCTAGTTAAGTCTTGGGATGTATGGTCTAGTGATTACTAGGTATCACATCTTTATTCTTTTTTACTGTTACTTATTTTATATTTATATAATTTGCATTCGATTCGCACATTGTTCTTCAAATTGAGTGGTAGGCCATCCTGATTCTACACTCAGAAATTGACAAAAGAAGAATGGGGGTCTCTACGAAATGTAAGTACGTGTATGCTAGTCAAGAAAAACTAGGTTCATGGCAATCACTTAGAAAGAAGTGGCTGAAACCAATAGTTAAAATATCAAATAATTATTTATTTATAACATCGTAATTAACAATTAGTACTGTGAATGATACAAGTCGTGCCCCGCGATTACACTTACGTGTAAATAAGATACACAGGTATTTTTTTTGGAATAAAAAGTTTTGTTATGTTAATTTTAATGTACTAAAATCTGTAATTATTATAACTATCTGTTTCCGATTTTCAGCCAAATCGGTTCAACGGTTTTTAAGTGAAAAAATAACAATTTACATATAAACTCCCGCCTATAAAGAACTGCTTTTTTAACGAAAATGAGCGAGCGAGCGTTCTAGAGCAATGGACGGATAAAGGCAGATGATAATGATGATGAACAATAATGCCACAGCTCTGGCATATGCGTGTTATCTGTCCCTTCAGTTAGGCTCCTGGTGTTTGAGTCTACATAATCATCATTAATCATTCCTGTGAATGATTAATTACGTTTGGTGAAATAATTATCATTTTGATTTGATATTTTCTATGGGATAGCACGATCACTAAAACCTTTCTATTATTTTAGAAATATGAAATTTGGCAAGACTAAGAATTTACAGTACAAATAAAAGAAAATAGATACTTTGGAAAATCCAAGTAACAAATCCAAATAACAAATATAATATTTTGTCAGGTCTCAACTTTAATCGAAGTTTGGTCTGTAGTAATTCCAAAAGTACATAATATATGTAATATTATATAACATTATTTATGCTAATACAACATAAACATTCAAAATTATTGTGTATTCAAAGCTATTAGAAAAAATATTATATACCTATATTAAGATTATTATTATATATTAATATTTTTCAAATAGTCATGTTATTACGTTACTACATATTTTTTTTAATGAAATAAAATAAAGAATAAAAAGAAATTGTTATCGACAGACTGTCAAGTTAACTAATATTATATACATAGTATCGAAATTATTACATAAACGCGAACGTTTTGCTCTCACTGTACACGTGTTTCCTGTAGTATAAATTGATATCATATGAGCTGTTTTCGTCATTTAATTGACTTTTGGTTATGAATAGATTCAAATCAAACCATGGTTAAATTTGTTCGTTATTAACAGCATGATTTCATACCGAGTTAAACAGCAGAGTATGCAATAAAAACTGATTCGAAAGTTAAGTTTATTGAGAAATGTGGAGTCCACTATATATAGAGTAAAACAAATCCATAGATTGTTTTATTTCTTAATTAGTTTTTTATAATGTACTCTCCACAAGCAGTGCTTCCTCTTCGCATGTTAATAGCCATACTTCTAAAAGACTTATGAAGCCAGATTATTTATTTATTTATTTATTCATTGTACATGCCGGAGGGGACATTATAGTATTTGCCTAATGCGACTCCAAAGGCCACATTATATGTAGGGTACCCACTGATCTAAAAAATTCATTCATTATTCATCATTTCATTAATACAACAATTAAGCACAAAACAAAGCATTGATTTCAACATCGTAATTTAGTACCTCGACCTGAAACTGCAAATTAAGTAACAAGAGACACAAGGTGACAATCTACAAACTTGCATAGATTCAATATTTGCCTACGTAAGTGTAGCCCTTGTTCACATAACAGCCGTTCAATTTAAATCCATATTGACTCTTCGGATTAGATTTGTGCGAAAAGCCACAGATAGAAAATGATGCTTTCAGCATTTAACCCACGATGTTTGTGGTTGAGCTCCTCAGCAACGACTCGATCGATTTTTATGAAATTTTGTATGTATAATTGGTAGGTTCGAAATTCGTAAAGTATATTACATATATAATATATAATATTATATTATAATATATATAATATTATATGTATAATATCGGCTCAGTGTGTTTTATCAAATAAAGATATTAATATTATTATTATATATAAATACGTGAAGCAAAAACTTTAGGAACATTTTTACAAAAATTGCGCGGACGGATGAGTATGAAATTTGGCACAATTATAATTTACGTGAAAGCTAATATATTTTAATAATAATGTTTATAAAGTACTTTAATTTATTAAATTAAACTTTACACACACTACCATGCATTTGACACATTGATATATAAGATACATTTAATTATTGATTAAGTTTCTATGTGTCTTTTGCAAGTGTTGAATATTCTACATAAATTGTTTACCTTAGTTACAATGGTCATAACATATGATATTTAGTTTTTAATTTAAAAAAAGTTACATTTAGATCGCATATCCATCTTCGCGGGTCCACTAGTTCCAATAATTACACGGGATTAAAACTTATCAGGGTAAAACCGATGAGTACAGCGAGTATTTAAATATAAAATAATTGACCCTGACTGATTTTGACACATAGGATAACCGAACATACTGCACTTATCGAGCTGAAATTTGGTACACTAGTAACTCCTTTATGCTAAGATCGGCTAAGAAAGGATCTTTAAAAACCACTAAACATTTTATGCCATATTAAGTTATTAATTAATATATTAATTAATAATTAATATTAAGTTAATTAATTATAAAATATTGTGGCATTTTAAGTTTTAAGAATAGTCACAAATAACTGTAATTAAATTCTAAATAACGCCAATTTAATCAATGTTCATTGGCACAGAAGAAGCCGGTCTTACTCTGCCATATCTCTGTCTACCGTCTATTCAAGCAAACATTTTACGAACAAACAACATAATGAAAGAAAAGAAATATCTAATACGTGCAAAGTGCAGAAAAACTACAAGCCAAGGCAGACAATTTGTTATAGCTTCTCGTGACATTTTTTTTATACTGAACAAAAATATTTTATGGTATCTAAGTTATGTACTTCTACTACCATAAAAATATTTTCGTCCCCGAAAGGCTTCAACTGTAAAATTTTTCTCATAGACTACCTCCTTATTACATAGAATATTGTCGCTTTCTTCGCCAAGAAACACACGGATAACATATATTAAATGTGCCCTGATAAATGTGTCTACGAGAGAAACTTTTAGCGTTATTAAGAAAAAGCAATATAGATTAAAATCATATTTAATACCTCGCTCGACTGCACCTAACGTACGTATTAGGATTTAGGTCCTCATATAGCCATGAAATTAGGATTTTGGTTAAACTGGGTATATTGTTATCAAATATGTAGCGCTTGGTTTAAGATTTTAAATTTAAATTCAGACTAATTCTTTTCTCATTTGGTTTTATATCATTTTGTTCACAAAATGAGAAACTTAAATTGGCGCGTGAAAATTAGAGCCCACCGCTGTGGAAACATCTCGAAAACAATTATACTTATAAGACGACTACTGTTAAATCTCCATTGCAAACCATATCAGACTTGTCTTCATTCCATACCTGTCGTTATCAACACAGTGACAAAGAATGACTTATCCCTGTCTCGTAGAAGCGAATGTTCATACAATGCAACGTTACGAAACGGTTATAAAAATAAGAGGCACATGTCATAAAATTTCAAAGATTGCCCTCGACTTCTCTACTCAATCCTATCACCAGATTATGATTTGTAGACAGAAGTTTCGTTTAAAGACAAAAATAACTTTGAAAATGGGTCCATAAATAACTATGTAATCGCGTAACATACATAGAAGAGAACCGCCTTCTCTTTTAGAGGCCTTTAAAAATCTCTCTGGGGAATTGAGTGAAGCACAAGCATGATAAGCGGTTCTTTTACAATGATCGTAAACCCAGAAAAATCGTTCAAACTATGTTCCAATCGAAATATTACCCCGAAAAGGTATCGGTGAGTTTTCGGTGCTTTAGTGCTGGTGTCAAAGTATATTAAAACTTCATAAGATCTGCCAAAACCATTACGGCAGCTTTATTGTAATCAATTCAAACCGTGACGTAAATGATAGAAACCGTGACGAAAATGATAGATGATGACTTATTTAGTTATAAGCGAATATGGTCTTTTTCTGGGGTTTCAGGACCACGCTAGACTTTATCCTTCCTTCAAGATTTCCTTCAAAGATTTTAATGATATTTTCACACACATTTTATCATACATTAAATCAATGAAACTTACAATATAACATAAGTGCATAAATATGAACGGAGCAATAAAATATAACATTTTATATTAAATATAAAAATAAGAAAGAATATAAAATGTTATTTTGTATACTGTATACTTAAGTATAAAGTATACAGTGAACAAAATATGTATAAAGTAAACTGTAAGTTAAGTACAACCATGCGCAGCTACCATAATACATATAGTAAACAAAATTTTCGCAAAAGTCTAATAAAATAAAAAAAATCGCCAAGCAATACATAAAACAATATAAAATTTATTTCATATTTAAAAACAAAAGAAGCGTAGTCGAATCGTACTTTCAAGTTGAATTTATTATTTTTGAATGGCAACAATATTGTTCAAGCGGTTGTTAAATGCAAAATAATCTTATTTATATTATTCACGAACAAAGCCACAATAATATCGAACTACGGCTAGAAACAAAAGAAGCTCGGGAGTCGGGTGAATAAAGGCAACAACTCAATAGTAAAACCAATTACAAAATGTATCGGCGAGTGCAACGATGCTGCATCAGACGTTTCTATCGTTGTTTTAAATAAGAGTCCACATCAAGTGTTTAATTGAATGGAATGCCGATATTTGCTCCAAGAAAATGCGGGTATAATTTTTATATCGCATTCCTTTGCCAAAGTAATAATAAAATTGTACGTGCAAGTGACAGTATATTGGACCGGTTACATTCGCCCGAGAATATCCGGAAATAGTCGGTGGGCAAATCTTATTATAGGCGGAGTCCGTATTCAGAATATCGCTGTGTCTGAATGAAATAGCCAACTAAAGCCCAAATCCGTTTAAACCGGCCGACTCAGATAGGATGCGTGTAACAACGAGCCTATCTATCATATACTTGGAAAAATCCTTAGCAGTAATAGTCTTGTGAGCTATTTATTTAAACTTATATAAATATTAGCATCATTAACTTAAGGAATATATACAATGTACTTATAATTAAAGCATCATGCTAATAAAAAAATATTCTGAATAGAATTGGACCAGCAAAGGCTTTATCATGCGAGAGATTTGTGGTAGCCAGTGGCCCATTGGGTTGGGATAAAGGAAGGCATTTGCAAAACTCTGTAGTTGTGAATATTATGCATATGTATCTCTCATGAAAAGGCTTCGACTGATAGTCAGCCCTCGGATATAAAAAAGATCAGCCTCATCATTTTAGCTATAACTCTGAACCATACAAAAGCTAAAAACGCAATACATCAACTGCAAGCATAGTTATTAAGAGTTACCGAGTCATGATAAAAATTTACAACATTTATTTACGGTATAATAATTTTCCATTTCATATTTGGAGTAAAATTCGCAATGCATTTCTACGGTTTGGTTAACTCAGCGTTTGCAAACAGGATATGGTCACGTCATAATTACACTGAAAATCCACATGTGTTTTATTAACGAGCTCGCACGCCTCCATTTATTGACACACCACACTCACAATAAACCCCTAATTGTAATTTATAACGCATTAATTGATTCTCACTTAATGAGCTATTTAATTCCACAGTTAAAATATGTTGTAAGCAATTGTGGTTGCTGCGATGGTCGATTATTGTATTCCTTTATAATGAAGGAAAACTGATCATACTCGTAATATATGGCATCTTGGGAAATAATTTTCGTCAACACAAGCAATGCTAAAACATTCTCCATCTTATCTTATATTTATTTAGATACTATGTTGAAGAAATTTTGGCATCGTTGAAACTTTTAACAATTAAGAATATTATATTTATTTACCTAACACTATCTGCATTTTACATCTGCTAATGATATAATTATATTTTTGTTGACCGTTCTATTTTGTTGCATTGTGTATTGCCATTACTACCGGGTAGTATATCTCATTCACAAAAGGCCGGGATGAAGTGACAGGTCGCTGTCGCTTGTGATGTGTGACTTGTGCGAGACCGGCCTCCCATAAGGGCCAAGTATGAAGTTTTGAACGGCTAATTATATATTTATGCACGCAGGAAGCCGCAAGGCTCTATACTTGTCATGTTTGATTATATTTTTCTACATACAACATACAGCAAATATTAAAGGATTCGCTAGAATCGATGTACTAGAATGTACTATAAAAAGACAACGTCCGAACCCATTTCAAGTTTTCTGACACGCTTCGTAATCGAGCACACAAATATTCAGTAAATATGTTATAATAAAAAATAATACGCCGGCGGAGCGAAAAAATATTTAGTGAACGAAATAAATACGAAAGACAACAGACAAAAAAAATATTGTTTTATTTGAATAATAAAATAATATTCTATGGTATTCATGCAACATTAATATAGAACTTACCTCTATTAAGGATGGATTGAAGAGCAGATGCAGCTTGTGCCACTGGCCATCGTTGACTCGCTCGGTATGGATTATCTGCCCCCTGGACATCTTAACCCTGACGACGCCATCAAGAATTTCCACTGCCAAGAACTCCGACCCACGTCCGCCGCCTGAATTGTAGAGCACCATTGCATTTTGGTTGATTGTTTTTAGTTCAATTTGCCACCTGTTAACAAAATATTGCTATTAGATATGATATGTAATTCTGATTATTTTCTCGCTCCATTAGTATCGTACTGGTTATTATTCGGTCCGGAATCGGTAAGGTCTGTTCCTACCGATTGAGAGTTCGATAAGCAAGGTGACAAGTCGGCAACAATTTGTTGGTGGTGGGATAAGCTCGACTCATTAAGACTAGGGATTAAGTATACCTGCAGATGAAGGAAGGAGGAGGGAAGAGCACATCGCATCTATATAACATAATGAAAAATGGATCAGACTGTAGGTTTGCCTCACTATATTATATAAATTAGATGGCCCCGGGAAGACAGTGACAACTTCTGACTACGTGCCCGTTCCGCTTCTTACCACGCTAAGGCAAGACAAGACGTAAATTAAATCAAAAAAGTTGTAAGGGGTACTAGTAATGCCATTAACGTCAATTCACATTTTTTTTTTTTTATGGTATAGGAGGGCAAACGAGCAGTTGTAGCCATTTTCATGACTACCGACGCCCATAGACATCTGCATAGACTACAGATGCGCTGCCCCCCTTTCTCCTCCCACCTCCGTGGACCACCGGCTACTTACACACCGCACGAAACGCGACAGCACAGCTGTCACTTCACGCCGGTCTCGTGTAAGCGAGAGGTACCTCCCCGGTCGTGCCGGCCCAATACGGCTGCATGCAAGCATGCAGCGTGGCATTACCTCTTACTAAATTCACATTTGAATGTTATTACTGCTTGGACCGGAGACCGGGGAGGTAACTGTTATTAACATAATACCGAAGCCTACAGTGTGTTGTCGCGTTTCGTTTCGTTTATGGATATTAGCGACATAATCACTAGACGTGCGAATGCTGATGGGTATCTAGACAATTATATTCCATATTGCTTCATAAAATGTTGACACGTCTGTCGCAGCGTTAATTACGAGACATAGAAAACTTTTTTTATTTAAAGATGTTACAAGCAAAAATAATCCGTTTAAATTGGGACGACGACGATAACGAGAACAATAATTAAAAGATTAAACAAAATAGCTATATTTGTCTTATTTCATTAAACTTTAAAAAAGAAAATGATAATAATAAAAAAAAAATACTCCCACTCACTGTTTTCACGGTGAGGTACCCATACAGGTAGGTGTTAGGCGTAGGTGTCTATAAATGTTAGACCAAACAAACAAGTAATAATTTAGCGTAAATGATCAAGCTAGCTACGAGGGCGGGTTCATATGTCCGTGACTTTTTGAATTTCTGACCTCTTTACTGAAAAACTGCTCCTGTCAACAGGCATCTGCCAGTCAACTCCTGTCAAAATTAGAACTTGCTGCGCGTAGACAGAGAATATCTCTACGTTGCTGCGTCAGTTAGTTTGTGTTTGACAGCTATCTTTATCAGACTACTCAGTAATTTGAGGAGAAAATGGAAGAAAGGTGAATTTCGTGTGCTTATTAAGCATTATTTTTTGCGAAAAAGAACCATTACCGTGACCAAGGCTAAGCTTGATAAATACTATGGGGACTCTGTACCATCGATTTCAAGGGTAAAACAGTGGTTTACTGAATTTCGTTGAGGCCGTACAAGCACTGAAGATGCCCAACGTCCTGGACGCCCAGTTGAGGTCTCTACACCCGAAACAATCGTAAAAAATCACGACATGGTGTTGGCCGACCGGAGATTAAAAGTGCGAGAGATTGTGCAAGCCCTAGGGACTCGCATGGCTCAGTGGTTTCAATTTTGAATGATCACTTGGGCATGAGAAAGCTTTCCGCAAGATGGGTGTCGCGTTTACTCACAGTCGATCACAAACGCAATCGTGTAACAACTTCACAGGAAGGTTTGGCGTTGTTTAATCGCAATATGGAGGAGTTTTTGCGCCGTTTTGTAACCGTGGACGAAACATGGATCCATCACAACACACCCGACACCAAACAACAGTCAAAACAGTGGGTTTCTAAGGGTGAATCGGCGCCAAAGAAGGCCAAAGTGGCTTTGTCAGCCAATAAAGTTATGACGACTGTTTTTTGGGATGCACGCCGGATAATCAACATTGACTACCTTCAAAAGGGAAGAACAAACAATGGGGAATATTATGCCAACCTATTGGACCGATTCAATGACGATTTGAAAAAAACCGACCCCATTTGGCCATAAGAAAAGTTCTTTTCCTCAAAGACAATGCAAGGGTGCACACATGTGCAGTTGCAATGGCCAAAATCCATGAATCGAGCTATGAATTGCTCTCTTATCCCTATTCTCCAGATTTGGCTCCTACTTCTTTTTCCCGAACCTGAAGAAATGGCTTGGTGGAAAAAGATTTGACTCCAGTGATGAAGTCATCTCGCAAACAAAGGCCTATTATAAATCCTATTTTTTGGAAAGGGATAAAACAATTGGAGAAGCGTTCGTCATAGTGTATAGAGCTCAAGGCAGACTTCGTGATAAATCAAATGATTTATTTATCAAAAATCTGTGTTTTTTTCCAAAAGTCACGAACTTATTGACCCGCCCTCTTATATAGGTACACACAATTTATAATAAATTATTATTTTAAAGATTGTTTTATTATCAAAAAGTGGAGTATCTATGGCGGTTTTACCCAGGTCCTTCAAATCCTAAATAGGCATGAAATTCATGTAGGACACTTCTCTTTACACTTGCTGCAATTATTATAAGGGCAAGTCTCTTTCGTGTTGCGATTAGGGTTGCCAGGCTTAAAAATCTGAAAGCCTGATACAGACTTAAATTTAGCCGCACATTTTGCCCTGAGAGGCTGACACACTGGGAATTTTTAAAACTGTATTTTTGTTCTACTTATTATTTTTTTTTTGTGCCTAAACCTAACAAAAGCCAGGCAGGCCGGACTCATGTGGCCTGACAACTGTAAAAAGCCGGACATGTCCGACTAAATCCTGAGACCTGGCAACCGTAGTTGCGATAGATATGGGACTCGCCGTTTTACACGTATACACTCGATGTACAAGCTAAACCGAAGTTGGGTCGGTGATTGAACGCCTAGTAGATGTGTCAGGAGATAATACCCAAGTTCGACACTACAAATTAACGCCACAGATTGTGAGCGATCGCACCGTACATGTAAATTGTCTGCGCGGCGAGACATTATCGCGTCTCATCGACGTGTAAAAATTCAATTTGATGAAAAACGCGATCATTCAGCTGTAAACCTATTTCGTACAATATATGAGACGATTTGTACGTATATATGCCTACATATATGCTTGTAAATTCTGGAAGATTCGGTGGAGGACGCCACTCCAGCTAAACACTAATACAATTCGGATTCGGAATGCCTCAAACTTATAAACCTCTCTGTGTCTCTTGAATATTAATTTATTTTTGATTGGTTGTTCTCTTTACCTTTGAGAGAGGGGAACGGCAGTTAGCTTTTAAGTTTGGTTAAAAATAATATGGATACAACTTCTCAGAATTACAAGTACCGAACATAATATCCCCGCAAGTCTAGCACAATAGAAGATACAAACACGAGGCAAGATATCGAGCCCATTAACCTGTCTAATTGAGTAAGTTGATTACGTATCGGAATCCTATTTCAATGAGTTATATGCAATTTATCAATTATATAGGTTGCGCGACTGCTACTATTGCCTACATTTTAATCTAATATTACAATAGGTACTGATTCAATGACAGAATATAATATTTTTTATTTTTTTATGGTATAGGAGGGCAAACGAGCAGTCGGAGCCATTTTCATGACTACCGACGCCCACAAACATCCGCATAGAGGCTATACAGATGCGCTGCCCTTCTTTCTCCTCCGACCTCCATGGGCCACCGGCTACTTACACACCGCACGAAACGCGACAGCACAGCTGTCACTTTACGCCGGTCTCGTGTAAGCGAGAGGTACCTCCCCGGTCGTGCCGGCCCAATTCGACTGCATGCAAGCATGCTGTGTGGCACTACCTCTTACAAAGATCTGATATGAATCTCTTTGCTTTGTACCCGTGTACGGGAACGGGTACAATTTTGAACGGTATGGAGGTGTATTCTTGTATGATGGACCTCTTACGAAAATCATACACACTGCACGACCTCCCTCCCATGTCTGCTTCAGTCGGCTACAATCGAATGCTTAAAGCGAGTAACTGTCAAGTACAGAGACTTTACCGGTATCCGTAAAGAATGTTATGAGCTCTGTTTTTCATTTCTTTAAATATTCAAAATAAAATAGAAATAAAATGTTTCAAAATAAAACAGAAAAAACCCTTTGAATCTTTTTACAATTGTTAACAACTGTTATGGCCAATATTTTTTCTTAATTGAAATCTGTCATATAAATTTAAAAATAAAATAAAGACTACACGCGAACCACTCAAGCTTTGCACTTGGGTGATAAGGCAGCAAGTTGTTAAGTACTGATGACGATCGAACTGGAGCGTATTTTATAGTCTATGTACGGCCAGTAAGCAAGGGCGTGAAACTAGCCGCATATAGATTGGAAATCACTTTTGTATCAAAGTCTTCCAAACGATATACGAGTAATGCGAAAATCCTCAATAATATACAGTAATTCAATCGAATTCTGTAAGTATAATTTAAATTATATAAAATATTGTAATAGTCATAATATTTTTTACACGTTATTAGGTAGAGCCACTGGTTACAAACGGCTTGTGCAAAATGCAAAAAAGAAGCAGAATTTGGCAACTAAACATTTATGCTAATGCACTACAATAATGAAAAATTCACTTTAATACACTTATTACTTACTCATTCACTTCAAAAATTGAAAATCATATAATTTGGGCTCTACCATTGTAATCACAGATTTAAAAATATCACTACAATTCTTGGTATCCACTTTTACTATTCAGGAGTATGCAGAAGACGTATCACGTAAGTATATTGTTACAATCGCATACTTCATTAAACAAATGATCCTATAAGGGTTCCGTTTTTTATCTTTGAGATACGGAACCCTAAAAATGCATTACAAAGAACATCCGAGTCGATTACTAAGGCTCTCTAGGCTTGACCGACGTTCGTAAATACGAGTTTGCAACGTTTGCGATGACATACAGATTTCATTTCAGCTAATCGACATACCAGGCTTGCCCATCAAACCATTTTTTCCGTGACGGAGGACGTCGTATGCGTCAATATCCACGTCATCCGTGATGTCAAGAAGGACACGACTTAAATTAAACGTAAATATCACGGCAGACGTGTCAGTGACCTATATCGCTAGCGTTATATCGTATGACAAATAAGGGTCGTCCGTTAATGGAATTGTCCTATTGCAGTTTCTTAAATACGTTTAACAGGTGTTACGATGTTTGTGGTAGAACTCATATACTAATCGATTTGTGTGTAATTGGTAAGTTTATTGAAAGTTCCTCAGAGAGCCATGGTGCACGGCGGACAGACGATGTCCATGGCATTATCGGGAAAAATTGGCATAAAATGAAAAGGTAGGTAATGAGGATAATTATAGAATGGTAAACGGTCACCTCGACAGTTTGAAGCCGGGGTGAGTCACCATCGTTGAAAATGAAAATCTCAACCTTATGGTAAACACGTATTGACAATTTCATCAAAAATAACTATTCGCCGCCTACTATCTGTGGGAAAATGGAGGAAACCCGGTTTTCAAGTATTAGAAAAACATTTAGTTCAGATTAAACGAAATTTGACAGAAAATATAGAAAATTAATTAATTTAGCGTCAAAGTGACACGCAATTTAACAAGATTTTAAAGCGTAAATAATTATTAACACCGGTAGAAGTCGACGTACCCGGTAGCAGCGTGCAGCAAGCTTCATATAATCGTCACCCTTTGTACAATGGTGTATGGACCTCGTTAACGCGTTTAATAGAGCGGTATTTCACAAGCCTTGGCGAAAGCTCCGACTACTTTCATTATAATTACGAAGTTATACGTATTTCTGTGATATCCTTGGCTGTGAAAAATTGCTGTTATATAACTTATTTCACACTTAACCCTCGTGTGACCTTTGAGAATATTAGTAAAAAAATATATATGTATTTTGTAAGTAGATTATGTTTTTTAGTTTTTACCTAGTATAGAATATGTTAACAAGCCTCCCCAGTCGTGTCGGCCCAATTGTGCTGCTTGCATGCATGCAGAGTGACAAAAATAACTACACTTTAATGGTACTTTTGCAAACAATTAAGCTGCACGGTCTAAATTTTTATGTTTAGGTACAAGAGTTTGAGAAGTGTGTTCCTTCTTACTTTACTACTATAGTTTCTCAATATTTGTAATAATTAAGGAATGAGTGAAACAGCCTCAAAAAGTAACCTTTTACTTAATGGTGGTGACTCACGATTATTATATAATGCTGATTATTGAGAAATTTTATTATTATTATTATGTAACCAAATGTGTTCTCCTGTAGCTTAGCCCAGAAACTAGTACTAGAAAGGTATAATCCAATACGAATATACAAATGAAGCTAATATCATTTAGTACCAAGTGATAAAACAATTAATTCTTGCCAAAAATGTGTTAGTCGGGGTAGGATATTCCCCTGGTGTGTCATTGGCTTGATAATAAAATTAATATACTTAAGTGTCATTAAGCATAATTATTTTTTATTCGTTATACCAGTAGGCAGTAGGTAATTGTATTCTTTAGATAGATGCTTGAAAAATATAGTTGATTTAGTAATGAAGCAACTTACGAAAGGTAGCCCATGGAGGTAGGGGGAGAAAGGAGGGCAGCGCATCTGTATAGTCTCTATGCGGATGTTTGTGGGCGTCGGTAGTCGTGAAAATGGCTCCGACTGCTCGTTTGCCCTCCTATACCATAAAAAAAAAACTTGATAATAATCACTTTAGGAGCCAGTCGCCAAAAATTACTGAGTTTAAAAAACCTCCTTTTATAAACGCCAGTATGTTGATTAAATAACCTAATCTCTATATATTAATTCGTTAAAAAAGGCTCATTTTTTTTTAGAATTGCGCAGTTGCAGAATTTGAAATTTGGTTTTGCTTTGCTATTTTAATTAAATAAAACGAAATGCACAATACGGCTCACACACAATGCTTAAACTAATTTAAAAGACAACTTAGATTGTCTTGTGATAAGATAACTAAATATTTGTAAATAAAAACTTTTATACTCCAAAATAGTTTTACTTAGATACACAGTCAAACTGTATTAAAGTAGAATTGTTTTTTTCCGCCTTAGGTACTTAATTTTCTATTCTATTGTAATGTAAAGGTTAAGCTAATGATTGTACTAGTGAGAATATTAAAATAAACTTTGCACATAAAATAAATAGACGTGTTCGAAGTTGCGTGCAAAAGCTGGCAGTAGATAAGACAAGCCATGTTTGTGATGTCTGCACATCTAGCTCATGCTTTGAACTAGAGAAATTGAAAGCGAACCCGCAACTTAAAGCACACAAGTGAAGAGTTAAGACAACAAACCAGAGCGTTTATGTTTCCTAACCTGTGCAACGTGGCTCTACGTTAAGCCCTTAACGTAAAGCGAGTGCTCTATTATCACCAAGTTGTTTAACGACCATTTTCAATATGTATCGACGGATATGGCTACTGGCAATAGAATTTTGACATATTTTAGTTGGAACCTATGTCAAAATGCATCTCCTGTATCAAAATTTAATTATAGATAGGACATTAATAACCACCGAAGACGACTAATTGACTTAGTGCTAAAATTGTAAGCTAAGTTGTACAAACAATTAAAAATACTTGTGAAAAAATCCTTAGATTTAAAAAGTATTTTATAGGGAAAACGGAGAGGCCAATAATTGTGTTTTTTAAAATTCAGATTCCTTGTAGAATTTCGATATGCAGGCAAACACTAGTTGGAATAAATGCCTATAGACCACTCTCTCACTCACGGCCGGTCGGTGTATCGGTTTTGATAAAACCGAAAGATACCTGTTCTGATTTTTTTTACGTAAAGATATTTATTACATATAACTGAATAATAATACTTACATCATATTTACCTGTACGTTTTAATTTTTATTAGTACTGAAACTACTAGCATTACATATAGAGCCGAACAACCTATTTTAAGACTTATTCTTTTCGAATTATACAACCAAATCAGCACATTTTAAAGGATAAATGAGGTAAATAATTAAAATACATTAATGATAGAACTATTTATTTTGATGAAGATTCATGTTTTGTTTATGAAAAAGACTAAGTACCTATATATATATAATTTCTCTTTGATTGTACAAAGAATCTCTTTTAGATATACAAGCTAGCTCATTCAGTAGGTACTACGGAAAATTTTTGTCTAACTACTAACTAAACAGCAATATAAAACTATAAAAATATTTTTTTGGTATTATGTTCATTTAGTCAGCATGGCACAGTAAAGCATCATATCCTTTACATTTTATCCCAATTATAGTGAAATAATAAATAATTGATTAAAAAAAAAACAGAAACTTCGCTTCGCCGTATTGCTTGCTCTACTCATAACTCAAAGAGTATAGGAAATTAATGTTTTATTCATTGTTCATTTAAATAGTACGCTTGACATGTTTCGGCTTTTATATCAAGTAAGCGCAAGCACTCTATATGTGGATGACAATGTTGCTGAATACATTGTACCATAGGGATGTAAAGGTTTCATACTTTTTTACTTAATTTCCCGAGGCGTGTAACATGTCCACTCATTCCGCTGGCGTAGTTGAATGTTTCCACGGCAGACAATATTGAAGCGTCCACCCAATTTTATTTCTATGAATATAATTTAAAACTTCTTTCTGTTGTGTATATGAGGAATAAAATCCCACAATTTTACTTTTATATGTCTTTCATACATTTTAAAGTTTTTTTATTATCTACACTTGTCTCGGCAAAAGCGAACATAGTGACTATCTCTAGAGGGATTAGCAACTACGCCGGATGTATTGTAGAGCACCTGTGAGCGCCTAAACACAAATGAACTCTCTTTCCGCTCTTTGTGATGGGACTGCGATACGAGCGGAGAAAAATACAGGACGGCTTAACGAATGAGGATGTAATATCGAGTATTTCATGACATCGGTTTGTTATTAGAAATGGAAAAAACACTTTTTGTTCCTTCCCGGGTAATTCCGATCCGTCGATATTCTTCCCACTACCACAGCGTGCTAGTTAAAACTTTAATTAATGTATAAATAATAAACTATGTATGTAATATTTTTCCTGCGTATGTGCAAAATAATACCTACATATTAAATTCCTTGAAATTTGTAATTATTCCCAAAATGTGATCGGGTCACTATTTTAAAAGAATTTCTTCTCTAAAAAAAGATTTAGAAAAACAGAACCACCGTTTTCCCAATTTTACACAGACACAGATATTATTAGGATAGTGTTGTTTATTAATTTTTTGATGGACCTACTACTGTTGACAATATTATTACAATCGCCCTAACAGTTCGTCGAACTAACGAAGACTACGGTTTAGACTTTAGGTAGACGATAGGGGGACCGGCCCCCAAATGGGAACAGATTTACCGAATGTTGGCGCTGTGTATTGGCAATTCAACGTCATTGCGTATTTACTATGTGTATAATGTACCTGTATATCTAAAATATTGTATGTTATTTAATATATTATTTTATTTTATTTAAAGTCACAAGTTATTTGACATTCAGTTATATATAGCCCAGTTTTAAACACTTTATCAATTAACTTGCAGAATGCGGTTTTTCAAATATAAATTTAAAACACTTATAATACAAGAAAAGCTGCAGAGATTTTTGCTCGAACGCGCTGAATTCTAGAACTACGAGTACAAAGTCGGATTTGTGAAATTCTCTCGTGTTTGATATCCCTTCCTGAAATTCCTCAAGTTTTGTATATACCGCAAATAAAATAAGACAACGAACTTGGGAATGCTAACTTACTGAACTTAATGTTGTTAAGAAAGTAATACTTTCCTACGCTTATACGCTTTTTAATTTTTGCAACTTATTGCCTAAATTGATAGTTAACAACGATCTAAAATGGCTACGTGCGATTTGTGACCCATTAGACAAAATGCTGGCAACGCAGCTATAAAGTCTCTAGCCCTGCAGGTAATTGTTGGCGTTAATAGTCACATACAGACTTACTCCTTTATATTGGAAATTCTTCCTATTCTCTTTTCCTCTGATTAAATTCGTTGCGGATCCCAATACAGTTGTAGCTTTTCCCTCGGGCTCCCTACGATCATATCAAAGGGTCCTTGCGGTTGCCGCTGTTGATCCTGGCGACACAGGAGCCGCGATGGGAAGGAGTAGTGGGTCATGTCCGTTTACTCCTTTATAATAAAAAAGGACTTACCTTCCACCGGCTCTCGAGTTTATTTTGGGTAGAATCATGTAAGCGCCTTCGTCTATGAAACTGATGTCGGAGTTTATATCAGCGTCGAACTCCGGGGCACAGTTCCACGTGACACCTTCCACATGCACAGAGCCCGTCCGGCTTCTGGCCTTCTCTATTACTTTGATGCCGTTGTAGTAGACCTAAACAAAAGGAACATTGTATCAAAACTTTAAATTACTCTCAAAACTTTCATGTCCCATTTGAGTTTCAGGACTGGTTCAAGACTACATAGATGTTACATGTTACTGCTGCTGATAATATACCAGCACGATTTTCTTATAGCACTATCACCCCTATGAATTTTTTATGATGATATGCTCTTTTTTATAGTATTGGGTCAAACAAACAGTCGGATGCGCATAGATGTACAGATATGTGTTACTCTCCTTCCTCCTCCCTCCTCCATGGGCCACCGGATACTCACAAACCTCCCCGGCAGTGCCTGTCCAATTCGGCTGCAGCGTGGCACTACCTCATCCATGGATTTCATTTCATGCCATCTGAGGGACTCATTCCATCCATCTACAACGGTGGATGTGATTCCTCTTGCTAACATGGAACGTCAATGTTACGAAAGTCAGAGGCAGTGCCAGGTTGCGTTGCAGCGGAATTGGACCGACACGATCGGGGAACTTCCCCTCAACATCATGATACCGCCGTGAAAGCGATGGCTACTCTGTCAAGTTTCACGCAGTTTGTGGGAGCGAAGCCGGTAGCTGATTAAGTGGATGGAGTGAAGGAGGGCAATTCATAATTGGAGGAGTTATTAACAGTAGGCATTCACCATATGGCTATGATTGCTAGTTATGTCCCATGCTATAAAAATCAGATACAATTCGTTCAATAGTCATCATTCGGTAAACAGACCTTGCACATTTTTTAAATGTTACATCAATAATGTAATAGAAACACAAGTTCGTTTGTCCCCTTAAGAACCTCCTCTTTTTTACGAAGGCACTCTGTACTCGATTGTACGTAAATCTTGTATGTGTTAAGAATACATAAAATTTGGGCGAAACGACACCTAGTTACAGTCTAAAAAATAGAAAGTGGCGTTTCACCCAATTTGGGCAAACATTTTGGGCGAAACGCCACCTAAGCCATAAAAAGGTGTTAATATAATTGGATTAATTGAAATGTAATGGCTAAAATATTTTCATTTTAAAGCTGAATTGAATGCATCTAATATCTTTAAGCGAGCAATTCTTGTATATTTATATATTTATATATGAGAGATCCTGATTACACATATATATATGTGTAATCAGGATCTCGGAAACGGCTCCAACGATTTTCATGAAAGTTACAGATTAGGGGTTTTTCGGCTCAAGGAATCGATTGATCAAGGTCCCAGGTTCGAGAAAAGCTCGGTTTTCAAGATATAATAATATATAATATATAATATCAGCGCCATCTATATTATATTATATATAATTATGGTTCTTTTACTCCTCAATAGATGGCGGAATTCCGTCTTATTATTTTTTATCCTAGCGAAGCTCGGTCAACCAGGTCCTTTTATTTATTCATGCAACCGTAGTATTTACAAAATGGGAACAGCGAACATTCAATACGGCAAAAAACATTTAGTTTTATATAACCACGAAAAAGTAAATCTTTTTAAGGCTTAGAGAAAATAAAAACATAAAAGTACCTCAAACACGCATCGCATTGTTTAGCTCTAGTACTTGTTTGAACGCGGATGCGAGATTCAACTTATTGCCAGGGTTTTTGTTTTGTTTGAATAGTTTAAAAACGCCCCAACTCATTTTGGATGCAGTTTATTCAAATAATTTTACTTTTGAACTGACTTTTAACTAAAAAACTAGGAGACTACGTGATTTGGAGAACATACAGTCTGTCTAAAAGCCTTCGCTCATATGATACCGACGTTAAAAAAGATGATTCATCGAGGTGAAAACGTCTGCCGGGCATCAGCTTAACCTCTGAAGGCTTCGGTAATCTTTCGGCGTCGGTAGCCGCGTGATAAGAAACATTTGTGGTCTCGATTTGTATATTGAATAAAATATATCATAACCAATAACTATACGCAGAGCGAAAACGTGAAAAATATACATAATTTTTCGAAAAAATATAAGCAAAGGGATCATACGATATGAAGGAACAGCGGATAAAAAATAATTAAGGTTGCTATGAATAAGATAAGAAAGGAAAATGAGGTTACATTTAAACTATAAATATGCAAGGAATTAATGATAAAGATTTATAGATAGAACGTTCTCCATTAAAGCCCTGACTCACGGGAATGTACCTCCAAGTACACTATTATTATAAATGCGTAAATTCGCGCCGAAACTGCAGAACGGATTTGATGAAACGCTAGGTTGTAGCTTATGTACCAGATTAACAAATGCACTCTACAATACAAATCTTTTGCACATTCAATTTGTGGGTGAAACCATGCTAGTTATTTATAATCCTATTAATATTATAAATGCGAAAGTTTGTGTTTGTTTGTTTGTTACTCCTTCACGCAAAACGCTTCCTGCTGAACCGATTTTCATGAAATTTGTCACGCACAGAGAGGGTAACTGGGAATAACACATAGAATAGTTTTCATCCCGAAAAACGTTCCCATGGGATGGCTGTGGAATGATTTTCCACGATATCGAAAGCTAACCGGGTGAATCCCGTTATAATATAACGCTGAAAATAGGTTCCCTATTACAATAGCATTACACAGAAAAAATGTTTTGTAAACATAAAGTATTTATATTAAAATTTTATATAAAATACTATGGTTAATTTAAATTTTAAAACATTTCAAAGATTACACTCCCTTTCGAAAAAAAAGTGTATTATAATTTTTCACGAAGCTATGATTTCATTAATGATAATCGGATCTTCTCTTACAAATAGTTTAAAATTGAAATCGATCGATTGAACGAAGGAATAGAATGAATGATCTTAAATGATATTTCGCATCTAGATCTTATATGTTACACCTTAAGAAGATTATGGGATAAAACTTTATAAATGTATTTTATTTTTCACGCTAGATCGCGGCCGTAGAGCGCGGGTTACGGCACAAATACAACGTTTGCTATGAAGAGTCAGTTTTCTTATTACAGTATTTGTACAACAATAGCGGTGTAACTCGTTGAAAATAAACGCAAGTCACAATTTTTCTAAAGTTAGATACTAAACTTTGAAATAAATTTTTTCTTTACAAAGTTTTTACAGTTTCAATAAATGAATGAAAAAACACGTTTTTCTATTGTTTTTACGTCATCCTAAAACCGACGATAGTGCAGCTCACGTCATATTCTGCAAACATGTAAACAATACCCTGTACAGTGACTGTCAAATGGATGGATTTTGACATGCGATATCCTTTGTTTGCAAAGTCACGTTGTGGTGCGTCATTTACACGTTACGAAGAATGCGTTTTAGCGCTAAAATTAAAAATAGAAAAGTGCATTTTTTAATAATACGAAAAAAATATCGTAAAAAGTTTCAACTAAAACTTATGTAATTAATATTTTCAAATACATAAATATTGATGTACGTAATATACACCAATACAAAAATTACAATACAATAGTAAGAGGTAGCGCCACGCTGCATGTATGCATTTAGCCGAATTAGGCCGGTACTGTATCTCCCCGGTACCTCTCGCTTGCACATCTATACGGCTGGAGTTCTTCATAATGACCCTTATCATTTATATAATATTTAAGGTAATTTATTATAAATTTAATTTAATATAAAATTCCACTTTTAAAAACCATATTGCATTGCAACGGAATTGCCACGGCATGGGGGACGGAATTGTATGTTTGGCAAGAAAAATCGAAGATTGTGCTAAAGTGTAAAAGCCGAAAATACTTTAGTAGCTTTTGCCTGGAGGTCGATTTTATAATCAGAGCACAAAAAAGGAGGTAACAAGGCAACATATAACTTCCGAAAATAATACTACGAATCCAGGTTCGAATAGTTTCCCGAACAGCTTCATTGAACATGTACACGTGTTCAGTGGAGCTAAGTACAATGTATTGGACTAGTAGAAATTAATCACAACTTGAGAGATTGACTAGGAGCCAGGACCCATTGAAATGTCACTAACCAGTGCCTATCCATCGTTTTCCTACAGATTACTTACACTTGCAAAGTTTCACATCGATGTGACTTTTGCAGAGAGCAGAGAGCACTTGGAAACAAGTCGAAATTGATATTGCGCATTTTTATCTATGGTCTTCACTCTTCTTCTTATTCATTCTTGGATGCAGATCTATATCATAAAAATGTGACAGACGATCTTTCGCCTTAAATAAAATATAACGTAGACAGATAGGTACAAACAATACAATAGCGTTCAACAAACATCAATGACTACGTACTGGTGGAAATGATTTCAGGATCTACAGTATAAACAACGTGTAAAGTTTAACGGAACCTGGAGTCCGGGCAACTGACACCCGAGAAGTCACCTCCGGCTTGTTATATGCGAGTTATAAATGCATTTTACAAAACTTGTTCGAACCGCGACCGTGGAAAAAGGATCGTTATAACTTTGAGGTACTATCAAAATAAATTGGTATGTACATCACTCAAAAGACTGATTAAATTCTTCGTATGGCAACCTGGACCTCGTTGTGGGGTCGTTCTGTAATGAGGTACAACCCCTCCGAAGAGGTATAGTCAATCCCCTAGACTCCAGAGGACGGCTAGTCTCGGATGATTAACATGTCAGGGACACCTTACCAAAATATAAGTGATGACACTCGTCGTGATAGTAGCGCATACACAATACTATAAATCTTTATTAGACCACAGAATTTATATAAGTACGCCTAGTATGGGCAAAATATCAGTGCACTATACCCGTACATTTTTTCGAAATTTTTAAACATTAATTACAAATGACAGTTACCATGCATAGATAGGCAAATATGCGGTTGGTGGTGATGATTTATGCACTTAAAAGAATAGTGACCGGCTTGAAGTGATACGGTTACGACCCCCTTCCGAGTTGATAAGTGTGCGGCGACCATTATTCATAAAACATACTTTTTAAGAATTATTCATTTTATTTCATCGGACCAGGTTAGTACTTCAAATACAGTGTTATTTTTTTTACATTTTATTATAAATGAAAGGTTTCGTGTGCACGACGCGCCGTTTTGCAAACTTCGCTTTTGTAACAGACAGGGCTCATTCATAAGCGCGAACTCTAAATTATAGTCCTCTTGAAGTTTACCTTTTAATGTGTTTATGGATTAATATAACAAGCCTTTGTGTGTATAGCCTGCTATGGACACTAGGGCGTTAAATAATACTACCTAATCTAGTACCAATAGTTTTTCTTAATAAGTCTTTGATAGTACACAAAAAAAACATTCAATATAATTATAATAATCACTACATTGGTTAGTAGTATAAGACTTTTGAAAATCATATTTTAACGTTATCATTATATACATAATATAAATTAAAGTAAAAACAAGCCTTCATTAAGATTTATTCCAATAGGGCGATAAATCCAATGCGACCGTAGCGATCAGAGGCGGGATCTATGCGTAATAAATTTCGTGCTCTTCGAAGCACGCAGTCTAACTGCTAAAAATACTCAATCTATGCACACATATGAATTTTGATGAATAATGCAAGTCCTTTATCAAACACCAAAGTGATCAAGTTTTGGTAACTTTGATGTGTTATGTAGTTCCTAGAAGTCGTAGTTAACTTATACCAATATTGCAGAGATGTTAAAGATCAAGTGGCGTTTCTCTCTCAATAGTTTGAATGCCACACGACGAATATTGAATACTATGCTTACTATACTATACACTTTACGGTAAGTAATTGGCACGGATTGTATCAAATGGGAATTGGAAGATAAGATAGTTGACGATCTATCTATCCTTTCCTGCACAATGTTGATGTAGAGATTGGTATTTTATGGAAATAGTAATATTCAAATTGAGTATAAACTACTTTCTTATCATCAGTTTTTTAACTGTTCACACCTGACCGTAGGGTACCCAGTAATACGGGTCACCAACCTAGTACAGGGGCTCATGCTATTAGCATTTAAGCAATTTTTGTTACGGAATAAAACACTTTTGATTTTCTGATTTTTAACCCTAGCCCTATTTAGTTTTAGTACATAGAATCTCTCATTTAGTGTTACGGTGTATCTATTGTGGGCCGTGACCATTTACAATTTTCTTCCCCATCCTCATAGTTATAAACCGAAGACGTATGTGTAGTTCCACCATAACAGGCGCAGTTCCAGTTTTTTGTTAGCAAGAGTGGTGCCGAATCATAGCTATGTAATATCAATAACAGAGTTTTCATCACGAAGTCCAGTCATTCTGTGTTAAATGCTTTGCCCTCTACTACCCCATCCGCATTGGACTTTCATAAACTGTACGAAACGAACATTACCTCAATCACTTTAGGCTGGTATTGTGTCAGCGAGAGGTACCTTCACAGCTATAGGGATTCCCTGACTCAGTACATACATAAACAAGATTGGTATCATTGCGTCAATAGACATTATTTTTGTATTAAAAAAAATACTGGTATTATGTGCAACTTCAAAACCTGAACTCAAGTTACGGACCATAAATGAAAATGTTTAATGTTAGTCTTGGAGTGTTAGTCAGTTCGAAACCGCGTTCCAATCTATTGAAAAATACTTGTAACAAATCAGAATGTTGAAAATAAAAGACAATATTGGCTTTATTAGGGTTCCGTACCCAAAGGGTAAAAACGGGACCCCATTACTAAGGCTCCGATGTCCGTCCGTCCGTCTGTCACCAGGCTGTATCTCATGAACTATGATAGTTAGACAGTTGATATTTTTTTTTTTACATTACGTTACGTTTGATGTACATCTTTACATTCAACTCATAAATATGAAGCCAATAGTTGATCTTTCAAATGAAACAGATAAAGCCGTGAATCACGGCTAACGTACACATATAGCCATAGATATCAG
>LUGF01025530.1:302035-325633 GCA_001625245.1 Calycopis cecrops
TATATCTCTATGCATATAGCGCATATCCACGTAGAGATCGTTGATAAAACATATTGTAACATGAAATCAATCTGTGTATCGTAACTACATACACACAACACATGCTAATTAGGCACGCACACAACGACGTGACAAGTTTGAGTTGCGGGGCTTTGACCGCACTGCGCCTTTTATCCTAGCGCCACCTTTCATCAGACGCTATTAACGTCCACAGGCGGCGTATTTAGTCGAATCCCTAATTGAATAAATTTAAATCTCTATTTACAAACACTTCAAATGTAAAATTCCTTGCTTTTGGCACAAGATATTCTAATGTACTGAAAATGGTGAATCGTTATTGGCGAGTATAAATAGTTATTTTTCTATATATAGAAGTATTAGGTAATCATTTGATAGATAGAGAGGTGCGCGTTCGAGTCCCTAATCGGACCAAAATATATCATGGAGATTATTCAAAAGAGTTTTTTATGGAAGTTTGTTACTTTAAAACACTTAAAAACATTCAAATAATTTGATTATAAATATTTCGTATCTTTTACTATCTAATAGAAAAGCATGATTATTTCATTTTTGTCACGTGATTGCAAATACTGACGACAGCGCAGCTGACGTTATAGTTTGCAAAACATTAAACATTCAGGCGCTGCCATTGTTAGACATCCGAAAAAATTATACTAAATTTAAAATGAGACAAAATGTGATAAACGTACTGGGTCAGCTTAAACTATTAGTACATAAGATTTATCTGATTACTATTCTGACGTACTTTTTACATTAAAAAAAATCTTTAAGCTAATGTAATAATAAGATGCTTTTTTAAATAAATTGCACAACTTAATTTCGAGCAGACACTTCTGAAAACACATTTAACGTGCGATGCTCTTTGTTTTTGAGAAGTATTTAAAATAAGAATGTCGCATAACATATTTGAAGAAGAAGAATGTCGCATTTATATGTCATCAAGAACATCGCATTAAAATCGATTAAGGAAGTTGACAGTATTACATCTTCGTGCCTCGGAGAGAATCTAAAGGCGCCTGTAAGTAGCCTTGAGCTTACAGACGAAGCTTTACTCACTACGCCTACAACCGTCAGTCAATCATAGCACAACAACGTGAAACTTTCAGCATATTAACTAGAAATTCGATTTACTTTGGCATATTTTACTAGCTGCCCTTCGTTTTCGCGCTAGCAGTTTCGATCCCGTGGAAAAATCGAGATGAAAAATAGATGGCCGTTTCTCAGACCCACCCGATATGCTCACAAAATTTAATTAACGGTAAGTTCTAATATTATTGCATTTAATATTAAGAAACCCTTTTATAATTTACCAACGATGTTATTCTGCGCGGTACAGAAAAGAAACTAAGAACAAAAGTATAGTAATAAAAGTAACAAAAGTAACACTAACGTTAAATTAAAAAAACAAAAATCACACCTATACTATATTCCAATTTCACTCACGTTATCGAGAGAACTGTAACGACGCCAGTTTTAAATCCGTAAAACCTTTAGGCTTTGGCAGGAAAAAATCTATATAATTACATACAGACGCTAGAAACATATCATCTTCATTCTGTCTCAGTCGGGTAAACGAATTATAGCCACACTCGCTGTTACCCGCGGCTTCGCTCGCGTGGTTTTTTGCTATAAAATGGAGCCTATGGCACTCTTAAGTCCTTTAACTATCTCCAAATTAAATATCACAACGATCCGTTAATCCGATTGAATGTGAAAGAAGGACAGACAAACAAACACACTTTCGCATTTATAATATTAGTATGGAATTATCCATATATATCGTGTATAAGTGACGCGATGGGTAACACATCTGTATAAATCTCCGCGGGGATTAATTCTTATGTATATGTCATATTTGGTATGTCTTGAATTACGTGTGTAGTACGTATGGTGTGTATGGTATATATTTATGAACAATCCAAGCAATTTGTGTGGAACGTATGGTAGCTATGTAAGCGGTCTTTGGTATGACATGTGGATTGTATGCCGTTTGGAAACAAATTGTATTGTTTGTACCCTTGGTACGTCTTACTATTTATGGACTGTATGAGAGAAAAGGATAAACAAATGGAATTTAAATTTTTTTATATCAATTTAATTTTTTTTTTCATTACCTTTAATACAACTATATTTTTTCTTTTAAAATTACGTCTCATAAGTTAAAACGTGTTTGTTATCTGTGGCAAATATCATATACCTATCAGCGGTCTGCTGCAAGCACGTGTCGATATTAAACAGTTTTTAATCATGTTTTTCGGATCTAAAATTATAACAAAGTAAATGAGCATAAAATGATTCATATTTCAGGGTTTGTATTATCTTGCGCAGAATATAACAAATAATATTACTTTTATTACAATTTAATTTCGATGTTAAAGCAAAGGATTCTTCGTTGTATACTGTGAAATGGAATGAAAATTGTTTTATTAAAAATATCTCATTGAAATCTTTAAACGTCTTCTGACGTTTCAAATGAATTCTACCACCGGTTCAAATCTAGAACTGTCCGAGGAAACAGACAAGGATTAATAATTATAATTCTTGCTTGATTAACTGTTACAGAAATAAATGAAAACAGAGAATTTTCATAGAAAATATCCTGGTAGGACCAACTTATTCCCAAAGTGTAGTTAGTATCTGACATACTCGTAGTATAAAATAATGTGAAATGATGGTTGACCTCCTCCGAAACGGTTCGACCGAATATTTTTCTGGGTATACTCGATGGGTGTGAGAATAGGCCGTAAAATATTTGAGTATATTTCGTCCCGATACTTTTACGCCACCGAAACTTACGGGGCACAACAGCGTGAATCAGCTAGTTAACCTTATCTTTTATATCTTGTACCACACATCTTGTTCGAAGAAATTTCAAGGCTTATCTAACCAATACTATTTCTATTTTATAGTAATAAAAATAAAAGTTTAAAGAATTTAATTTTTAATTTATATCATTTTTAAAGTAAATATGTAGTGAAATAATTTTAAACAAATGATTTTTTTTTAAATCTATTTTTTTAAAGATTTATTTTTATTCATAAGTCACGTGATACGTAACGACATGAAATTGACGATGACGTAACACGTGCATGAGCCAACAAATCATAGAGGCTGCTTCCGAAATCTACTGATAGTACCAATTAATTAATTTAAAATGTAACTTATTTTTTGTCTGTAGTCTGTAATATGAACAATAAAATGTATTTCATTCATTCATTCATTCATAGTACTAGCCACTTGTCAAATTTCTAGCTCAACTTATATATTTGTCAACTGATAACAACAACAAAAAAGTTCTAAATAGTACTGGCAGTCATTTTCGGAATGCTACAAAGCTAATTCGTCCCAAGACGCCATTTTGCTTAAAGAAACGTTTTCGCGGGTTTTATAAATTATGAATCTTTAATTTAAAAATTTGAGATTAATACTTATCAGAATTAAAAACAAAATTGTATGTTCCTTGATCACTGATAAACATACTGGAGTGATTTTTTAAAACTTGGAACCCATTGTCCACCAATTTAAGAAAGATTTTATTATTTAACGAATTGATGCATGAACTATATATATTTTAATGCAAATTATAAATTAGTAGGTACTTAATTTAATTTATTAAATAATAAATTAAAGATACCGTGGTAAAATCTGCTTAAGTAATTTTATTATAATGTGTAACATTTGCGTATACATCCGAAATCAAAAACTAATTGGTACTGCAATAGATGATTAAACTTTGTTCAGAATATTGACGTAGGGGCCCTTCATAAGTTAATGGGTAATATTTTTCAAGTTTCAAAGTAATTGGATCAATGTGCAATGTGGTGAAATATACCTCAATAAAATTAGAACTCTACAATTCTTTGAATTACTAAGCGATTTCGCAACGGAAATTCGGATGGCACCGCAGAGTCGCCATGGATATATTAGGTGAATGGATACAAATATCATGATCAGATGAATTTATCTCAGGCAGGACAGATAAAAAAATTGTTTAATGGAATATATCCCGTTCGTATTCTAAATAAAGTAAACAAATTACATCTATACAATCCCAGGTCGATAAACCAAGGTTTCTTATGAGATTGAGATGATTCTTTTTTGAGTTGTACGTATAATAGTAATATTGTATCAATTTTTTTAAAAAATCGACGCCTTGTCGCGTGTAAACGTTTCCTACAATGAAGGTTGACAGAACTGGAGACTCCATATACATTGGCACGTCAATAGTTTCCGGGAACACGTCGATGAGTGCCGGAACAAACTTGTCCCGTCGGCCCCATTCCAACACTTTGTTGACCAAAGTCCCGGAACGGGGCCGTCTAAATCTAGTTCAACTCAACCGCGGGAAGAATTAAGTTTGGAAGTTTACCGCTGAAATGTTACACTTAGTAGTGTCTCCCCGATTTGATAACGCTACTTGTGGCAGGTTCGTTTGGATGCGGAATACTTGGGGCAGACGTTTTAAGTCCACATTAAATTTTACTCTAATTTGGACTACAAAATTAAATAATATTAGACCGTCGTATCCGATCCAGCACATAAATAAATACACATATACACCCATACACATACCTGCACAAATATAAACAAAAACGTATAAAAATTAAAACATAATAAAAAAAAGCACATAATACAAGAACAACATCATATGCAAACATAATATACGAACATATGACGAAATATTAAACTTAAGAGTTACCTATTTTAATAAGTCTTTAACAAAGTTTTAAAGTTACTTAAACTTTTAGCACGTCTTATATTACCCCAAAGCGTTCTAAAGAGTAATAAGCTTTAACAGTGAAATATTTGTACTATTTAGTATAGGTAATACATAGGGAAATTTAGAAGATCTTTACTTATATATCCTTACTAGTAGACGACATTAAGCTTTTTCTTTCAAGTATGAAGGAGATTTCGGATTAGTGAGAAAGTCCTGAAATTACGGCGTAAACTGATTTGAGATGAGATCGGTGTTCCGATGTATTCATATTTACGCACCACACAAACGAACATAATATTTGCTATAAAAATATACCTTTTATGTATTTCAATATTAACATGGGATAAAAACCCGCCTTTCAGTCTTTACCTATCGCTTAAAACGTGTTTTTTTAACCACTGAAAATACTATATTTCATCATCTTTATAAAAAAGGACTGCATTTTGTACAGTAAAACGTTTATTCATTCTTTGTATTTCAAGTTTCATTCAGCCTTTGAAGGCTCGCGATTTCCATGTAAACTTTGTAGATTGAACTTCCAAAAATTTCAATGTGCATGCTTGTCAGTTATATAAAAGGAAGAAGCTCGCGAAGATTTTCAGTATTGTCGAGTTGCGTCATACGGTTTGACCGTTTCACTGTAGTTGATGGAATCTATTGTCACTTCTTGATGGAAATTCATATTATATTTAGTTTAAATATTGTACTTTCTTTTTTTATAGATATACCTAATGATGAGTTAACAAAACCGGTCGTATTAATGTGATTTGATTAAATAAAAACAGAATTAGAAGTAAAAAATATATTATTTAATAAAAAAATATACAATTTTACTGTATTTCATATTTTTTATATATTTAAGCTTGAATATAATATATTCAAGTGTACTAATAGTTACTGATGAAGAAAATCAAAACTCTTCTTTTTGAGTCGACGTTAGTAGGTAGTCGAGCGTGATTGAGGATTTAGTATAGTAAAAGAAATTAATTCCAGTTAAGTAAAAAATAATAATACCTAATAGCATTTTATGACGTTACTTTAAAAAACCGCATAACAAATCTTTCATCTGAAAGCTTTTTAAGATTGTATTATAACTCTAGAATTTTAAAACAATTGTTTTTCAGTCTACAAAATTTCTTATAATTTTTATGTCGAAATGTGATTTTTTACGTTTTGTTTCAATGGAGCCTATATAATTTTTTAAGTCACAAAATTTTCTTTAAGTAAATGGTCCAGACGCTGTATGTCTAAGTAAATCCACATTCATAAACAACACAATGTTGCAAGTGGGAAAGTGATTTTACAATTTTGCTCTAAATTCGAATTTTGATGTTTAATAGGGGTTGTGAATTCCAAATTCACTTTCCGTTAACAAGGTTAACGGAATAGCAGCGGAATAATTCTGATCCATTTTCGATATCATTACAATTTGTGTTAACATTTGCCGATGTTTCCTAATTACAGCCAAAATATTTGTGGTGCGCTCGACGCCGGTTGTAGGATAGAGTTCCATTTTACCATTCCGGATGGTTCATTTTGAGTAGGGAAATGAGACAAAATATTAATGCATCTGCATTTCTTCCATTCCCGTCTGGTATTCAGCAAAAGTTCATTTGGCTATTCATTTTATGTCAACACAGAACCTTCAAAAACCATTATCGCCATAAAAGATTTTTAAATTGTCCTTGTAGATTTAATACCTTATTGTTCTTTAAATATACACATTTAAACAAAACCGAGGTATTAAGTAATTTAAAAAACTGTTTTCTGAAGTATTACCTAAGACGGTATTTTAAACACATACTTCTTTTTGAATTTTACTGAAGGTCACAGATTATTTATTACTGTTTTTAGAAAACACAGATGGCCAAGTCGATGTTTATGTTAAAGTTTTTAAGATTTTTAATATCGATATGATAATAACTTAAAGCAGAGGGTTCCTTAAGTAGGGGCTAAATAACTAAATAATAGAAAGACTGAGCTGCGAGACTTGGTTTTTTTACAGGATATTTTTATTGGGATAAAGTTTAACAATAGATATCTCCCCGGCAGTAACTTACTCTTACTTCATCAACACTGATATTGAAATAGTTATTACATAGTGCATAATTACATTCTAACACAATGTAAAGTACACGATAAGGAGCATGACGTATATTATATGACGACGTATATATGCATGAAATAAAATTCTGATTGATATGCATATTTTAATTTCATAATACTTGTCAATCATCGGTATCATTGTTGTCATCATCATCAGTCGGAAGACATCTGGTTATTTAGTTATTATTATTATATATATTATAGCATTAGTTGTTTTTTCGCTTAATTTATAATAATTGTTGTCATTTAATATATTTACATTCAAATAAAATTAACATTAATTACTTTTAACCTGTTAGGTCCATAATGTATCGCGGTTTTACTGGCGTTTTAGCGTGATGGTATACAAATATATAGCTTTCCTCGATAAATGGGCATCGAGAGGCCCTACTGCAGTATGGTATACTGGTCTCCTGATATTAACAAACCAAACAAAGAAGTATAGTTCACCTTGTCTTTCTAAAACAAAAAAGTTTGGAGTGAGCGACAAATACGCAAAATGTATTCATTAGTTTTATGTTTAAAATTAAATTAAGCATGTTCTACATGCTAGCGACATGAGACCATTTCGATTCATACACACATTTTGGTCAAACGAAGGCCCATGGTGGTGGTCACAGGTCATCATCATCATACACTGGCGGACGTACAACGCTGGATATAGCCTGTCCTATGGAGCGCCATAGATCACGGTATAAATTAATTATTTTTATTTTAAATTTAATATTTCTATAAAGTTATACATATAGATGTATGTAAAGTATGATGACTATTCCATTTAACTAACTACCACACAACATCGCCAGCATTAATAACCTCTAACAGGAACTTGTGGAACGGACCCCAAGATATTTAAATTGTATTTTTAACATAAACCGCCTTTGTTACTGTAACCTACCTTGAACTGAAATCTTCTAAAGTCGAGACTACTAATATGTACATCCTCTAGCGTCTTTGCAAACGTCGCCTTCGCTTTAAGCCTCTTAGTACCGTTTTCGTAGGTCCCTATTAAAGTGTCGCTATTTGGAACTTAAGTGGCAAACAAACTACCAACTTCGGTTTCTCAGGTAATGTGTTTATAATTAGGTATAACAAGTATAAGTGAGCAAACAAGCATTCGCAATCCTTTGATAACTACCTATGATAACGACAACTATTCTTAAGCAGATGCGTAGCGGTATTTTTCCTCCCCTTCAATAGGCCACCGGAAATTAATAAACTGCGCGAATCTCGACGTCATACTTTCACTTTGCGGCGGTACCTCGAGTGCAAGAGCTACCTCCCCTGGCTCTGTTAGTTTTACACACTAAATATGCACTCAGGAACATACTTTATGTCTAACCGACACAACTGATCTTGTCTAACAAACTACAGAGAACGACCTTCATTTTAAATAATTCTTCTTTTCTTTTTAATTTTAACGTTCACGCCAATTTATAAAACAATATTTTTTATAAAGATATGGTAATATGAAAGGTAGGGTAAAACCCGGATAGTCGCCTCGAGGGGATAGTTGCCTCAGTTTCAAATACTCTATGTTACGCTTGTGGATAGTGTTAGTTTTTGATCACATTCAAAAGTGTCCCCCGCACAGGCCTCAGTGCCGCATAAGCCGTTAAAGTAGACGCATGTGTATTGTCTGTGTGAACGAAAATCTTCCGCGGTGACACGTTGACGAGCGTCAGAATGAAATTAGTGAGTGTTCTATGTTAAATAATTTTATTACTGATTACAATTACAGTAAAATTTTTATTTCTTTGCATGCACTTGGGCTTCAATTGCACTGTTTGTTACGTTTTATTGCTAAATATTTCTTATTTATTTAGTAAATAAAAAGGGCAAGTACCCGTATCAAAAAGGATAGTTGCTCCACTTTTTTTTGCGGATAGTTGCCCTGGGGCAACTAAGGGCAACTATCCGTAAGCATAACCTTTAACGAGAAAAGACAGATTTTTCTTGGTGGTTTTGGTTTTACTTTAGTAAGAGGTAGTGTCACACTGCATGCTTGCATGTAGCCGCATTGGGCCGGCACAACCGGGGAGGTACCGCTCGCTTACGTGATTCCGGCGTAAAGTGTCAGCTGTGCAGTCGCGTTTCGTGTGGTGTGTAAGTAGCCGGTGGCCCATTGAAGGTGGGAGAAGAAAGAAGCGCAGCGCATCCGTAAAGCCTCTATACAGGCGTCGGTAATTATGAAAATGGCTTCGACTGATCTTTTGCTCCCCTATACAATAGAAAAAAATATCTTAAATAAAATAAACACTTACTCAACAGTAAAATATTTTTGTTGTAATTATAAATTTATAGTTTAAGTTTAATTATTACTTAATAAAAGATTAATTTAATAAAGAATTAATAAAGAAAATTAGCTTAATAAAAAAAATATAATCTGTTTTTACAGATTATTCAAATTATACAAGTTATTTTTTATTTGAAAAGCACATAGCCTATACACATATGAGGCAAGTATCCCCCGAAGTAATTTTAAATTTAGGCTACTATCCGCCATAGTAGGCAACTATCCTATTCTTTAGAGGTCCAGTAAAACAGGATTTACTCAAAATTCATAATATTTACATGTAAAAAAATAGTCTACTATGATAGACTAATAAACTATCTATACGTATATAATTAGAATAAAAAAATAACTATTACCCATTTTCAATAAAAGAGCCTTTTTTAAAAGTGCGGCATCTATCCGGGTTTTACCCTACATAATAAAATAAAGATATAGGTAATATGAAATTAATTAAAAATATGTTTCGCTTTGACGTATTTTAAATTCTTTATTTAGACTTTTCATATCTCTATGTCACATACATACTCATTAACACTGAACAAAATCTGCAAACACTCCAATGTAAAAATACCTTTTAAGTAGACAAGTGGAACTCCGTCGAAAATATCAAATTAATTTAAAATGGCATTTGCCTTGTCATGTATTCATTAATATAGCATATATTCTTAATTTAGAAGCTTCATATCCATTATAAAACACTGAATTGAATTTGACTATTCGTTTTGATATCTGCCAACACGGGAACTATATGGAAATAAAAGCTGTAAATTTACGTCCATGCCTTGCAAATTGAATATGCATTTGATTAAATCCTTTTTGATTATTCTTCTATATGAACGTTATTGGAAATCACAGGCTGGTAATTTATAGGCTAGTTAGTGTCACGTTAGAGTAAAACGGCTAATTTTCAAAACCGCAACGCAACGCGTATCAATTTTGACTTATCGGTCAATTTACATGCCTAATTCATTTTACTTCGAAAATCCATGATTACTTCTAATGCATAGGGTGGCAAGTTAAGAAGAATAAAAATGATTTTATTCAAAATAAAATAATATAAAAAGTAGTAGTCTATAATCAATTCCTGTTCTTTAGACTCGCTAAAATTCGAGAAAGGCTTCATCGATTTGGCTAATTTTGGTTTTGAATTGTGGAAGTTCAAGGAAGGTTTAAAAGGTTCATATTAACGAAAAAATGCTAAGAATATAATAGTAAAAACAACAAATTCGTTTTCCCATAGAAACTATTCCTACCTGTCATAATTTGATGTCCGTACTGTAGTTCAGAAATCAAATAAAATTTAAAATTGAAAGAAGAGTTTAAAATAAATAAGGGCCGATTTCCATTCCTTGGATAAATATCTGTTTATCAGTTAAATATTTGAAATTTTTCAATCGTCTGTAAACTAATGAATAGTTATCCTCTCCTATATTCTGTTCTAACGGCTTGCCGACTGGAGTACTGGGGCCAGGGGTCAGGACTAGAACAGGTTCTCGTTTGTACCTCACTGTACCCACCCCATCGCACGGTTCCGACGTTGTAGTAAGCCTGTTCAGAGACAGCAGGACAGTCCCCAATGAGGAGAAACCTAGCCATTTCATCGAGGCTAGCCTGTCGCTGGAGGGATCCTGTTGCCTTCTGATCCGTGACCCTCCAATTATAGCGGCTGAAGGCACCCGCCGGGGTGAAATCTGTATTGCAGGTCCGACATAGGTCTAGGGGCCACCCGGGCTCCTAGGTATATGACTGGATGGACTGAATCTGAGAGCATCTTGAGTCTTATACATAATAGAAAAATATCCATTTACCACAATCCACAAGAACATCAATAGATGATAACAAAATACACAATAATTCGCTAAAACATTTATTTCTTAATATCTAATAGGTATTATTCTCAACAAGAAAGCACTTCGTAGCTATGAGAGTCTGTTTCAAAAAAGAGTCGAACCGACTGTAAGGTTTAAATAGCATTTTAAATGTATCTTAAGAGTTAAAAAATCTTGAGTCTGAGAGCAACTGGTAGATGCACACCTACTTCACGCCCGACATTTACAAGAGATTTCCCTTTTTGGTGTAAATTTTTTGCACGAATAATTTTTACACATTTAAAAAGGGCGAAAAGCTTTTTCGCTCTACAGGGACTTTGAACATAATTTGTGCTCAATATTGATTCACATTTATCGTAATCGTGTCGATATTACTGTTTGCATTTAAAACATGACACATTTTCTCAATATTATAAATTTAAAATTCTCGTGTCACAATGTTAGTTACCGTACTCCTCCGAAACGGTTAGACCGATTCTCATGAAATGTTGTGTGCCTATTGGGTAGGTCTGAGAATCGGCCTAACATCTATTTTTTATCTCGATATTCCCACGGGATCGAAACTTACGCGGGTGAAACCGCGGCGCGCAGTAGTATATTAAAAATCTAGTGTTTGTCCGGGGTGAAAGTAAAATGTTTATAAATAATGAATATTGTTTTCTTCTTAACATACTCTCTTTTTTATAAACTAAAATTTATCATGTAATTTTTAAGTACATAGTAAAAGTTTTGTTTGCATCCCTTAGTAGTTTTTAATTTCAATTCCTGTTTAAATATAAGTGGAAACTTTATTGGCGTAAGAACTATTGTATTTGTATTAACTAGTCTATGTTTTTTAAGAAAATAAATATTAAAATGTTTTAAAAATTATTGGTAGTTTAAGGTTTAAAAATATTCTCAGTTAGGATATAGCAACGCCAGTCGGGATAGCTATAGGGTATGTATATAATTAACAAACCTACATTCATTGGGAACTATATAATTCTACATTTAACTAACCACGTACATTCATTCTTTATTATTATAAATTGAAATATTTAGTGCGATTAAGCCCTCAAAGCCACCTTTATTACACATGGGTTTAATAGACTATTATTTTATAACCATCCCGCTAAGACCCTTATCAGTTCAAACCAACTGCTTATGTAATAATGCTGAAGGACGAGTGACATAATATCTCAATCATACCAGAAGTTTAATGCCTTTAGTAGGGAAATTTCCGTGTAGATCCCGCTCATCCATTGTCTTTGGGTTTGACTTTTGGCAGTTTAACTTATGAATAAGAATATTGCAAATTATTATAATTTTTCTTTTACAACTCTCAATTGCAATACAATTATAATAATAGTTATTTATGTTTTGGTGTCGAAAATCGAAAATATATATAAGACGACCAGGCTGGCGCAGTGGTACAGGGCTCGGTTAAGCTGAGCATGTAGCGCCAGGGGTCGCGGGTTCGAATCCCGCCTTGGTCATGGATGTTTATCTATGTATTATATGTATTTCTATAATAAAAATCTTAAATATATAACATTTCTTAAATTTATAAAACATATTAAATATATTTCCGTTGTCTAGTACCCGTAACACAAGTCCTTACCTACGGTACTTAGCACGGGGCTAGACTTACGTGGTGTGTGAAGTCCACAAATATTATAAAAAAAAAAAAAAAACAAATATTATAAAAAAATTATTATATTATATCGAATTTGTTTCCTTGGTGTGTATATTTTGTATTCTTCTACAAAGGAAACGTTATATTTTGGCGAATATTTAAGTTTATTAATACGTTGATAATATTATATTACATAGATAAAGACAATTTAATTCTATTAACGACAAAAGAGATAATACGCCATTTTTAGCGTTTCTTATGTGGAAAGATTAGATAATTCTATCACTGAAATTAAGATGAATTCATCGATTCCAATAAACAAAACACATACAAGAGTATACTTTGTTTTCTCTATTTAATTGCTAGTAGAAGACTATTGATACGATTTAATTTGTGAGGTCACTCATCTTATAGATAGTATCGTCATTAGTCCTCAACCACAGTACAGTACAATAATAGTAGGTACGTACTTTAATATTCAATCTACCGTCTTTTTACTGAGATACAGGTTGATAAAAAAAATTATTTTGTATTATTTCGCTAATTGCTACCCTTTCAAGTTAACGAACCGCGTAACATGCGAAAACTAAAATGAAACATCCGTCAAATCCCAAACTCATATTTTGTAATCAGCTTAATTTCATAAAATATAATACTTTATAAAATGTCAAGGATGAAATACAATGATTGAAGCAGCGAGTTAACGAGCTCTGTACAGTCGAGTGGAGATTTCTTCACTACAGTTGCGGTATTTTCATTGCAAATAGATTTATATAAAGAGTTCATTATGGTGAAAGTAAGCAATTCATTTAAGGTGAAAGAACGATAAAGTTCTCTTTGACTGTATAAAAAATGGCAATGGCAAAAGCTTTTCACACCGTCACTGCAGAAATAAATTAAAAATTTGTTGCAGTACTGGTGTTTTCTTACAGTTGCTCTTGATATTTACTCGTCAAATTGTCGTGTATCGTTATATTTTTTTGAATTATTGAAGCTGTATTTGAGCAATTGCAATGAATTTTGATTTAACCTGGATAATCTATACATATAATAAAACAATAAAACCCGTGTGTCTGTACATTGAATATATTTACGAAAAACTAATTAGGGGCGATGTTAAAATAGTATTAGAACACTTCAATGTTTTTTATTTTTTTTGTGTCTATTTGTCTGTCTGTCCGGGCTAGTCTCCGAATCTACTGGACGGATTCGAATAAAACTTTTTGTGGTAGATATATATACTAAGTCAGGTCAACATCAAAAACACTTTTTAATGCCGTAAAATCGCACATTCCTATGGGAAATCGGAATTTCGTCATAATGCAAGCAAACAATAACAAATCACTTTGATTATAATTTTAGTACGCTACGGGAACGAAGTCGCAGGCACCAGCTAGTAATAAAATATAATGGAACTTTATCTTGTTTGATGACGATTATTTCAGATATTCGTGAAAGCTCTTGATCAAAATATCGCCATACTATCGTTTTGGTCTATTCTTAATCATTTATAATCTTCAAATATATATTTCAATTACTCGTTATCGTTACTTTTTTTTTCAATCGCAGTGCATTCTATGATAGAAAGTAGGATAGATATACATAGCTACTAGCTATTTTAAATAAATAAAAATAAACGAACTTTACATCAAGACTATTAAACACTCAAACAAAACAAAGTAAAAATAACCGTGCAAAACAATACAACAATGCAAACGAAATATTTAACAATTGTGTAACAAAGAGCTACAAAACGGGGAGCGCCGCAGGATTAGTGAAGTTCGGGCACAATTCACCAGTAGACGTTTCCAGTCATGTGTAACGCACAACTGAGTACTGTTTCAATTCTGTAAAATATATTCATGAAAACATCATTCATACCGCGTACAAACTCGTGTTCAAATAACGTGTACGTACGTACAGATTTCATAAAATATTATGTAAGTAAACATATTACTAGGTCTGTCACCAGTATTCGCCTATTCCAAAATTCGCTAGGTTTATTATTTTTATGAAATAAATATGTGATTACACGATAAACTCGAACCCCAACGTTCCTACGCGTCGGTAGCTACGTAAGTGTGCGTACATCTAAAAGGCCGCTAGTTACAATTTGCTCCATCAACAAATAAACGTGAAAATACCGGTGCCAAGTTCAATACAAATAATACGCGTTCTTGCCGAATACACCGATAAAATAAATGAAATCCGTATGGGTTCCAAGTCTACTTAAAACTGAAACTTGAATTTTCTTTTAAAAATCGATTCGGTTTTTAATAAATCGATTACTTTTACAGACAAATCAAATCGACACCAGCAATTAATATTTCACTAACAATCTTTATTCCGTTTTTAGGTCAATTGAAATCTGGGAAGATTTGTCATCTGGAGTAAAAAAAGAAAAAAAAAACATGTTGGCGGAAAGTTTTTCGAAATATTAGAAAAGTAAAGTTAGTACGTTCACACTTATCTGTACGGTATAATTTCACTAAAGCAAGTTGATCAGTCGAATATAATATTACTTAATGACTTAAGTGAGCGAAAACTAGGTAAGTCAAATATTCACCTCAAATAATGATCTTTGTAACTGAAACTTTAGGATGTTCTCTCTACAGAGAACCTGGAACTATCTATGAACATTAATTACGCGAATTAAACATTTGGCATGCATAAAGAGAAACATGCACAAAGCTGCACACTGAGCATTAGTTGATTCTTTGCAGAGATGTCTCGAATCTTAAGTGGGTAAAAACACGGGACGCAGCTAGTATTTTCTATTTATAAAATTAATTTCAATTGCATTGCGTTTTGGTGTAATTACAAACAGTTACTTAGTGCAAAGGTCACCAGCAAACATTGAAAATAAAAATCATTACAGATAGGCTTTTTAATTTTAGAGGTAAAATTTAATGAAATTTACATAATGAAATGTACATGAGTTACCTTGATTAAATCTTATGTTTTTAATAGTAGAGCTTGGAGTTGGAGTATGACCTCGGAGCCCAATTACATTAAGTAAATTAATGGGAAATATTCTAAATTGTTTTTCATTAAAAATCTCAAAGTTTAATCCTTTTATTTCATTTACTTATTGTCTACCATCGATGACCTTTTATTTTTAGTGCTCCGTTATTGCTTTGATTTGTCTTAGGTAACGTAGATATCTGCTTTAATGGGATCTTATTCCGGTATTTATTTAAAAGTTACTTTATTCGATAACGATCGGTTAACTATGTAAATATATAAGTTTGTTCAAAGGGATGACAAAATGGATAGCAAAATCCATGAATATATATATAATATTCAGTTTTATTTGTTATTTCAAAGCATGCATACAAAATTGCAAAAAAATGCTTCATCATAGGAATTTATATTCACATAGCTAGCTAATGTAGTTGGTAAGTCAGTTTCGAATTTTAGATAATGGCCGTGGACACCAGAAAACTAAAACGTCGAAAGAACGCCTTAATATTTAATAATATTTGCTTATTCAATTTGGCGCTGCGGTTGTTTTTTCATCTATAACGTTTAACAATTATTATATACATGCATATGTATTATATGTTTACCGTTTACAAATATATGGATACGTTTTTATATAGGCGACGCACGACGGCATAAATTTGATTCCCAAAAGTTTACTCTTAAAGCTTCCAAGCGTTCACCTACGTCATAATCTACCTCCAGCCAATATTGGGTTAATCGATTGCGCCCACAGTTATTACCCCAGTCAAAATAGTCATCAAAACGGTGGTTATATAACAAAAATTTGGATAGACGAAAATCTTTGATTGTGTTCATAACACTCTTAAAAATAATGTTATATCAATCACATGTGATAAAAGGTTATTCAAGGTCAGTCTCCAATTTTCAGTGTTGGAAAATTTCGTCGTAGCGTCTCGTAAAAACAGTCTGGAACCAACTTGTAGATTAACTTAAAATTATCTACAAGAATACCTTCTCGTATTGTTAACAGCTATTCACATTTTTACAGCTGGTTCCAACTTCATACAAATTTTCCATCGTTATTTCGCCCCCTTGGGAACAATGTCATGATGTCTACCCGTGTATCAAGTTTCAATTGGTACAATAGTTTTTGCTGTATACCGATTGAACATTCAGTCAGACAGTTTGTTAAAGATGGTATGGATGGATGGTATGGATGGTAAGTGAAGATGTGCAGATTAATAATCGTATCATCGTCGTTCTGATGATTAATTATTCGTATCGACGTTACCGAATATATTTTACATTAAACACGAGTAATCCTAATTAAAACACGATTTCAATATCAAAATGGAATACATTTCTAAAGTCAATAATAAAATTGTACGTCAAATAAATCATTTTATGTAAAAGTAAATGTTATTTCATGAGAGCAATTCCATGCTATCCGGGATGAGTAGGCATCTATCCTTTAATGAAAATTTAATAACCGGACGTAATGAAATTTTATACGATTAACAACGCCGCTCTGAATTAATAAAATAATATTAAATAAATAATTGAGAGTGTAAAGAACTTATTAAATCGGACTTTTCAATTTCGAATTGCTGTTTCGCAACATATTTTATGTTACCTCTGAATTTTACTAGAGTAATCCTTGGAATACGGGATTTATCATTAGAAAATTATTTCAATAAAATGTTTGATTAGAATATCACGATAACATCGGTCCGCCCTTTTATCATAACACGTGAGCACTAGATAAGCAAAGAACAATAAAAACTCAAATAACTATGCGACCCGTTACACACTTACACACGTTCATTCCTTACAAACATCCAAAAATGCATGCAGGATAAACATAACATATTAATTCGTATATCCCTTAGAAGTACTACTACATATAGCTAAAGTTGGATAGTAATTACTACTAACTACGTATACGTATGTACGTACGCAATCAATATTTTTGAAACAATAACCATAAATATAAATGCGTGTATCTTCAATTGTTCATACGTAACTTTTGAATTACGCAAAATTTCATCCACCTGATTCAGCTAAGTGAATAAATGTGATGGCAAATTGATTTCACCAGCACACTTGACCTCAATATTTTCACCGCTTGAGATATTTTCGGATTATATCAGAGAAACTTCGGGCTCATCAGCATTCTGTATTTAATTAATTAATCAAATATAACATAGCCGTCGACGTACATTGTAACATTGTGATAAAGTTATTGTAGTGTTACAATAGAACGTTTACCTTAACATGAGCTTTATATGCTACAATAAGTTTCAAATTTGATTTCGAAAAAATATTACTTGTTTAACATATCACTCATTAATAATTAAAAATAGCAAAGAAATAAGTTATATAATTGACTAAGACAAACAACCGAGCCAAGCCTCGAAGTCGAACGGGACGTGGACTGACTTGAAGAATCTATCGTGGATGACTGCAGAGTATAGAGCAAAGTCGTTGGCAGCTGATAATATACAGTGCTACTTCTATAATGTAATCGAACCCTACGTGAAAAATGTTCTTACAATTTCCTCGAACACTCAAAGCTAGTATTCGTACGTAGCAGAGGTGTGTGTGAGTTAAAAACTTTAAGATTTACACGGAAACTTATGATAATAAACATTATTTTCAAGAAAATAATATCAGAAGAACATATCTTGGTACAGAGGGTGTAACTGAGGGGTGGATTATCGGTTGCAGGGTGGTAGGGGCCTTAACACCTACATATTTAACTCCTTGAATGCCCTGCAGTGCTCAATGGATCGAAGATTATTTGGATCTACACATGAAATTTTATTTGTAATGTTGAATTTTAGATTTAATATTAAACTTAAAAATATCATCGAACACAGAGAATTAAATATGTTCATTTTTGCACACAAATATACGTGCAAAAACATCCCAACTCGTTGTCGTCTCAGTCGTATAACATAAACAAAACACGAAATTTTCCCATCAATTTCAATCAAAATTCAAGATTGTGTTGGTTGCTGGTAACAAGCATAAACACTCTTTTTACACAGAAGTGAGCCCGGTGAACAAACGAATCATTAATCTCCGAGCAATGTGGAAATAGACTACGAGTCGTACACAACAGTGCTAGAACCTGAGCGAAAAATTAACTCTGCATATTTAGTTTGACTGATGTTATGAGAAAATGAACCTGTCCAGTGCCAACCATAACAAATTATTATGCACCCATTTTGTGTGAAAGCAACTAAAAATATAAGTTCATTATGGTTCTCCTTGCGACATAACTGTATTGACTAAGTTTTGGATTTATACCTGTACAGTGTACGCATTGTATTTTTTTTTTTAATACTACGATGGTGGCAAAAAAAGCATACGGCCCACCTGATGGTACGTGGTTACCGTAGCCTATGGACGCTTGCAACACCAGGGGCATCACATGCGCATTGCCGACCCTTTAGAAACCTGTTTTTTTACTTTTAATTATCTCACTTATTGCCAAATGCCATGATTCAATATAATCCTTTAAGGTTCCTCGACAGACGTACAACAAAGTGAACTTATAAATTTTGCCTTTTGAGATATGCGTCTACAAGTACAAGACAAATACTAAGGAAGTCTGTAAAACTAGTAACTTGATTCTAATTAGAATAAATTGTGCTTTATGACCTTACCTATATCCTCTATATATTCTATATTATATTCGTTATATATTACACATTTTCAGACCAACCTCTCCATACCGATTTCAGTTCTTTGGTTTTAGAATTATTGACACGGAAAAATGGAGAATTTCGCTCGCCTAGCTTAGTTTATAATGAAAAATACCAGTTTTTTCATTAAGTTAGTAAGTGCTATGTAAGTAGCACCTTCTTGCCGTACAATCAGTTCTCTTTTTTCTTTATGTTATAGTATAAAGTTGCAAAGGACTCATCGGAGCCTTCCGATAACAGACGCGTCGAGTTGCTGGAAAAGTTGCTTCTATTTATATTCTATGTACCGTACACCTTTAACATTTCACTTCAGTTTTCAGTGCCGATTAATGCCAAATTTATATTATTTTTCAGATTATTTTAGTTTTTAGGGATTAAGGCCAAAATTTAATCCGAATGTTGTGTGTCAGTTTTTTTTTTTGCCACACAGAATAAAACATGTACAAAGTTATATAAAAATACAACACATTTAGTGTTACAACACCACACAGTAATCAGCAGACGGCGGCGTGGATGGGGACGACTGGAGGACACCTCTGGAGTACTGGGGCCAGGGATCAGGATGATAACCTCACCCCTTTGCACAGTTCCGATGACTTAGTAGGGACTGTTCAGAGGTAGTCGGACAGTCCCCAAGGCAAGAAGTGTGGCCTTTTCGCCGAGGTCAGCCTGTCGATGAAGGGAATCTGTTATTTGCAGATCCGGGACCCTACAATAGCGACCGAAGGCAGGGCGGTAGGGGTTTAGTCGCCATTCCACTGAGTGTCAAGTCCGACATAGGTCAAGGGGCATCATAAGTAAATGTATTCCCCGGCTTCAAGAAAAAAGGACGTCTTCTTTGGCGTAAATTCTACAAATCATATTTCCAAAACAATAATAGCGTTTACTTTCAAAATTGCAATCCTAGGTATCATATATAAATGTAGTCCCCTGGGTCATCAAAAAAAATCTGGGAGGCGGAGGAGAAAAGGAGGAGAAAATTTTATCTATTGCCGATTTTAATCTAGTAGAATCCAAAACTTCAGTCTTCCACAAATAGTTTTTCTGCATCTAAACCTATTTTAGCTAAAGATATCTCGTGTAAATTTGGAGGAAAATAAAATTATTAATATTATTATTTATTGTGGGAGGCCTATGTCCAGCAGTGACGTCTTATGGCTGCTAATCATGATGAAGGTGATGTTTATTATATATTAGATGCATGTTTTATGGCTATTAGGATGGTTCCTGCAGTTCATGACATTCGGATCCTCATGTGGCGCAAAGCGGGAAGGTGGGTAACGATGTTGAAAGACGGGATCATGCTGTTTAGGAGCGTCGGTTTTCAATTATCACCCAAAGTTTAGTAAGAGGTAGTGCCACACTGCATGCTTGCATGCAGCCGAATTGGGCCGGCGCGACCGGGGAGGTACCTCTCGCTTACACGAGAGCGTAAAGTGACAGCTGTTCGTCTCGTGCGGTGTGCAAAATGCCGGTGGCCCATGGAGGTAGGAGGAGAAAGGAGGGCAGTGCATCTGTATAGCCTCGTTTGCCCCTCTATACCATAATATATCTCTCTTATCAAAATATATCATTCGTCCCTTAAACAATGAAAAAAACAGACTTCGATTTTTGAAAAATCTGTTCGACCAAACGAACACTTTTTTCAAATATGTAATTGCATTTATCTCATACACAACTCTTGTAAGAATTAGTAATATATGTCCACTGAGACACACGCCGCTATGAATATAAGCTGATAAGGAAATAGCAGAACTCCAGCCAAGAAGTTTCTAGATTTAATCACATTGCAACTGCTCAAACTAAGTTTGTAAAGTTGCCTTTCTGACACTCATGCCATTAACTAAAGACAGTGCACGAGTTCAACTAGCATAATATGCAGGCATGTTAAAGGTATCATCGGAATTTCAAACGCTCCTAACGCATATGTACATAATATGTAATACATAATATTATGAATTTAGTTCCGTGTACACAAAACAACCCATTAAATAATCCGTGTTAAAATACATGTGGTTGGACAAATTGCGAAACAATCGATTTAGCGAATACAATATTGCTAGTGGTTCGTTACTCACAAACTTTCAATACAACAATGTAACATGAGAACATTAGTACATTTCACTAACATACAATCGGATTTTCAAAAGTATAGTGACATTAAGCGAGTGTACCACAAGCTTGCGCTTCGTTAACTGGCTTTTAGTTACAAACACAAGGCGCGCGAATAGCCGCGCAACGGTAAAGGTATTTTAAAAACAGATCTAAGCGGTCGGATTGCAATTTACTTGAAACGCAAATAGAGTATTTTACAAAGCGGGGGTCTTTCAATTATTCCTATACAAACTAATTATGCATGTTGCCACAAGGCTAACAAAAAGCTTTTCCAGACAGCTGTGAATGCTTTATGTTTCTTTCGAGGGCTCAGTAAACAAATTACATCACTAATTGCACCTTGTAGATAGAGCGGTCGAGTTTTAACACAATACCACTCACAAAATAGTATTGAAACTCCGCTGATATTTTACAAATTCTCGAATTTGAATGTTTGACTTTCAATATATTTCAAAACATTGGCGCGCTGGTTTTAATGACACACCGCAGTACTTTCCTTGTAATTAACCAACAGAAATAAGCAACTTAATTTTAGTCGGGATTTAATTATAAATTGTACGTAAATTTGGTTATTCTTGTAAGTCGTTTTATTTAACAATTGAAATGTATGTTCACTATTTTCTTAATATCTCTTAATAACAGAACGGAATCCTATAATACGATACGAAAGAGCATCATGTTGTTTTCTGGAAATTATACTTTCGATTGCCGTCTTATCATATTTCATCGAGTTTTCACACATTCGGTTTGCGAGAGTCAAGATAGATTCACATCGAAACGAAACAACGGAATCGGTCAAAGAATAGCAACGCATCTACGTAGCCTGATAGAGCTGATGTTAACTAACAGGAACTACATACCGGTGGACCTGTAATTTGATATACAGATTTTTTGAACATTGGCGCGGATTACGCGGATGATACTGGGATGCCGCTAGTATATTTATGTTGGCATGAATTCTGTATGAGTTTGTGCGGTGTAATAATTTCATTCCCTTCTTTTTTACGCAAAGTTGAGAAGACTGAAAAGTACTATAAGCATAAAAGAGATATTATTAGTGATATTAAACGGTTATTGAAAAAATATTCAGTATTAAATAAATCTACAGGTTTCCAGACTTTACACTAGCTCTTAATAAGAGAAACTTTTAAAAACTTTACTTTAGCACTTGCTCTTAATGAGGGTAAATATTCAAAAACTTAAATCGCAAATTGATTTAATTTCATTAATTTGATTTTATTAGACGAGAATTGTTTGATTAAATGGTGAAAATGTTTTATTTCAGCTTACGTTCTCAAAAACAGTTTTGATGAAATTTACAATGTTATGGCTCTTATACAGGAGAGACATATCGATCTCGCTTGGTTTTTGTCTAGTATAAGTTTTTAGAAAAAGCTGTAAATGACGGGTTATTACAATAATGAACTAAATAATAAGTAATTTTAGTAAATATAAATTGCATATAAAGTGAGAAATATAGACTAAAGATAATGATTATTTAATATAAATAAAAGGAAAAGCTTTAAAAAAAATAAAATATCACAAATAACGTTGTTTGAATTTCAATAGGTATTCAGTACTAGTTTTTTCCGCTGCTTCGCACGCGTCCAGAACTTTCTTTTTCAATAAAGCGTCCTATGTCCTTTATATGTACCTATCAAGTTTCATGTTGATTAGTTTTGGCGTGAAAGCGTAACAAACTTACATTCACATTTATATAAGCAGGGATAACGCCTTCTCCAGACTTAACCTATGAACATCACTACAATATAAAATAAGACAAAATTAAACAGAACGCAAATCAATAAGGCTAAAAATACGTCCAACCGTATACCGCTGACATGAAACACCATCTTTACACTAAGCCTGCAGTATGTGAGCACACACAGGACGTTTCTCCTCATTGTATTGGATTCTCTAAACCGATTTCCCTTTGATATACCCAGAGGATTTCTTGCCGACTGATAGCGAATCCGTTCGAGGATGATCCGAGAAGCTTTTAAAAATGTATTCATGTTATGATATTAAATTTTGTGCAAATAAAATGGTGCGGTATAGAGTATTTCAAATAAATGCTATGACGATGGATTTTTTCGTATTAAAAGGGTGCAAACGAAAACTCTGGAGTCATGAGTAACACATGCCACCGGCTACTCACGAACCGCACAAAACGCTACAACATAGCCATTGCTAAGTCGGGGTCATTAGTGAGAGCTACTTCGTGCCGGCTCAATTCCACT
>LUGF01025530.1:330792-348150 GCA_001625245.1 Calycopis cecrops
TGGTCTTTATTGCTTTTAAAAATATATATTCCGCTGCTGCATTCATATATTCATGGTACATGATAACTATGAGGATTCTGGAAAATACAACGGAGGTGCAGTATAATATTCCTTAAGGAGTGACCTGGGGATTGAGCTTGCGAGTTTGTGGCATGCCTTACCTACCGCAAATATTGCGAATCTTGTAGCTGTAGGTAATCCCCCAACACGCGGGTATGGCAAGATGAAGCGGGAAACCGCGACATCTAGATCTGGGAATACCTAGAATGAAGACCATAATTGGGCTGCAAATGGCCTAGTTTAAAGATAAAAAAAGTTGAATAATTTTGTATATACTTGTAGCAGGCATAATTTTAATATAAGTAGAGTTCTACCTGCGTATTACATTTAGGTAGGTATCCAAGTAGGAAAGATACCTGTATAATTTATATAAAACATATAATTCTGGAATTAAGGCCTAGATAAAGCAAACATGTTTTTCTGGTGCAAATACTTCAGGGTCAAATTTATCTTAATAGTTGACTTTTATGGACACTAATATTGCACTATGAGGAAATATATTTGTAAATGATGAATGACAAAACAGAAAGATAAATCTTAAAGAAAATGACAAACCAATATCCTTACAGAAAATTCTAGGCGAAATCACCACAGAACTTGGGGAGATAGAATGTACCTACCTCTTGGATAATAAGCGTAAACGGCGCAGACATGGACTTTAATTATTATGTTCGCGGCGTTTCAGTTTCCATTAACACATCCTATCGACGTTCTAGCGATTAGCATTCGGCTTAACATACAGCTTGTCCGTTAAACTGCACACCGCTGTACGGCACGTCATTCGGCCGTATTTCACCTCGCGCTGGCTGGCATATGCAGTAAGATTATAATTACTCAAAGGCATGAAGGTTTCATGCTGTTTTCCTTCACGCGAGCATTAAATCAGAAATAAAAAGCTAAAAGCTATAGATCAATAGGATATTGCAATCCAATTTTGTTAACATGTACCTATTGTATTATACTTAAGAATCTGGTATAACTAGCTACCGCCTGCAGCATCGCCCGCGTGGATTTCGGACTTCAGAAAATAGAGGAGGTTCTCAATTCTTCGGAATGTTTTTAATGTATGTGTAATGGTATGCAGGTCCCACTGTTCGGTCAGGGTCTGATGATGGTATCCTGGTGAAATTGTAGGAAAGCTTCAAGCATTATAGGCATCTCAAGTAAAGAACGCTGGCACGCAGACCTTCAAATGTTTCGCTGCTAATTACTTCTAACGACGATATCTCAAAACTTTATCTGATTGATATAGGTAAAGGACAATTTTAATCTGTATTAAAAGCCTAAATTAACTAACATTCATTTAGATAAGGATAATACTGAACCAAAGAAATAGCTTTAAAAACAACGTAATGTTTTTAATTAAACATTTGAACATAAAAGTCAATCATAAATTTAGATAATTAACATATGCTATATACTTTTTTGTAGCATTTTTATAAATTTTGAATTCGTTAGTACGCTACTCAAGTATATTTTTGCATTCGCGTAAAAAGCAACCATTTTTTTGCGACCACTTCAACATTTAACGACGTGTTTCTGCAAATTTACACGAAAGCATAGTAAATTATATACCAAAACCTTCCTCAAGAATCACTCTTTCTATTGTTGAAAACAGTGTAAAAATCAGTTTGGTGGTTTTCGAGTATATCGCCTTCAGACAGATGTAATGTCGAGCATTTCTACAAACTATTTTAGGCGTATTACATTTCATATCTACAAATTATATTTGAATTGTTTTTCAGGCCTAATCTCCGAAACTAGTGGCCTAATCTTAATAAAATCACACATAATATGCAGCTATATTTTATTTCGATTAATGACCGCGTCATTTTTAATGCTGTGTCCGGGGGTCAGCTAGTATAAAGTATTATATAAATAGAAACGAGGATAAACACGCTATACTAATGCATACAACCTTACACTCTACAACCACTATTGACCCATGCGCATTAGTCCAAGTTTAACTAAATAATACTTATACATTGTAAAGAGAAACCTATTATTGGGCTTTTTTTTTATTATTGTTTATTATATGTTATTATCTGCAGTAAGAAAACCAACAGTTTTCTTAATATACCTATAAAAAAGTTAATATCTATTGATTGGATCGATCCACATTTGATTGACACCTCTATTCTTCTGAGACCAGCTATAAAAAAGTTAACATCTATTGATTGGATCGATCCACATTTGATTGACACCTCTATTCTTCTGAGACCAGCTATAAAAAAGTTAACATCTATTGATTGGATCGATCCACATTTGATTGACATCTCTATTCTTCTGAGACCAGCTATAAAGTGAATTTTTTAACGACGATGTGATCTATTTGAAGCGGTCTTATTGTAATCCATAGCGTTCACACAAAACTGTCAGATCCACAAGTTGGTCCGTCCAAACGTCATTCTTTTTGGCATAGAAAACGTTCAATTGAGTTATTTCCATTTCGAGAGATTAATAAACAAAAAAGAATGGGCGAAGTTTGTCGTTCCTATCGAGTATTCTCGATCAAAACTGACGATAGGCATCGAATTTTGATTTTCAACGTTAATCCGAATTTTCCGATTTCACTTTTAACTGTCAGAGATTTTTCACGCTTCGTAGAAAGGACGTGTACCTATAATTTAATATATAAGATAGTATACTTTTATTCAATGGATTTCAATTTATAAAGCATGTTAATTATTTTATTCTGCATTTTACTAACAATCTTAGTTATGCGAATTAAAAAGAATTGTACCATAAAATAACGTATATTCGTTGCGTCTGAGATATGTTAATTACATTTTTAACGTTCTTTGTTGTTACTAACAATCTAACTTATAAACGAATTGTGAAGAATTAAAAAGAATGTGCAACCAATTTGCACAATTCTTTTTAATTAACCGCTCTAAAGAGCCGATTCGCTTACAAAGGAAGATTATTTCATTTTTATTTTCGAACTAACACAACTTTTGTGTTCTCTATTGTACGTCACTTATTCGATCCAATACTCGCTATCCATTGTTCTCTAATAGGAGACTATCGCAGAAACTTTTGCTGAAATGACAACGACAACCGTAAACAGTTCTATCATTCAAAGAACAGTGATTATCCCATACAAATCAGATGGCACTTACTGTTCATTAATGGTACTGTATCGGGAGCATTTAAGTGAGTCACAGCGATGACTTTGCACGCTGCGTTTATATCCTTTATACAACAGAACCGACGCGATGAAATGCATGAAAGATTATGAAATATACCGTTTTTGTACAACACTATTATAGGAACTTCTAAGGTCATTGAAGCATATGTAAAGAAGAAGAAGACTATTTTGAATGTTGCATAGAAATATAGCCCTATGTTACTTGCTGAAATTCAGATTTATTCTAATAATAATCAAGTATTTACATAATACTTATTCCGCTCAACTTCTATTACATATAACTCGTATTTAAATTTCGCGGCGAGAGAACAGAGTGCCATAATATATCCTTACACACTTCCTCCACATTCGCAACTCTCCTTAGACACATACGCCGGTTGGGAAGACTCTTGACGTCACCTTCAGCGAGTGCCCGATGAAGATCATGGTGTCGGTCTTGATCTTCCCCGGACCCTACACCCCACTACATCAGTTACTTTAAAAGGAGGACGAGATCACGGTCATTCCGATGTTACCATTTTATTGTTATTCACAATAGCCTTCATATTTTGACACCGAGATTCACTTTAAAAAAATATGACCGTAATGCAAAATATCTATTACGTCTAGCTCCTCGTCGCATAAATGAATACGTGAGTTACTCTGAGGTGGCGTGGAATGCTTACAGTTGCCTTACCACGACCGCACCGTAACATTATTTAAATATCTCATTTTCAATTTACAAATATTCAACTAAATTATCAAGGAATTTAATAACATAGATGAATACAAGTTCCTGAAATTTACATTAAGTGTGTAACATTAATTTGCGTTGGGTTTTGTGCTATAAGAAATCGTTGTTCTGGGTGGTTTGGCTTCATTTCATTATGAAACCATCACAATATATTTCGTATCAAGCGAAGTTAACTCTACGGTGAAAACACCGTTTTACCCGTTCGTCCTGAAAATGTACGTAAATATTGTACTTACGTCCTCCATGCAGCCGCGAAAGTTTTCCATGTGACCCAAAAACAGTTCAGAGAAATCGCCTTGACCGCCAATGAAAACCCCGAAGTGTATATTCAGTTCAAAAAAGCGTCCCGGCAACCTCTTCTTCACGATGTAATCGTCGACCTAAAAATAATATATCCATGTCAATGACATAATCAGTGGCTGGCGATTAGTGAATCACCAACAAAGTAAATAAATATATTTTAGATCTCCATCAGCTTTTTCATTCTAATGGACATATTTGGACGATAGAGAGAGAGAGAGAGAGAGAGAGAGAGTCCAATGTCATATATCTCATTTTCAATTGTGAGAATAATTGTAAGAAACAAAACACATCGCGTACAAGCGTAAGATTTCTTGAAAATTTTGTTGCTAATGAGTCATATTATACAGCGAGTATTTTGCTTATAAGATTTTATTATAGGTACTTTAATAATGAATCGCGTGGTAGAAACCTTAGAAATGATATCTTACAGCCGAGGCTATGAAGGCGACAATAAAAAATGCGGCACCGGTGTTTCATAAGAAACAGAGATCTAACATTGTACAAGATAATCGGGAATAGCCAAAACTTGAATATTTAAAACATTCATTGTTCCTCTAGGATTAGAATAGAGTATCTAATGCATTTACGCCCTAGAATGGCGGAATAAGTAATTTAATTAAAATCTCAATTTAAACGAGCAATTCTTGTATATAAATCGATATATATTTATTATCTAAATCTCAGAAACGACTCTAATGCTTTTCATAAAATGGTCAGTATGCGAGGGTTTTAGGGGAAAAAGTAGATCCAGCTAGGTTTTATTTTGACAAAATGGCGTTTTAACCATGTTTTCTGACATGTTGAAACACAGACGTGAGGTACCCGGTCGGACCAAGAAGTGTTATTGGATTTTTGCAATTTCTAATAACAGTCCGCACTCTAATTTTTGAGAAAAACTGTTATAGAGGGCCATTCATACAAGCATATTATTTTCTTAACAAAAATAATGCTGAGGCTCATAAAAGGCCACTTGTGGCCAGTCGTTTCTTTAAATTTTTGATACCTCGGTAAAAATCTTGTTATTGAAAATATGTATATCGAATGCTCAGTACCTTTGAGAAAATCGGAATGAATGTCATTTGGACCAAATATTTTTTTTGTGTTTTCCATAGCATTTATGATTTTTATGCATACAAAAATATTTTATTTTGAAAATATTTTTATTTGATCATTTTAGCGATTAAACTGGCTGCAGGATTTTTGGAAACCTGGTATAAACGAATATCTAACTTGCATACTACGAGTAACGCAACCTAAGCAGCCCAACATTATAGTTACCTACTTATGATCAATAACAAAAATCCTAACATCCAACGTAAGTTTTATATAAATTGTAAGACGAAGAATATATAAATTTGCCATATTCGGAGTATATTTCAATTTTTTTCAATTTCTTAAAAAAAATGTCATTTCAAGGGGAATGTAACAAAATTGGCCTTTTAAACACGCTGTGCTTAGGTCTAATTGTCTTCTCGGCTTGTGTAGCCGCCATCGTAAATTTGGCTTCAAGTCACGTCTCGACCGTAAACAATAGACGTGAAGCGGGAAGTGTGGATTTTACTAGATTTTTTCGTAGTCCTAATTAGCTCCCCTTTAAAACTCATGTTAATTTTGCAAAATATTTTAATCTAGCGTGGAGTCCTGTCGCTTTTAAATGGATTGTTTTTAATCCTAATGACGGTCACGTTTTAAGCAAGTAAAATATTTTCGCTCCAAAATTTAAAATGAAAATTTTAAATAGGTAGATCTCATGGTATGAATATCAGCTGATACAACACCTATAACTGTATAGGAGTTGTAATGTTATAGTTATAATAGTAATCTCATATTACATCATCATATTACATCTTTGAAATGGGAAATTTGTATACAAAATTTAAAATACACAAATGTTTGTATTGTTTTTTTAATTTCATTTAAGCTGCGCGTTAAGAAGTCTGCGCGACGTGAGACAATAGTCAGCGAAAGCCTTTTTGTACCCTACACCTTAGGTGTATTCCTTTTGACAGATTAGAGCTTTTTCTATTTAAAAAATGTCTAAATTTAAATCGATTGATGCAAGGTTTGGTGTGTACGGTGGATGCGGATTATAATGTTCCCTAAATAGATTAGATTTGATTGAATAATGATAGACATATCTAATAATTATCGCTTTGAGACTAATTATATGGCGGGCAACCAGAATAAGCTAGAACGTTGTCCAATGATAGTTATATTCAGCAGGGAGGGAGGTGCTATGAAAGGGAAATTTTCTTATAGAGGCTCTTAAGAATGAGATATTTTTTAACAAATTAGAGATAAATGTTCACAATCTCAATCATTTCACAATTTAAATCAAACACAAAAGTGATCTTTTCTTGGGCATTCACTTAATTTGAATGACAAGAAAAACCATTAGGGATGTAATTGTAAGCGGTCGTGTCGCGCTGCTTTGGAACTGAATTTCACCAGCACGACCGGGATCGCTCGCATAATACTGGCGTGAAGTGACATCTATGCTGTCGCGTTTCTAGGAGTCTGTGAATGAACCCATCAGCATAGCAACGAAAAGGATGTCTATGGGCGTCAGTAGTCATCAAAATGCCTGGATTGCTCTCTGGCTCCTTATGCTATAAAAAAATAAAGTTTTCGAGATGACTGCGTTAAAATAAAAAAAGAAACAAACTCTTCAGATCTATACTATACAGTCTACATATAATAAAGCTATGATTAATATTAGAGATTACTGAGCCGAGTAGTATTGCAGAAGTATTGCAAATGTAAGGAGGGATAAGCATCTGACACCTGGAAAATTACAACCTTCTTTGCAATAATATAGTTTAAAATGCATATTCATTTCTAGACTGTAATATCTAAGGATGATTAGTAAAAGACATTTTGCAAGTGAGCGAAAAACAAGAGATATTCAATGTGCATAAAAAATGGTTTTCACAATTAATAAAACAGAACGTAATAATATAATAATAAAACAGAAAAAAACTGAACTTCCATTACTGTTTTTGTGTCCCTTTCATAAATATCACACTGAAACTAAAAACATTCCTACAAAATGTACAAAACAAATAAAAGTTTAATGGATTTTGCTCTCGTATTTGTCTTTTGGTAACGGAACTAAAGTAATTGAAATCAAATAATTAAATCATAGCACTTGAGAAATGACTTCACTAAAATATTCTTATCACTAAAAAATATTGACTTTTAATGGGGTTAAAATACTCGCGCGTGGCTATTGTTTATAAAATGACAGGAATTTGAAATTAGGCTCAAATATTTGAACGCAAACATTGCTTCTTAATACAACCAGGGTTGATCTACATCGGTGTATAGTTTACGTGTAATTTAAATTGTTATTCAAGCCACCTCTCCCCTACATCGACTTTGTCAACATCACTAATCCATTTACTTTATTATTCGGAACCAGGGTCCAAGGCTGAAATGTGTTAAGACTATCTCATCTTATTAATATTATAAATGTGAAAGTTTGTATGTTTGTTTGTTACTCCTTCACGCAAAAACTGGTGAACCGATTTTCATGAAACTTGGCAAACACATAGAAGGTAACTTGGATTAACACAGGATAGTTTTTATCCCGAAAAATGTATCTATAGGATGCCATGGGATGGTTTTCTACTTTCCACGGAATCGAAATTTACGCGGGTGAGACCGCGGGGCGCAGCTATTACTATATAAAATTTTCTTAATCCATTCATTCTTAATACACACGGTACACGTACGAAATAGTGGAACTCTGTAAATTGTACACGGTGTATTAAAAAAAATAATGGATATATAATTATTTTGAATAGGTGTTTTATTTTATCTACATTGTATTCCTATTAAACAAACTGTCTAAATTGACCTATACCGTTGTATTGTGAAATAACCTAGAAAAGTAAGCTTTTAATTTGGCCAGATACATAGTAATTTACGTATGTACACAAGTAAATATACAATAACGTGACAATTCTCCTGGGTACCAAAATACCCTGTAAACCCTAAAAAAGAATGCTACAACACTGATCGATTATCGTCCCTAAATTCTATAATTTCTGATCAACCTTTAATGGCCAGTGCAGACGAGGGATTTTTGTCCGCGGACCGGAAAATGGGTGCTAAGTGCCGCGTACTTTTAATCCCTCGTTTGCGTTACCCCATACAGTTGTAAGGGTTCTATTTTAGCGGAAAAAAATTCCTCCTCTGCGCTGGCCATAAACCAGCGGTTGGCAACCTTTTGGCAGGCAAGAACCACAAAGCGGCAACATAAACTAAAAACGGGCCACACTTATGATATTAACCCTAGAAGACCAATATACATACGTATAATAATTGGTTTACACGGGCACAATTCATGGGCCGCGGGTTGCCGACCGCTGCTTTAAATAAACTAAAGAAAATCGACATCCACATCAAACAGAATTCATATAGTAGACGAACAAGACGATCTCTTAGAAGTTCGATTATTGCCATAGGGAGAGTTGCTCGTATCGGATCACAAACGCATCTAGGTATTTTGTAAAAAGAGTAGTTTTTAGGAGCACAATTGTTATACCAATCTGTTCTACTCTCCTTTCCTCTTACCCGTCCAATGGGCCACGGCAACTCAAACCAAAACATCACATATTGCTGTCGCTATGTGTGTGGCGATCTCATACTATGTTCATAAAAACCTCAATATTTTTCGCATTATTTGTGATGCGGAAATCGCATATTATAAACCCATATTTGCGGGCTCGAAATTATTTACGGCAATAAATATTATGCGAACGAATATAAACCAAATTGCTAAAACACGCCAAACACGTTAATCGAAACTGGTATGTACCAGCAATTATCAAAAGCGATGAGATCCTTTGATGTTCATAACGCTTTTGTTCTATTAATTTAATGTAATTATCGTAACAAAGCTCTTCAATCAACGAATCTGATGTCCGATCAATTTTGTGATTAGCGGTACACTGATTGACATTGATGACACGTGACTTAAAGCCCTTTGGTTTGATGTGTGTGTGTGAGTGTGTGTGATAAACACACACTCACACACATATAAAAATAAAGTATGTATCGCGAGAGTACGTCTTCTCAAGCATTCTACATATCGTATTTCCACGTATGGTGTTGATACATACTTAACACTTAGCTATCTTTTACTTCTGAAAAATAATTTTGTTTACTTCCAAAAGCTTAGCTATCTTTTACTTCTAAAAAATAATTTTGTTTACTTCCAAAATTGCACTTTAAGTCTAAAATTATTACCTTAACCAATGACCTAATGTGCACCGCAAGAGTCGTAAAAGTTGGGATCGGATTCTAAATAATTTTATTTAAGGTTAAGCATTCTAGAGGTATGTGGCGTTGTGTGTGTTGTGGTGTGTGGCGAATGTGTATGTTTTTTTATAGCATAGGAGGCAAACGAGCAGTTAGGTCATCTGATGTAAAGTGAACACCAACGCCCACAGACATCCGCAACACAAACAACACAGTGTGTGTGTACACAACAACTTCGATAGACGTTATGCCTCGCAGGCCTTACGTATAAACAATTGTCTTGAACACGCTCATCATAATCAGTCTCTACGTTCACAGACAAACATCTTTAATCTAATGCCAACACGAATGTTTTACCAACTACCAACATCAGTTGTTAAAAATATTGCAAACGACTGGAATCTTAAAACAATCCGGGTTTCCTAAAATATTGGGAATATATTTATTTTTGTCAATGACGAGGCAATCAAGCTAATAGCCAGCTATGTAATCATATCTATAGCAGGCATTGTTGCACGGGTAAACCTAATCCTCCTAGTTGGGTAAAGTTTGAAGTTTGAAGTCAATGTTTGTTGCATACCCACAAAAAATTTCGTTGAGTCAACATTACGTATGTTTACGAAATCCGGTAAAATTAAACAATGGATGCCACATGAAAATGTGGGACTATTTTATTTATTTGTTTTGCTGACATCAAAAAGGTGTTTCTGATTACATATGGGAAAACATAGCATAACTCTAGATTGTAGAGACAGTTCCTCATCTAGAGGTTCTAATCATAATCTATATTATAAATAGGTAAAGTTTCTAGCTTTGTTTGTGGTGGGATCTGTGGTACTAAGCTGAAGTAGCGTGTATCATGAAAAGTTACTTCATAATATTAAGCTAAGTATTACTACTTAGTTTGACTGCCGACTTTCTCTTACGAAAAGCTATATTTTATTATTCGTTAAGTCGGTTTGTGTAACATAAGTTTATTACAAATATTTGGTTGTATGTCTAAAATTAAAAAAGGCTCTTGTTAAAAGGCATTTGATATATTTCTTATTTTTTGGAAGGGTCATAAAAATTATTGTGGCAGATATTGGAATTCTATTGCACTTCTATTTGAATGTAATGTATATTGATATTTATTGAAGGGTATCAACGCGTGCGTAGCCGCGGGGAAAGCTCATATCTAATAGGCTACTGTAGAAAATACATAAACTGATCTTTCAACAATTCTTTCACTAATATAAAGCTACAGTATCCGGAAGTATGTTAGGCTATATTTTATAATGATTGAACAACTTTTTAATTTTAATTTAAAGTTCAACTAGGGAAGTGAGTACTGGTTAGCTAGTTTGACGATTGAACTAAACTAAGATAAGCCTAACTTCTTACATATTAGGTACAGGATCGCCAATTTTTTTTTTTACAGTTGAGTTGAGATGAGTTTCAAGGTCTCCGTGAAACGCTGAAAAACATGCCCTAACAATAGCTAACAGAAATATTGTGACTTAATTTCTGTGAGTACAATCGGGATACGTAGGCTACGTAGAATATTAGAACAATGCGTCTGTAAAATTGTATTTGAAATTGTAATTGTAAATATAGTATGTAAAAAAACCGTATGTAAAAATAAATATTTTTTCATTCAGTTCTATGTATGGAGTGCCCCCCTTTATTTTTTAAATTATTTATTTTTATTCAAAATTCCAATAGCGGTTCACAAAATACATCAACTTACAAAGTTTCAACTACGAAGTCCCAATGGTTTAGGAAAAAATGGCTGTGGCATATGGACGGACGGACGGATGGACAGACGGAAAGTCAGACAGTCAGACAGACATTGTGGATCTATAAGGGTTCCGATTTTTACCATTTGGCTACGTAACTCTAAAAAGTCGAGACCTTAAAAATACTATTCCCAAATCTAAATTGCATGATTTTTTAATCGAATCACTTATTTCCTATAGGTGCGTTTAATCTATTGGGTTATAATTAAATTACGTCCTTTAAACTTTCGGATTAGTGGTCAGATATTACTAAAATATTTTTACGTCAGTCAAATGACAAACTTTTATAGTCATAAGCGAGAATTTTAAAATAAGTAAGAATTTTTATTAAACTCTGAAATCGTGTAAATTTATTAACAACAAAGTTAGATGGATAAAAACGGATCAAAGACAAAGTTGTTAAAATGGCATGCGAGCGCGAGTGTCCACCTGTCTTTTTTCGCACGTGGACACATTGCCTTCAGTGCATGAAACTTTTAACGATATAAACAAATTACTCTCGACGGATGAACACAGTTTTGTTTCTTTATGTATCAAATGGCTTTTATCCTTGTATAGGGTTGCCAGGTGGAAGTATTTTGCCGGACATGTCCGACTGTTTACAGATGTGTCAGGCCAAATTTACACCTCTCTCGACGGATCTCCACCTTAACGCGGCGAGAGGGTTCAGTAACCGTGCCTTGGACCACCACGGTGAAGCGAAGAGGGATCCCAGGAGGGGACGCTCGGAGTGGACTTGGCCGTGGGCGCTCTGGATATACAACAGCAAGACGCGCCTTTATGTTTCAGGCGCGCCTTGCTGTTGGAGGAGAGCTCCATGATTTTCCCTTGAAGGGATCGCCACCTGTGTGAGTGGATGGCGACTCACGGACGGGGGCAGTGAATGTGGCATCCGTTTCCAATGCCCTCGTAGGTAGAAGGGGTAGAATACCTGAAGGTTTTAGTGGGTGTACGCCGCACATTTTGTGGCGGGAGTCCCATATAACCACACGCTTCCCCCGAAGTCGAGCGGTATGTGTAATGCATTTGTAAAAAAATGGACAAAACTACACAAGTCCGGCCTGTTCGGCTTTTGACGAGAGAACTTTGATTTTGATTTGACCAATTGAGATTAACAATAATAGTAAATGCATAAAACAAAACTAGATTATTTTTTTCTTAAAAAAAAAACCCGGTGTATTTCAAGGCAAATTTTCCGGCTAAATTTGAGCCTGTGTCGGGCTTTTTCATTTTTGGGCCTGGCAACCCTATCCACGTATCATGATACTTTATTTTATTATTTCTTGCTCCTTCATCATTATTCCTATCGGTGGGACGAGAAGGTCAACGGCTAATCTTGGCGACTATTACACGAGATCGACATGTGTGGGTAGGTGTGTATTACACGTGTATCATGTCGCGTCTATTATTGCAAATATTGAATACTAAACAGCGAACTGTCATATGTAGCGTATAGATTATGAAATTTACACACGCCATGCACTTTGAATTCGCCACTTGCGGATCGTCCATAATACCTACATGAAATAAACAAATGTTTGTATTAATTTTAATGATACAATTACGCTTGTTGCATTCTGGAGTTTTTGATCCAAATATTACTGAGCAACGGATGATGATTCAAACATATATTCACATTTTACCTGCTTACAGGGACGTAATAGGGAGGGACCTAAATTTAAGCTTCACACACTATACATTAGTGGTTTTTTCTGACTTACGTGTGCGAACGAAGAGAAACCCAATTATAGCTTTATCGGATTTAGGGATGGACCTTAATATATTATGCTACACGCCATTATGGTCATGGGCACAAAATTTCCTAATTATTATTACAAAGGTTAATAAATTACAAGTAAATTATACACGAGCGGTAGTTTTTGGGTCAAAGGGTTTATAAAATGCCCAGATACGCCATAACGTCTACACAATAGATTAATTTCAGGCTTTATTATATTTTAGTTACTTAATTACACGCTCGTCCGTCACAAACCCACATCTGTTGTTATACAATTTTCGTGGACATTTTTATCAATGACTCGACCATTCGTGGGGTTATTGTTATTGAAAATGAAAAGGGAATCGATGGATAGTAATAAAAAACCTCGTTAAAACACTCGACAATCATTCGCCATGCCGCAAAAGCGTTTGAAGAGCACAGCTTGAAATGACGAATAGCCTAACACTATGAAATTGGAAAATCATTTTTTTCCCAAACTGCACCCGCGCCGCGTCAACTTTTATATAAAATCTAGTTTAACGTGCAATCCGCGTAAACGAAAACAACTCTAACTACTCGATCTCGATCGATTGAATACGTCCCAATCCACAGCTTTGGATTTGGATTTCCATTTTGCCGCAGAATACAAGAGATTATTTCGTTGGCATTTTAATTGTAATTGGTAACTTAGATTTAGCACTGTTTGATATGTTTTAGAAATCCATTCTTAGAACGGTAATTTCGTAGGAGGTAGTGCCACACTGCATGCTTGCATGCAGCCAAATTGGCCCGGCACGAGCGGGGAGGTGCATCTCGCTTACACGAGACCGGCGTGAAGTGACAGCTGTGCTGTCGCGTTTCGTGAGGTGTCTAAGTAGCCGGTGGCCTGTGGAGAGAGGAAAAGGAGGACAACGCATTTGCCATCTGCATAACCTCTATGCGGGTGTCTATATGTGTCGGTGGTTATGTAAATGGCTGCGACTGCTCGTTTGACCCTCTATACCATATAAAAACGGATTATTATGCAATCTATACTATTATATAAAGAGGAAAGCTTTGGTTTTTGTTTCTAAAATGATTCAAAACTACTAGACTCTAGAGGATTATACCACTTTCACTAATAAATAATAATACTAATAATACTATGCTATAATACCTATGATTGAACAATTTTTAGTTTGAGTCCCACTGCAGTGGGCTCGGGTCGATAAAAATAAAAAAATATTTACTTCATTTTATTTATGACTGAATTTCGCATATTTTACGTCTAGCAACATCACGGATATCTACTATGTAATATACAATAAAATCGCATCATTAATCTAGTTTATGATAAAGTTCGTAACATGAAATGACAACACAAAAATATAGTGTACAAGGGGGTGTGTAGGGGAACAAAGTGCCGGCGGGTACTGGTAAGTGAACAAGATTGCCCATATACATCCGGAATACCAGAGATTATGCAGACTTTATTATTATATTACTAGCTTCCGCCCGCGGCTTCGCCCGCGCGGATATAAATTTTAATTTATGTTATTCTGACATGAAAGTACAATATTACTGTAAAGTTTCATGAAAATCCGATCAGTAGTTTTTGTTTGATAGAGTAACAAACATACAAACTTTCGCATTTATAATATTAGTAGGATTATGTTTAATATGGTAATCAGATGCATACGTTTCATCAGTTAACTAACAATAAACTAAACAAAATGTACATATTATATGCAAAACAAAATGTATATGTACATTGTAAGCCAATGTTACACCTAAATAATCTAGTTTTCAGTCGGTGAAAGGATTTCCATGATCCGATCTGTACATCTAAAGATTACTCACTACAAACAAACCAAGTTAAGAAATTTTACCTCCACATAAAGGTTTGGATATATTTTTGATAGAACGTAATCCCGTTACCCACAATGTGAATGCCGCAAAATGAAAAGGGCCGGGAGAGTGTAAAACAGAACGACATAATGCACGTGTTTGCCCAAGCACACCGACCCATTTCGAAAGTAGGCGGCACCATCGCGAGCTCCCAACTTATATGAAGCAGGCGGCACTTCCGGTTGCATTCCGACTCGGTATGTCATTTGACAATATTGAGTCATTCCTTCCGCTTGTCATTTGACAATATTGTATCATTCGCCATTAAACAAACCGCCGGCGGCGCCGTCTCATTGCAAAGACTCGAATCGCCCGCAGCTATTTTAAAACTGTGGACGCAATTTGAGAATCTTTCGTAAAACTTTGTTAGTCGTTGCAACTAATACTCTAAATACCTATATATTAGTCATTAGTTCAGTATAACGATACTCTATCTTACTAAATGTTTAATTCTTTCACACATGCCTATAATACGTTTTTAAATCGTAGGTTTTAGGACTTAGTTTAAAAGAGTTTAGGTATTGTACATTTACATATTTTCGCATTTATAATAACTAGAGATCCCGCGAAGATCGAAAATCGATCTAAGTGAAACTTTTTCGTAATTAAAACCTAAATATCATATATGACATGTTATGTAATTGTGACTACCTTTACCTACTCTTGGAGTAATTATAGAATATATTTCTATATAGAATATATTTATATAATTACTCCAAGACGGTACTTAATTTATGTAGAATTTTCAACACTTGCAAAAGACACAGAAACTTAATCAATAATTATGGGTGTCACTTGTATCGATGTGATAATGCATGGTAGTGTATGTATTTATTAAGTTAAAGTACTTTATAAATATTATTATTAAAAAATATTAGAGTTCTGCACTTCTCTTACACGTAGACTATAAGTGTGCCAAATTTCATACTCCTCCGTCCGCGCAATTTTCGTAAAAAATGTTCCCGAAGTTTTTGCTTCACGTATTGGTAGTTCACGTAGTACTAATATCTATATATTAATATAGATATTAGTAGGTATCCTATAACCCTATCCTATAGGGAGCCCTCTCATAAGCACTACACGACGACTATGCACAAATGTGTATCCTACTAATATCATAAAGGCGAAAGTTTGTGAGTGTGTTTGTTACTCTTTCACACAAAAACTACTAAACGGATTTTCATGAAACTTTACAGTAATATAGATTTCATATCAGAATAACATAATAAGTTACAATCTATAGGGATTTTTTATAATTTGGTTATAATATAACGATAACTGTCAAGTAAGTCGGAAAAAAATCTGAGAGCAATATTGGCGTGCGCTGCCCTTATCGTTGGAGTTACACAAATATAATTACTGTAGGATTATTTATCTTAAATAGTTCTAAATAAAAGTCCGCGACAGCATATATCTATATTTTATGTGTAAGTCACTATGACCATTATAGTGAACCAAACATTCAATTCAATTGGATATTTTTTAACGATGAAAATTTTAGAATATTTATCGAACTCTTATGAAAATTGATACATCTGTCACTTTACGCATTGAATGTAGATAAACTTTGTCTTTTACACTAAGTAATTTCGACGAATAGATTAAATGTTATTATCACGATAAGATTGACTTAAACGGAATATCTAAAGCGCCTAAAATGCGCGCGACAAATTCGATTCTCATAACGATTTATTGTTACATACAATACGTATATATTTAATATAATATATATTTCAGTATAATATTAGATTATGTATAATAATAACAACACCATTTTTGAAGTCCGAAATCCACGCGAGCGAAGCCGCGGGCGGAAGCTAGTAGATTTATTTATATGACGTGATTGTCTCAGGACACTGAAAGTGGATATGGTACGTAAATGGGACATTAATCGTAATGTAAGTATTTAATGAGAAACCTCCAACTTCTCTTATTTCCGATTACTCTATAGACATAAAACCTCTTATCGTACAATCACTAGAATAATCGTTCCATTACCTATACAAACAGCTATCGCAAATTATTACGCTACCGATGAGTGCTAAAGTTATTAAGTTCTTATTCGTGTGATGTTGACCATAATTCAATTTCTACACCAAAATACGTATATAGTAAAAAAAGGATAGTACCTAACTACATTGTTCCATATGAATGTAATATGCCCGCTGCCTTTGGCTTTAGCAAACGCACACATTAGCAATTGCTTCGCGTTGGACGCACCATCTTTTATCCAACCTACGCTGAAAGTTCAAACTTTTGTCCCTGTTTTATCTTTGCTGCACATGCACAAAATTTATACTTTAGGCGAAGGTAGCGGAAAAATAAGAAGTAAGGTGCTAAATTAATAGTACCGCATTGAGGTACGTCAAAGAATAGTGAACGTTAATATTAGTATACTTAGGTCTTATTTAGACTCGGCTTAAACTGCAGCATTTGATAAATACGGCTGTATTAGTTTTAC
>LUGF01025530.1:348168-381601 GCA_001625245.1 Calycopis cecrops
GTTTTCGCCGCAGCTCGGTACGGTGCTCAAAACCTCACGGTGGAAGTTCCTAACTACTCGAATGTTTAAAAGGTATTTTTAAATTGGTGAAAACTATCATATATACTGGTTGCTCGTGCAGTATACTGGTGATTTTATAGTAATTACGAAACTTATGAAATCTTATTGTTACGAAGATGATTTTATTACAACCGAAAAAAATATATGTTATAAGTTATTATAGCTTATATATTATATTCAGGTCAGAGGACCGTTGTTTGCAGAGATTATTTACTTGATTTTTTAAATTTTATTTATTGATTTTCTTTGTATTTGTGGCGCATATATGGCTAGAGCTTTTCAAAATGAGTACCGATATAGTAACTTAATCGACTTACATTATTAATATACATCTAGAGTTTTAATATACTCCAAAACGATAATCTAATCATGAATCCTCTCAACTTTAAGCATGAGACATGCTGTGAAAATGTATTTAAGTAGAATAGAAACATTTTATTGGAGTTCAAATTTAAATCATTATTTATTTTTCAATATTTAACCACGGGAAAAAATCTGTGAGAGATTAACTACAAACTGGACTGTATTTTTTTTATCTATTCGTTCTTTGTTTTCTTCGCTTGTGACCTTCCTAACGACGAACTAAAAGTCGGTAATAAAGTAAATTGACTTTTTTAATTCATCGCCTGATACATTAGAAAAAGCTAATGAATATGTTAGTAAATAAAAGTAAAGAAATTTATATTTTAAAATGTTTTTAGGCTATTTCTGTTCGTAGTTTGACTTTGTAATTCAATTACACGATTATCGTCGACAATATGCATGATTGGTCGTTATACTAAGAGAAGCAGCCGTTTGCTAGTTGGGTTGGGAAATGTCGAAAGCTAATTGTAAAGTCGGGTTGAAACTGTCGAGGCAGTTTAAAAATATTAATGAGGCATCCAACATTAACTGCAAATACGGAGGCAAGTAATTAATTAAAGCTTTGACGGCGACCCCAAACTTGCTAATTGAAAGAAATACAGCAATGATGGACTAGGCTATAATCTCGATTTTTTTCTTTTATGTAAAAAATATGTGGTGGTAAAATTATTTATTTATATGGTTATGAGATACCAACACTCTGGGTTATCACGTTTCTACCGTTTTGGTCATTATTTTGATTGATTTGGGTATTGTTGAAAATTAATTTACAAAGACGGAAAGGTAATTTGACGGGTATGCCGGTAGGAGCCGCGGGTTGAATCGATATTCATTGTTGTTAATATGAACATCACATTTTTTAAGAAAATTCATAATATGCTGTGATTGATTTGAGCTGTACCTATCATTTTCGCTAGTCATTGTACATATTCAATCAATAATAATCTAACGTGTTTGATGTTGTAAATCTCTGGCTTTAAAATAATGTAATGAAGCAATGAGTCATTGATTTGTAATAATACTTTACATCATAACGTACACTGTCTATAAAAAACTCAAACATTCACACAAAAGTATATTATTTGATACATCTAGCGTCAGTAGTCAGTATCACATATGCGGCGTCACCCTAGTTACCATTAATTTTATTCAGAGAAAAAGCATTTAATTATATTCCAGGTTGCAATTCACACAATGATGTTTTCAATTATGGGTAAGAATTTCATATTAAATCATTTCTGAAAATTTTGCGTGTGAGAACAACAAACATTGGCAAAAACTTTGTATTTATTATAGTAGTAGTTCCGTTGGCTAGTGACGGCGAAACTTCGCGTTTATTCAACTGACCTATGAAAGCTTAATGAAGTTTTTATAACAAATACTTTAGTTGACTGTGGTTTGTGGTAACAAATTTATATCGTTTTTCATTACATTTATTTTTATATTTTGCATTCTCTTTATTTTTCTTTAAATCTAAGGCGTTTCAAAATGAGACTGTAACAGACTTTTTATGTAGCGTTACTTTTCAGTTCATAGTCAAGTAATAACTCCCAAGATATATTTTAACTGCATTTTCACACCAGATATGGATAATATTTAGACACTCGACACTACTTTGGAGAAGGATACTCACCTTCAGGTACTATTTCAGAGTTTTTTTAAATTCTTTATAAGTGGACGTTCTATTTTTACAAGTACACGTATGTGTTATCGGGAAATATACCTAAATATATACCGGAAAGTAACAAGCAAGACAAAATGCGAAAGCATAGATGTCACTTGGCGGCACTAGCATGCGAGCAAATCTCTCCGATCGATTTGGGTTGCATTGCACAGCATGGACACTACTTGGTTTTTGGTGCTGGCTCGATTTTGCGACTCGGCGCTCCTTGCGCCTGTTTTACGGGAGGGTGGGTCACAGTATGACACTACTTAAAGTGCAGTTAGATCGTTTAGCCTTTAACCTTTGCTGTTAGTTGTGCGGGACGGATGTAGGCAGCAGATCTCCCCCCCGAAGATGCTGCCATCTTACCCTAGCGGGGACTTGCGAGCCTCTACGATCCCCAAGGCTATGCCGGACGAGGTTACCCGTACCGGACAAGCTTGGGGGAGATGCCAGACTAAGAGCAGCTCAGCTGAGAGGCCCTCCACCCGTCACTCTAATTCAGCAGATGGCGGCGTGCATTCGGACGACCGGCGTGGCGTATTCCGTTGGAGCATTGGGACCAGGGGTCAGGATGGGAACCTGACATGGCACGGTTCCAACGTTGTAATAGGGACTATTCAAAGGTAGCCGGACAGTTCCCAATGAGAAGTCTGGCCTTTTCACCGAGGCCAGCCAGTCGCTGAAAGGATCATGTTGCTTGTGAATCAGGGGCCCTCCAGTTATAGGGGCCGAAAGCACCCTCGCAGGGGTTTAGTCGGTAGGGGCAGCCCAATTTACGAGCGACGACGACACTGTACCCGGATGGGCTACCTGGGCTCCTGGGTAGCATACGTAAAGGTATTCTCCTGCGTTACCAAAAAAAAAACGCAGCAAGAGATCAGCAATGAAAGGAGGTCATGTCAGAGAAGTGAACCGAGAATGGCTGATAATGATGATGATACAGTTAATAATATATCATAGGGAACAATTATATTGTATTAATTAACATATCACGTATTGTCAAGGATTATGGAACCGAATATTTAATGGAAGTTTCCCAAATAAGCTACTTATCATTCGATAACATTATACGTGTCGATCATTGCAATTTCAATAATGGTATTTTGTAAAAGCATATTTATACTTTATGCAAAAACTCGTTCACAAAAATAGGAGCAGTTTTGATTTCTTTTCTGAAAATAATATAATACAGGTAGAGAACGTCTCCTGAAGTTACTGGCAGGCGGGTGAAATGGTGTCGAAAAATTTAGGTTACAGATTCAAATTTTCGAATTCGCTTGTTTTTATAGAAAATACCACTTTTTACTAAGTTTGTAGTAGAATAAGTCACTGTTAAAATCGAGGCCACTTTTAGACTATTTTCTTAATTCACTTTATATTTATTGTTTTAGACGTATAATGCGACAAAAAAATGATAGCCAGAGGCAGTTATAATAGTTAGTTAGAAAAATGATTTGCATGACGAAGAATGTAGCCCATTTATGTAGATCAAGGGCTAAATGTATATCATTCGACAGTCCAGATGTCTTGGCAGCGCAGCAAGAACATCAATTCAGACATTACATTCCCTGATTGAAAAATTGCATCATATGTCTACATAAAGCTCATACAGCCTCAAAAAATATTGGAAAAGGCTGTTACCACACAGTTGATACCCAGCACAAGGCACCTCATAAATCCATGGTCACATTTTGAAAAACTTCATTTTCCTCACATTGGGAATCTTCGACTCGACAGAACTGGTCTAAGGAATCGTTCTCTGATGAGGTGAGGGCTGCGAAGGCAAGAATATGGTTTTAAGCAATCCAGCCAAATAGCGACGACTCTGTTATATTTTGGGCTGCAATATACGGATCTACTTTATCGTACGGAGGTAGTATTGTTAATTACAACGCATAAAATATGGACAGAGGTACCTCATGCCGTACCCTTTTTTAACACGAGAAAAGTCCTTGAGAGCGATTCCGACCAGAGTACTCGGGACTCTCCATAAGTTTTCGGCCGCTTATTTGTCAACAGGGTCATTTTGGCGACAGGCCGACCCTCATCCTTCAGGCAGAACAGGCATTAGTCGCTCGTTGGGTTAGTTAGTTGGGTAGTAGGTAAAAGGTCCGACTGGGATTGTCTGGGATTTGAAGAACATAGACGTATCATCAGGTGTATATTAATGTATACCTACATCGTATATATGTACAGCAAAATTCCGGCTAGGCTGTTTTGCTGTAGCTTAACTATAGCATCACTACTTTTATATCAGAAAAACATCCCATTACATGTCCGACTTAATGCAAAAATGCGCTGATATTTATACCAAATACCTACCAAATTGCCTTGCGACACAGTAACAATAATATTCTAAATCAACTCAATGAAAACATACGGTCATTCTAGAAAACGTAAAGTACCAGCAACGAGACAAGAACAAGTTTCCCACCCAACGACAAATAATTGGGTCGCCGTTTTGCGACAAATGAGACTTAGCATAAAACTACAAAATGCACGCATTACATAATAAAGTGCAGGGCTTAGGCGACGATGCGAGGCGTGAAGCGGCCTGGGAGAGATTGCAGCATACATGCATAAATAATAAACGTATCTAGCCGCAAGGCAAAGGAAGTCTCAAGGCGGAGTAAAACGACGAATCAACAAAATCTCTAGAGTAACTTAGTTAACTGTTTACACAAGATAAACTTAAAAGCAAAGTCCAATTATAAAGAATTAATTATTAAACCAATACCACATTTATTTAAATATAGCAATACTTTTTTAATTTTATTGCTATTACAAAGACGAGAGTAATACGTGATATATGGAACAATATTATTTTTTTGCTCTCGAAACTTTCACATTGTTTTTCAGTTGTAATTTTTCAGTTTTTATACATAAGTTGAGTACCTACCTAGATATTATTTGTCGATAACAATAAAATTATATTTTAATTTATTTTCTTTTTAATTATTTTCCTGTTTTTGCACATTTACGGCGTGAGCTCTGCAAAACGAGAGCATAACTGATTTTTATGTGCAAACATCCTCCTATAATCACTTCGACAATAATCGGGATAAGTTATTAAAAGTATCATAAGTTATTTGGTTTCAAATATTTATTTTTAATTACAATTAATTGGCTGAATCCGCACTCGTTTTTCTATGTGATTTTTTCAAAATGTGTAACAAAGCGGGTTTGCCCGCTGTGTAAATGTAAAAGAAAATAAATATGCCATGAATTATTCGTTGTACATTTGCTATGCAGTCACTTATCGTTAGGTGGACCTGCTACAACTTTGTCTCAAGTGCAATGAATAAAAAAGTGGCGTCAACTAACAAAGTAAGCACAGCGTTGTATTTTAACTCGGCATTTCTCTCACATTTAGCATTTTCTGGCCGACATAACTTGACAACCTAAAAATACCTGTGTATAATAAACATAAGTGAGCCCTAGTAAGTTTTTTTTGGGAAATTCGCATATTATACTAATGAAGTATAAAGACTGGCATTATGCAATGCTAAATTGATTGTAATTAATAAAGTTTTTGAATTTTCAAATTATAACAAATGTGGCAAATCTAAATTTTGTCTCCTTATTTAAAAGAAATAATGTATTATTACGCATTATTTGTATTAAAATCGATCACAATGATAGGTTTGTCTAGCATTTTTTTTTTCAGTTTTGACTAGCTGACCTACTATACTATAACTGCGCCTATCGTCACACAATTCCACGGCGACAGCTGTTCTTTTAATTGACCATTGAAGCTCTATGAAGGTCATTCGTAAAATCAGTCTAATTGGACATGAAATCGACGTAATTGGTCTGTATTTTTAGTTGGGCAGCATTAAAGAAGTTTCTTTGTGCACCTGAAATTACATGCAATGTTCCTATGGCGATCTCTATAAAGCTTTTTTGCGTTTAAATTTAAAATATCTATTATTCATATAATTATTTATCTGGATCATATTATTTATGTATAATATTAAATGATAAATAAATAAAATTATAAAATACTTTTATAATGTGTAATTATAAAAGTATTTTATAATAAAAATAAAGTTAGAATAATCCTTATATTATGTTGTGTGTCCTTATATGGTTGAAATATCAAGTGTATAACTTGCTTAAAATGACAACCCTAAGGGTCAATTCACACTAAACGCGCGTCGAAGCGCAGCGAAACGAAGCGACCCGCCCGGTAGGGAAGGCGGGCGGATTCCCGCGAATGCTCGGGAAGTCGCTGGAATCCGCGCGGAAGTCGCGAGAATTCGATAACAAGTACTACAGTAATGAAAATAAAGTTGAAATTCATATGACACATAAACTGCGCTCCGCTTCACTGCCCTTCGCCGTGCTTTTGGTGCGAATTGACCCTAAATGTTTATTATGTATGTTTTTATGGTTGTGCAAACAATATGATCAGCTGCTATTCTCGGTGTTTCATCACGTGGGGCTATTATTAAATTACAAAATACTACTGAGGGAGTTTTGTATGAGGTTCTTATAAGAAATATCAAACTATCAGGAGAATATAAATGGTGTTTATTTCAACACGCGTCTACAACGCTATTGGAACAATTTCCGATCGAAGCCCATTGACATCAACGTGCTTAATGGTTACACATAGCGTAGCGGCCCAAAACCGCATCCTTCCAATGAGCCAAATTTATATTTTTTTTTTTTGCGCTCCAGTTACATATTTATTTTGACTTGTGGCAATTTTTTTAAGTAAGCTAGAATAAAACTTTTCTTCTAACACACAATCGGAGCTAACGACGTCTATGCCCTGGCCCTTTCCTAATCCCCCAATAGTCCCCCAGGCTCACAGACCTCACAAAACTCAGCATAGCCATAATTTAATTCGGCTATAAGGTTAAGCGAGTGGTGCTTCGACGGTCGTGTTGGTTCAATTCGGTTACACAGCAACAATTATACTACCTAACGCTATAATGTTCCCATATACTATATAGGTATAATATCTACGAATACAACAGATGTACAGATTAATAGTGTCTCGTTTTTAGTTTTTCGGTTTAACGTTCGTTGGTATTTCGGATAAAAAAGATATCCAATGTCACACGAACCATAATATCGAATCGATTCGCACCTCTTCCATCAGAATCGGATGAATAATTTAGGCGCTACGGACGAACACTGTAAATATATGCACGAGCATCACGTTAACGTAACTGTTGCTTTGTCAAATTCTTTTCATAAACTGAGGTAGATTTATTTATTTTATAATATAAGAGGGAAAACTAGCACAATTTTTTTTTACGATTATACACGACTACCAACACTCTATGACATCCGACAGATGCTTTGCCCTCCTTCCTCCTCCATAGGTCACCAGCTAAGTACTTACTACACGAAACGCAAAAGCACAGCTGTCTTTACGACAATATCGTGTAGGTGAGAGGTACCCCGTCATGTATTCGCTAATCCTTTATTCACGAGGGAAAAAAAACGATATGGATACATTTTAACAAGCCACTGATAGCTCATTAATTGTCACCATCAAACAATATTTGTATCCGAACATTTCGCAGCCCAAAACTTTTTACAGCGGGAAATGTGCACTTTTAACTGTGACAAGGGCCACGTAGAAAGCAGCGGAGAGGTCACTAATCAAAATATTGTTTGAATGAAATACGAGTTACAAGTGGCATAGCAGGCCATCCCTTTGTTAGCGGGGTGAATTAATAAAGCAGAGTAATAGCAATTTGCTCGCCCGGTTTATGTACAGCTTGCTTTTATTGTATTTCATTTTTCAGCTTAGTTCTAGTTCTCGGATTGAATGTATTCAAATTAGAAATCTGGCGTTTTACATTGTTTCGAACCGGTCTTTATTGATTCTTGTCGCTGATCAAACTCATTTAGATACTAACACAGCACTTCGTGAAAAGAAACTAGGTGAATTGACACAGTTTATGGTTTTCGTTTTGGTAAAGCCGATAGTAAAAATTAATCGTAATTGGAAATTAACATTACAATTTTATATACTTAAAAACTACGGCTGCATCTCATCGAGGTTATATCAGCAATCTAGATGGACTAGTCTTGCGTTAAAAGTTTCCAAAGCCGAGTATTGTTTTAATTAGTTCTGTGACGATATTGCACGCAGCGTGGCTGCAAGTCGTTAGTAACCGAGAGAAGAACTAAGAGAAGACTAGAACTAAGTTTAATAACTCTCGGCTCGTCCTGAATGTACCTAGTTATCAATCAAGAACAATATTTGTCTTTTCGTTTTTTTATTTGTTCCTGGCACAAACCAGAATACAAATGCCGCTTCTTTGATGGATTTCAGGAGCTACATCATTTATTCGAGAAAAAAAAGAAATGAAAAAGGAAATTATTTTAGTCATTATCTCTCAATAGTAATTTTGTCTAATTAATAATAGCTAAGTACCTACTGATTCATAAAACATTTAAAATAATTTCAATAATGAATATTAATTAACTTTTAGAAAAAAATACAAACCGTCATACCGCTACACTAAAAAGCTTAAACTAATCTGATTTAGATATCATTCATAAAGATAATAGAGGAAATTATATAAACCTCAGAATATAGGAGTCTTTTGAGAAAAATATAATCTTGAAAATTAAATACGAATCAAGATGAATTTTTCTAAAGCGTTTAAGAGTTATATTCGTTATATTCTCTCTCCATCTCTCGTATTCGCAATATTGTGACTTTAATTTTTATTCGTCATAAAATTTGACAATATTTTATTCTAGGGGAAAAGTATATATTCTACGAGGGTGATGCTGCTGTAACCAAGACAGAACAATAGCTCATGTTCACAACGCTTATGTTACAGAAATGTCCATAACATACTAAGACATATGGAACGAGAGGACGTGATAGATTAAATTTTATCCTGGCTTATGGTCCAATGTTTTATGATGAAACTCTAAGAAACATTGTACGACATCTAGACGTACAATTTGAAACGGAAATTTGCAAAGTTCTGTTACTGTTACTTTTCTAAATGGCAATTTTTAAATGCTAATATGCAAAGAGGCAAAGTATGGTGCTGCGACAATAGACAAATAAAATGCTAAGCTAATCAAGGTTAAGTAAGCCAAACCATAGACAAGTCGAATGCAATAATAGAATCTAACACAACGTTTATAAACGAAATATTACTCGCCATTCACCGCTGTATAGTTGTTAAGGGTAAAAGCTAAAACATTAAATTGTGTGTGAAAATTAGAAATTTCCGTGAAAAGTCGGCGTGACATTTACCGGCGGAATGTACGGCCTGCCATAGCCTCCCGTGTCGCTCCCGGTGAGTACGTCGCACTTTCGATTACCCAGTTATCGTCTGGGAACTGCATGCGCTAGTTAGTTACTTGTTGTCGGAAACGCTTATAGTGTTTATACTGCAAGCTTTGTAATTTAATAACGGAACGTTCATTTACGTTTCATTGGACGTACTTTGTGAATTTTATTAAAATAACATTCGTTAGGTCTTCACCTACCTACGTAATTCGAGAATATCATACATATAAGCATGTAACTACCATTCTCAGTTATCTTTGGATTTCAAATTCCAATATTTTTTATCGAAAACATTTTTGTTTTATTCTCATTTCATTTGTATTCAGTCGTTTGTTTTAAAATATATTTTATGTTTGTGAAATTGTAGTAGTCAATAAAATATAATAAACTGAAAGAACAATTTTATGCAAGTACAAATCGTCACACGAAAAAATATTGTTTTATTACATTGTCAATATTTTATCCCAAATTATTTTAGAATATTATACCGCTTTGAGTAATACCCGGAAACTGTATACCTTGACTCCATCAGCAAAGATCGACCCCATGGGAAAAATAGCCAAAATATAATATAATTAGATTGAGTAACAAAAAGTGGTTACGCCTTTATTTATTTACTCAATTTAATAACTGAGCTCTCTTGAGGCAATTATACTCTGACTCTACTTAATTAGTATGGAAAAAAATATTTTTAATTAAGGCAACATTAAAATACGAGTAATAACCAAGATGGTCGATATAGTAGGTATTTAAAACAGTCGCTTGCTGTCGGTGTCTACTCGTTCGTACATTTTGTATTAACCCAGATAATTAATTAGGTATTTCATATTTAAATCGTTTTAAAACTCCAATGTGTTGAATAACATTTTGCCATTGTTCTTCAGTAGATACTACTTTGGTATTTGAGTTCCCACGTGGCAACACCGCTGCACAAAATGCAAACAAAGCGAAACATTAATGACCTGCGCGGGCCTAACACTGCTTACATAAACACGGTTCATTATTGGTTCAAACTAATCCGGAAATTTTGAGTTCTGCGGATATAGCGGTCGGCGTGTAACCATTTCGACTACGAGGAATTGGAGGCTAGTGGAAGCGGATTTAACTTAATATGTTGTTGAAATTTATTTCAAATTTCAACAACAGATTAAGTTAAATCCGCTAATAATAATAGGTGCGTGTGGGAGCAAAAATCGATTTACCTACGTCTGGGAAAATTGTATATTTTTTTTTATATTATCACACAAGATATTTTTCTATATTAAGATGGTTGTAAGATAATTTAGTCACCGTGTTATAATGTCAATTCTAGATTCGATCCCCAACTAACTGTATACAGATAAAATTTTCCGCAATTTTTACAGGCAATTATTTTCAAGCGAAGTTTAGTCGTCTAAGTTTAATAACACACACACTCACGCTTAATAATATGCACTGCGCGGCTGGTCTCTAAAAAGATTGCCTCCGTAGTCGAAATTCCGCTGGGACGCCATTATCATTAGTTATTATGTTCAATACGTTTAATTTTTTTAAGTAGGTACAGTTACTGTAGTTCAGGAGATTATCTTTTTAATTTAAAAATTAAAAAGAAAATATTCGCACACGCATCGAAACATGCCTTACATGGTTGAATACACACAATAAATATGGATACAGAGACAGATTTTCGCTATTGACATAAAGTGGATTTTGCATGATAATCGAAAACGTTCGTCGTATTGGTTGAACAAAGAGAAGCCTTCATATCACGTCCCAATAGCAAATTGGTTCATTTAATTTTTCTGCACGTTGACAAAAGGTTGTTCACACCTGACAATAATTACACTCATGCGATTGATAAATGCGCAGTCAACTGGTCCATTCACGTTTGTCAAAAATTGCATGAGCATTACTAAAGGAGTTAGATATTATATCTATTGAAAGCCTACCTCGGCGACCTTGCCTTGGTCTGCTTTTTATACTGTAATTATTTAAGCAACATTAAGTGAAAAGTGAGTTTTTCGCTTTAATAATTCATATCAGAAATTCAATAATATTCTATATAGTTGGTGCCTATGACTTCGTTCGCGTATATATGTATATATAGAAAGGTAATAACGAGTGATTTACAAGTATAAAAAAGGCCGGAAGATTACTTTGCTAGTTTAAATTTTAGAACAGATTTTGTAAAAATTGCTCACAGGGGACTGTCGGACTATCCAGGGGACTGTTTTTTATTTAATAAAACCACTGATTTTACGAAAGAAACAAATAAATACTCTTTATTTTTGTAATTATAATGAAAACAAAAGAAAACCTATCAAAATCAACAATCATATTATCATAAACATCTAACCCAAGTGATTTTTTAATCAGTCTCACTAATCCCTTAATTATCCAAAAATGCCTTATGAACGTATTCGAAACATCCTTGAGAATATTTTTTTTAGCTCGATATGTGGCACAATGTGTTTTCCACATCTTTTTTGCTGATCTATGTTCCCTTGGATCTTTTGCTAGTTTTCTAACTCCTGTTTCTTTTTTCTTTTGGTATTTTTGGCGCTCTTTTTCCCTCATTTCCTCCCTCTTTTGGGGATCATTTTTATTACGTTCTCATCTTACGCGATATATATATATATCGCGTAACGTAGTAATATTAAAATCAAAGTGATTTGTTATTGTTTGCTTGCAGTGTGCCGAAATTTCGATTTCCCGTAGGATTAAGCGATTTTAACTCAGTAAAAAGTATTTTTCATGTCCACCAGGCTTAGTATCTATACACCACAAAAAGTCTCATTCGAATCCCTCTAGTCGTTTCGGAGATTAGCCCGGACAGACAGACAGACAGACAAAGAAATTAAAGAATATTGAAAAGTGTTCTAATGCTATTTTAACATCGTTCCTAATTTGTTTTATATAAAACAAAGTCGCATAAATCGAGACAATGAAAAGGATTTAGTGATTGATTGTGAAAATTATATAGCAGTTATACCTTCCATTAAAAATACATAATTACATAGGCAATAATTACACATTCTTAAATTAATAAAATATATTTTTCGTTACCAAAACTTAATACTTAATACTTTTATTAACATAAAAAACTGCCTCTTCACTATTACATCAAACAAATACAAATGTTACCGAGCACGGGCAGGTAACGCATGTATTTATGTCGAATGCGCCCATTTTTTTTACTTTTCGAACATTCTCATTTCACCGAAGCACAATTCGTAAAAACTGCTGCAAAGAATTTCAATTCAACGGGTTCGTATTTCGTGCCGAATAAATATCATTTAACATTTCATCATTTTAACAAAATCACCCCCGTGACTTCATTTAAAGAGATTGATTATTTTATTTATTAAGGCTTCACCGCGATATGATTGCTGGAAATGTCTATATCATCAGCGACACAACACAGAAGCAATTAGGTACTTTATAGGCTCAATATTCAAATCTATGATATTATCTATCCCAGACTAACGGGAACTAATCTTAACAAGCAAACTTTCATAAATTGGCATCGGAGCCTTTGACAATGTGGAACGAAGCTTGTTGTGGGTTAATTAGGGTTCCTAAAACTTTTAAGCACTAAATTCAATAAGTTTATCTTATACTTGAGTATAAAGATCAAATGAAAATCATGACTAACGTTAGAGAATTGGTTTGTCCTGATTATTCAAATCAATATTCAAATTTGACAAAAATACATTTTGTTCCATACACAGAACAAAGAGCCAGCTGATATAAAGACTTTCAGTTAGGGATGTGCTATACAATCTATTTTTTTTATATATAGCATAGGAGGCAAACAAGTAGTTGGGTCACGGGTTACCTGATGTAAAATGATCCCTAGGTCTATAAAATATGTTATTTATTAAGCAGAAATAAAACAATATATTTGAATGGATCGGGAAATTCAGATTATTTATTATCAACATGAGCACGATGGCTATTTTACGGCAGTTTAGTTTACAGGTATAGTCCCATAAACAGCCAAACAAACCAGTAACAGTGAGTAAATTCATAATTCTGCGATAAAAACTTAATCAAGTGCGAGTCAACCGAGCACACCGAGGGTTCTGTAGCCGTCCGCACGGAAGGAGTCGAGCCTAAAAGTCAAATAACTCTATCTGTATGTCTGACATCCTACTAATATTATAAATGCGAAAATTTGTGTGTTTGTTTGTTACTCCGTCACGCAAAAACTTCAGAACCGATTTTCATGAAATTTAGCACACACGTAGAGGGTAACTAGGATTAACACATATAATAGTTTTATCCCGAAAAAATGTTCCCATGTGATGATTTTCTATTTTCCACGGGAACGAAATTTACGCGGCTGAAACCGCGGGACGCAGCTAGTGCTTTTATAAATTAGCGGACGTAGCACTAATTTGGAGTAAGAAATTAAATTATTAAATTAAGATAATTATCAAAATACAATTCTCGTAATCATATTATGTTTTTGTGTATATAACTATGAGATACCAATTTTAATATTTTTCTCTTTATCTGTATTTGAGTACCGTCTGTCTCTTTTTTTTTATTTGATATAACTATGCTAGTGCTGAAGGCCAGTGGAGCTTCATCGATATGAGTGGCGAGCCCCTAGGGTAAGCTCAAGCCACTGTATTTGTGGTCGATGAGACCCCCCCTTCTTTCCCAGATAATGGAAGAAGGCAAACCGGCCTTTTGCGATTAATAGGTATACTATTATTATCTTGGCCGAGGAAAACTATCTGTCTCGCTTCTCGCCATGTTTTATACTTTCAGATCAATGACAGTACACTTTTTATATCAACAAACGAACAACAAAGTATTCAAAGTGTCCCGTATTATTTTTATTCGCACGGAATTCTAAAAATTACTTGGAACGGATATCTTTGAATGAACAACATAATTCTGCCCACGTATAAATCTTTGTACGCTAGAGAATATCAGAATACACGCTTGTTAAATGCGATAGACAAATAGGATTTGTATAAAGATACCGCAATAAATCAAGCGTAAACAATATTTTCTCATTTCACATTAACGATATTTTCTCCTTCCATACAGTTGTAGCGGTCTTGTTACAAGCAAAATGAAATCCGATAGATATTTGCCGTTTTTATGCAACCTTTTTTATCATGTTGCATTTCCTGGCTTAAAAGGGGTGTTTTTAGTTTAATGGCTGTATCTGTGTTTTATGTGGCAGCTTAAGTTTGTGTTTTGTACGTTTTATGTTGACTTTATTGAGAGTTTAGCACGATTTGTGGTGTATATTTTAAGATTAACCTATTCGTATTTGTAAAAATGTAAAATTTAGTGACCTTAAACGATGGTACCTACCTGTATTATAAACATAGACAAGATATGACGTACTTTTAAATCTCATATTCCCTCTTAATGAGATTTAAAAGTTCTGCTGCTGTGTAATGTTTATTTTGTTAATTATCTTATTAATATTCAAAATGTGAAAGTTTGTATGTTTGTTTGTTTGTTACTCTTTCACGCAAAAACTATATGTATAAAGAGGGTGACTTGGATTAACACAGGATAGTTTTTATCCCGAAAAAATGTTCCTATGGGAGCCGTGGGATGATTTTCCACGATACTTATCGAAATTTACGCGGGTGAATCCGCGGGGCGCAGCTAGTTTACATATAAATATATGATTTTTGGATTAAGAGGTGAAAACTGATTACATGTTCGTAAAGAATAGAATTTACACCTACTACATTTCAGCTTACGATAATTAGTAATTTTAAGTTGCATATTGTATTTTATTGGATGGAAATGGATAACAATCAAGCATTTCTGTAGACAACGCTTTAGATCTATCATGCACGTTAGGTTACGAGCGCGATGCGGCATGTTGATTTTATTCGCCGATACCGTTACGTAATCACTCTGCGGAGAAAATGCTGTTCCTTATTGACAAAATGCCCGTTCTTTATTTCGTTCTAACATAGAGAATATAATAATCACAATGGCTAACAAAAAAGAATATAGATCGTGACAGTTTTTTCTTTTCAATCAAAAATTGCAATAAGCTCTCGAATTATAATCTTTTTAGGAATGTATTTTTTTTTTATTTTCGTTCATTATGTGTACTAATATTATTAACTAAATTGTTTGATTATAGGTTAATCTTCGGAACTACTGATCCGATAATGAGAGTTGTTTTACTAAAAGATACATTTTTCCGGTGGATATTATATATCCTCCGGAAATGGATATACATTTATTATTATCAAAATTAATTATTTTGAATTTCAACGAAGAGGGCTGGGGTCAGCTAGTATTATAGATATAACAGCTGATTTACACAGGGTTGTAACTGACTTCAAATTCGGTCAGTAGGCCGACGTCGATACCTATACGTGTACGATATAAGTCATGACCAACTATTTGCTTGAGGTTTTTTAGGTCAGCTCTGACTTGTCACGAATTCGAAGTCAGTTACTGACCGTGATTGTGTAAATGAATTTCTAATTATTCCCTTCGATCGTACGTCAATTTTACACGAAGATTCTTAATATTTGATTTAGTAGAGACTATGTTTTTTCTTGCTTTAATTTTATATCATATAGCGTTTGCGCGTGCGCATCATTGTGACCGTGTCGTATTTATGAATAAAATTTATTAAGCACAAAATACTACATTTTATTTGTTACATTTTCGTTGTAAAGCAAGTATATCAGGTGATATATTAACGACGTATCATTTCATAGTGAAAAAGGCACTCTGAGTGTATGTTCAACAGACAGTGTTTGTGACGCGAACTTTTAATATTTTTACTTGTCTAACGCATAACAGAGAAATTCAACTGTGTCTGAAAATAATTAAATATTCCGATTATCACCATGCCTTCCAGAGAGCTAAGATATACATCAAAGGAGAAAAGTTCCGAGCAGTCTGTAAAACCTGCTTCTTAATTTTTACGCATTTCTTCATAAAATGAATGCAGACTGAGACATTAAACAAAAACCTCGATTGTTTAATATTTTTTTATAATTAAGTGCTAAACAAAGTAGGGAACCATCATTAAATCACACGTCATGTAAAGGGCCATTAAATTGTGACAAAAGGTGAGACGGGGTTCTAAATTTTGTGACGTCACACATAAAAATTGAGTTTTGTGTGTGAGTTGTCATGCGACTGGAGTATACTAATTAAGAACGCGCCTAAATCTGATTTGAAAGGTACACAAGACATAAGTGAGGATAAGTGTTATTATTTCATACGATTTTACTCGTGTTTTCCTGATGATATGGTTTCATATATAAACTTCAAAGATAATTATAAACTTGTAGATGTCATGAGTACGTGAACAATGATCGGGCAGCCGATCAATTGGACGACTAATCCGCCTTTTACGACCGATTAATCGGCTAGTAGGCTAGTCGGCCAGTCATAATCGGCACATCTCTAGTTTAAAGTACTGACGAAGTTGCGACCAACATTATAATTACGTAGTATGTCCACCTATTTTTTAGTTACGGACATATATTTTATAAGGCTTTATCCGGTTCAATGGAAGCGTAAGGACTTTTGCCGGATGCAAACTTTGAAACTATTTGAAAAGAGAGTGGATTCAAAGCCGGAACAGGAGTTCACTGAACAGTACTATCGATATCCAACCGAGCTCGCGAGTAAATTATTAAATTTATGGGAACTTCGGCCGACTTGTTATGAAGTTCTGTGGCGTAGCCTATACAAGTATGTACTCCCATTGTTCCACGGGCGACCATCTCGTTATTTCGCTTTATCTGTCATGCATTTATGATGTACAGACAGATAATTTAATTAAATGTACTATACGAATATCGTAACTACGTGCTTACAAGCGAAATACGTTCTGCTATTCCAGGTTACGATCTAAGAGATTATGGCGTACTAATTTGGAGTGTTGTTTCCTTTTGGAGATTTCAGAAGAAAAATGTTATGGTGTTGTGTGTATGTGTGGATTTCTCGAAAATTCCAACGCTAGCATTATTAACAAATGATTAATATATCATGGGCAGTAGCACGATGATTGTGAAGATCATTTATTATTCATAATTAGGTTAATTATTCAATATTACGATACGATTGCGGCTACAAATCGCTATATTGAACAAATACGTATGTTGCATTATCACACAATTATGAGTATAAATATTTATGTTGAATATTAATTTATGAATAAATATTTGTTGTCTGCGTAAATTTTCATAATGCAGAAACACAGGAATGCTTGAAGCTGAACTTGGAAATATTAAGTGAAAAACACAAGATTAAGTAAAAGAAACATTCTTGAGCACAGGAAATTGCAATTAATCCAGAATTTGTATATGTACTTTTTGTTTGGATTTGTTATTTTATTAAAGAAAAATAAAAGAACAGTTTTCAAGCAAACATTAAATACCATATACATATAATAAAAATAACAAAGCATTAGAGGTGGAATCGCTTTAGAATACGAAAAGATGGGAAAATAAAATGGAGAAAAAAAACACAAAATTTTAAGGATTCCGAGCGATACGCACCTTCATGGTGAGGTTGGCCTCTCTTCTCATTACGCTGACATGGTGCCACTTGGTGTCGTTCAGGTACGTCCCTTTAGCTGATGAAAGTTCACTCTCGCCAGCTCCCAAATTAATATGCATAATGAGCCTACCACTTTCCAGTCGAATCTAGAAATAGGTTATTATTTATTTGTGACATCAGATACTATTTATATTTTATGCATCAATGTAAACAATACGTATTCTCACCATACAATAATCTATTTTGCCTGCTGAAAGTAGTATAAGGGCATCAGAGAGATGGGTACGAAAACGAAAATTTATATCCGTCACTCCTTTCGCCTCCTGAAGAGGATACGAAATATAACTTGCACCGTAGAAGGACGCTAAAAATAAACAACACTTGAATGTTTTATATAACTTACGTGCTTACGACAAAGCCAATCTCAATATATTCAAATTATTCCTAGCAATATCCTTCTTAATATGTACTTTTTAGATTCTAAAGTATAAATATACATTTATTTATTTACCTTTATCGTAAGCCAAACCGCACGAAACAAGACATAAAATCAAAATAAATTCCATAATGGCTGATTTTACTACAAGATTATTATTTTTTGTATTTTTTGTGTTATTATTTAGCACATTGTTCGAATATTATATTTTTTTCTTTGGTCATTAAAGTTGCTACAAAGCCAAAAAGTAAGATTTGTTCAAGACATAATTTTACAGAGATGGCAGCTGTAGCCTCGCGTAAAACTTTTTACATAAAAGTGTTTGTCGCATTTATACAACAGATCATTGTCTTTATATAAATACAATTATAAATAAAAGTAAAGTTATCGAGTTCACCAAAAAAAAAATTAAAGTCGGCACTGCAACAACCTCTCCACATTAACAAGCTGGTGTAACATGGCCGAAGTCGGAACGAAACAAGAAAAGTGTTGCCCTTTTTAATTTTTGACAACAAATCTACCAAAACTTGCCAGACTAAAAATGTGATTAATTTCGGGTTCTTTTTAATTTATTAGTTTTAAACGATACTTGTTGACCAGATAAACCACTGAAATTTTTATTAGCGTTCCAAAACTTTCGCTGTATGTATGTATGTTATTGCAAATACTTTTGCAATAAATTTAAAAATTACTACTAGGTATTTGAAAAGCGGCAAACCCCAACCCCAAAGAATAAAATGTATAACAAGAGTATGAGCTTTTATAAAGAAATTTATATTTATTACACTATGTTTATTAAGATGAGCTATCACTTTCATTTAGTTTATTTATGTAAGAAACACTAACAGAAACAAAACCATAGTGTTACTTTAATGTATGTACTAAAATAAAACTAAATAAACATAATATTTGGAGTATAAATAGTTCCGTAAAGCTATACTATACCTATAAAATAAAGTTGCCATTGTTCAACAAGCAAAACTTGTCTATTGGCAAAATAATTAACCATAAATTGACAGCTATCTTATTTGTCTATGGCTTTGTCTATTATCAAATCCTAAATGTCAAAATAAAGTATTTTTCTAATTTCTAGTGAAATCAGAAGTCTGCAATTAATTAAACTATGGTTTTTTTATAGTGTAAAGTTTATTTATAATCAAACTATGTTTTAAAAGCTATAAATATGTTATCGATTAAACGTCTGCCGACACTATCGGCTTGTAAAATACATTCTAAGTTTCCTACAGACCTAAGCTATTTAACAAGAAATAGTCGATCTAATGGATATTGCAATAATTTTTACCTTAATTTATGTCGATCTTTTTCTGTTTTACATAATATTTCAAGTCAGTCGAAACAGCCTGTAAGTTTTTAATTCTAATTACGATTATACCATATTTATGCATAAACATTAGAGAATGATGTAGGTAGCTTTTACAATTATTGCACAATACTTTCTATTGTATATTTTTTACATAGTTACGCCTTTAGTATTTTTTTGCTAACTAGTTTAACTTCAATATTATTGATAACTAATTATCAAAATTGATATGATGAAAATAAATAATCACACAAATGTCACTTTTTACAGCAATTGAAACACTATCATGCAGAATTTAAAGCAGCTGTAGCACTTCTTAAAAGATCAAATTTGCCATCAATTACATCTTTTATAAATAAGGAACTTGCTAAGGAGTTTCATACCAGTCAAAGAAATTATGAACAAAATGATGATAAAAATAAGGTATGATAAATAAAGGTAGATATAAAATTGTTTCACTTCCTATATATAGTTGGTAACTTAACGTCCATTTAGATTAGATACTACAAAAAAAGTTTGACTTGTAATCATTACACCTCCAATTGTGGAAACCAAATTGGATTTTTGGTTTATTAATTTCTTCAGTAAATAGAAGAGGAGATATGTTAATTGTAAAGACAGCTTTGCGACTGCTTGTTGGCAATTATATTAATTTGGCCAGCACTGCTGCTGAGGTAGATCTTGCATACATGTCACCAGCGTAAAGTGACAGGTGTGCCAAGTAGTTGGTGCCCATGGAAATGGGAGGAGGAAGAAGAGCAATGCATCTGTCTAACCTCTATGCAGATGACTATGGCCGTCGGTAATTATGAAAAAGACTGTTCACCCTCGTAAGCTATAAAAAATGTTTGTTGTAGGCTATAAAAAAATATTTTTACATACATTTATATACATTCACTATGTAGTATATTATATAGGCTACTCCCTCTAAAATAAAATATAATTTATGTAAATTTTACTTACAGGATAAAGATTCTAAAAAAAAGAATGAAAATACAAACATACCTTCATTGTTTGTTAAAGCTGCATTTTGGATGTTAACCACTGTTCTCCTCGTAACTTTAAGTTCAATGCTTGTTCCTGGAGACAATACACAAAGTGAGGTAAAATGTTTTTTCTTTTGAGGTTTGTAGTAAGCAGTTTAAACCACAGGTTCCCGTTTCCAGTTGTGAGTAGGACCAAAAATGTTATTGGGATTTTTCAATTTTGATGAACAATCTGAAGGCAGTGCATGCTGATTCATATCTCTTGTGCCTGATTTCTTTGCTTTTGCGACTGCTATCTCATCACAGGGACAGATTAAATTAACTTGTGCACTATAATATGCCCTATGTGGAGCTTATTAGAACTGCCTTAGAAAAAGAAAACTTTTTGTGTAACTTGACAGTTCAATTGGCTAAATATGAAACAACACAGGTTACTGATGCTTGCGTTTTGTTGTTGCAATGAATATATTTATTGGTGTTTAAATCTAAATATGCTAATAAGATTGTTTTCCATCTAAAAATTACAAAGTTATGTTTATAACTGTACAAAAGGATTGATTTAAATGATTGAAAAGTACACCTACAATTTATTGCTATGACACCCTTCCTATTAGAAATACAGAGAATATAGTAAGAGGTAGTGCCACTCTGCATGCAGGCATGTAACCTCTCGCTTAGTTTTCATGAGCTTAGAATTGTCCATACAAATTTTCAATTTGCAACTGTGCGATTGCTAAGTTTTTGTTTTGTTTAAATGCCCCACGAATATTCTTAGTGCTTGCAAACACTAGTAAGTAAGTATTGAAATATAAGATGATAGGATAATAAACGATATTTTAATAAGTTTACAATATATTTTAATAATTATAATATATTGTATTTGAATAAATAAATATTACTTTAATTTTTTTGGACAAATTATTTGCTGCGCGAATCCTGCAATGCTATATAGATCTTTAATTTATTTTATATTATATATTTTGAAAATGTTTAATATGTTGTATGTAGTCCATAAAATAGAAGATTATTTCTCCTTTTTAACATTTGAAAGAAGACCGGTATATTAATTGCTGAATGTATTTGCAAAAGCTAGGCCTTATTTAAATTAGTTATACTTTTATTCATGTACTTAATTATAATACTTTTTATATTATGTAATAACTATTACCCAAGTTGCAAGCAAAGTTGATATTCTTGAAGTTTTTTCTCATTTTGAGAACAGTAATCAGCAGCGGCGCTTTAATTCATGCTGCTATGTGTATATAAATACTTTCATGTATTACAAGCTTTATTTTGACTAACTTAATCTGTCCAGTCAAAACATCATCAAATATCGAAAACTGTTTATTGGAATTAATTATGTTATTTTTGTTATCAAATGCGTGATTAATATGCAACAATATTATAATTAACAAAGAACTATAAATTGTTAACATTATTATATGATGTTGTCTGCAGCTTGTGCGATATGTGTCCTGGAACGAGTTTGTGTATAATATGCTGTCAAAAGGTGAGGTAGAAGAGCTGATAGTGCGGCCTGACCTAGAAGTTGTCACCATTGTCTTATTTGAAGGTGCTGTTATCAAAGGCAAAAAGGTAAAATATATATGAGGACATAGTTAGCTGTCCTTTTTAATTAACATCTCATTACTCTTGTGATAGTGCCATATGTAGATTTGGGGCAGGAGGAGACTGTGATGGCAACATAACTACATTAGAATTATGCAGATGTCTATGGACAGTAGTCAAACTGACACTGCCACTGTCTCTTGGCAACAGTTACAATTTATTAAACTAAAAAGGGTCATTAGGCCTATGTTTATTATTGAAAAAATGAGAATGCCAAAAAGTACCAATGTGAAGTGCATTGGAGTCAGGAGAGTATGAAGGCCAGTCACATGGTAATAAATGTTCTTGTATCTATAACTAAACAGCCCTTGTTTAACGAAAGTCATTCTCTCCAACTCATTATCTTCAAGTCTTGCACAGGAATTGCAGTGACTGAGGGCAAACGAAGGGCTATTAGGTACATACCTAAATGGCCATAATTTTACCTGAAATTAACTGATCCACTTATATATTGATGGCCAAAAAGAGATAACCAACAAACTGATCATGTAAATTAATCACCAAAAAATTAATATTTTTTTGTCCCATTACTTGAATTCATCAATTAATTATCTTTAAATAAAAATTCATGAATTTATTGTTATTTCATCTTCTTTCAGGCCAATCACCGTGTCTATCACATGAATGTAGGTGACATACATCGTTTCGAGGAAAAACTCAGAGAAACTGAAAATAGCTTGGGTGTAAAAGAAGGTGAGATAAATTTATATGTGTATTTGTATATGCAATAATATTGTTCGGGGTAATTACCACGGAGGTACTTCTGGCTCTCATGTTTCATCATTCACATAAAGTTATTTTCGCTCACATAATACTAACAGCGTTTCTGATGGCAGAGTAGAAAAAAAAACAAGGGAATAAAACCGATAGCACTGCAAAAGGTCAGCGATCGAGCTTGGTTCTCTTGATGTCTTATCTAGAGCTATCAACCCTTCCTGTGATAGTCTATAGCAATAGAAATACCCCTTTTCTTTTTATAACGCAGGGGAATGCCTTTACGGACGCTACCCAGGAGCCCGGGTGGCTCAACCGGGTACAGTGTCGGGCTCGACAACTGGGTTGCCTCTACCGACTAAACCCCTGCCTTGGGTGCCTTCAGCCGCTATAATTGGAGGGCCCCGGATCTGAAAACAACAGGGCGCCTCCAGCGACAGGTTGGCCTCGGTGAAAAGGCAAGATTCCTCCTCCTTAGGGACTGTCCGGATGCCTTTGAACAGTCCCTAACTCCACGTTGGAACCGTGCAATGGGGTCAGGTTCCCATCCTAACCCCTGGGCCCAATGCTCCAACGGAGCACACCACGCCGGTCGTCCGAATCCACGCCGTCATCTACTGATTCAGAGGGACGGATGAAGGACCTCCGGCATTGGCTGGTCCCATCCGCTGGGCGGCGGACCAACCTTTAAACGGCCGCAGAGGACGGCAACGACACACCGCATCTCCTCTTCCTCTGCGGCCCCACCGCCAACGCATCAGACGGTGCGCCCCCGTTCGGTCGCGGGAGATAGGGTGCACGGCAACAACACGCCGAGACACCTCTCCTCCCGCGTCCCCTCCTCCATGGGCGCATCCAGAGCCCACCCGACGCGTCCCCTCCCGGGATCCTTCTTGGTTCACCGTGGTTGTCCAAGCCACAGCTACTAAGCCCCCTCACCACGACAAGGTGGAGATCCGTCGAGGGGAATAGAAATACCCCTTACGTTACTTAACATAAGTGTCGTATTTTGTCATTCGACATTAAAATTTTGTAAATAGTGCTGCAGTTTAGCCGAATTGAACCGGCATATTCTGGGACCCTCTCGCTCATATGATGCGGTATCATAGTGACTGTTTAGCGTTGATTTCATGAATAAAAATTAAATAAGTTTCCATGTCGTGTAATCTCTCATTTCGATGATCAGAATTCGCTCTCTAGATCGTGTGATTTAACATAATTAGATTTATTTTTATGGGCTTATTTGAAAACACAGGTCTGTGTAAAGAAGCCCACAACCACCTTTGCATTAAAGTAAGATTCAAGGCTGCATCATCGAAAGTCAGCCATATTTATGCAAAATGGTCATGACAAATTACGACAAACGAGTGCGTATGTACATGCAAAGCTGTGGAGGCTTTAGTCTGCTGTGTTATTCCATAAATAACCCTACCCTATGTACTTTACGAATCAATAAAAAAACAAGGAAAAGACTAAAAACTGTGTTTTCTGTTAAATTCAAATCTCGCGTTAATTTTGGGACACCCGTTATAAACAATGCCTCCGACACTATACAAACTACTACGATTTACTCTTTTTAATATTTATTTACCGATGATTCCAGGTGTACGTGTGATCTACGACAGAAATGGAAGTGTAGCCGGCAAGGTCATCACTACCTTGCTGATAGGGGCACTGATTCTATCCTTCTTGTATTCTTCCAAGTCCATGAAAATGAATATAAATCTGGGTGGATTTGTGAGTACTAAAAACTTTTAATTTTTTAAATTAGTCGTACAATGAGCAAATCCTGTAAAAGTTTATTCGTGGGGATTATGTTCCGCCAATGTGCCGCGAATACACAATCTACGAATATGTATCTGAAGAACAAGTAGGTAGGTAGTAGGTACAGAAATTAAATATCTTGACGATTATGCCGTAAATTGTGTCGTGCAAAATATAGCTGGTTTTTGTAAGAGGCAGTGCCACGCTGCATGCATGCATGCAGCCGAATTGGGCCAGCATGACCAGGGGGGTTCTTCTCGCCTAGACAAGACCGGCGTGAAGTGACAGCTGAATTGTCGCGTTTCGTGCGGCGTGGTTCAGTCCTTCAACTATCCGATTTGATTTTTTTTTTTTTTTTTTTTNNNTAGGGGGCAAACGAGCAGTTGTAGCCATTTTCATGACTACCGACGCCCATAGACATCTGCATAGAGACTATACAGATGCGCTGCCCCCCTTTCTCCTCCCACCTCCATGGGCCACCAAGAAGGACAAAGAAAGAAAGAAACAAACACACTTTCGCATTTATAATATTAATATGGATTTTCGTTTCTTTTACAGAATCAACTAAGTCGCGCCAAGTTCACTCTAATCGACTCTATGAATGGACAGGGCAAAGGCGTGAAATTCGATGACGTAGCAGGGCTGAAAGAGGCCAAAGTCGAGGTTAAGGAGTTCATTGATTATCTGAAGAGACCGGAGTACTATAAAAACTTGGGCGCTAAGGTGATAAACATATTTCTTTTTTCTATATATTATGTACTAGCTGCGCGGTTTCAGCCGTGTAAGTTTAGATCCCGTAGAAATATCGAAATGAAAGTAGATATTGGCCGATTCTCAGACCTACCCCATATGCGCACAAAAAAAAAGTCAACTATTAGAATTGACTTTATCGTCAGTTATGCACTTTGTCCGTTATCCTATCGAGCTGCTCACGCGAATCTAGCGCGTATGAGGAAACATATTAACCTAGCTGCGCTCCGCGATTTCATCCGTGTAAGTTTGATCCCGGGGTAGTATCGAAATGAAAAATGGTTTGCCGAGACCTACTTGATATGTACACAAAATTTCATGAAAATCAGTCTAGCCGTTTCGTAGGAGTATGGTAACTAACATTGTGACACGAGAACTTTATATATGTGGAGATTAAAATGTATACCTCTGTATGTCCTTTGTATAATCGTAACTATGCATTTGATCATGTGATGATCTTTAGCAAAGTTGTTATGCATGAGCCCCCGATGGTTTCTGAGTTGGTACGACCAATTTTCGATAGATGGCGTAGCATCGCGCGCAGCTCATATAATATAAACGAGAAGTAGAAGGAGAGAGCACCGACGCCAACAGACATCCGCATAACTAATCTATAGTATGAAAATACTCCCTTATAGGCCTTCAGTGGCCCGTAGGAGGAGATGAGGAAAGGAGGTAATTACAAACCCTCTATGAGACATTCGAGTCCCATAGAAGGTTTGTGAGTGTCAAGTAAACGAGAGGTACCTCCAATGTCTCGCCCGCCCAGATCAGCTGCCATTTACTACCTCTTACTAATTTACATTTCTCTATTATGTCTTAGCATGATCATAATCCTACCACGATTTATTCTTATGGTCCTTGTTAATATATCACATATCAATCAACACAAAACAATGGGCAATCATGGGATTAGCCGATGGAATTTTCATTACTACCGACGCCCATAGTCATCGACGTAGAGGCTATACAGATGCGTGGCCTCCATGGCCACCGGCTATTTACAAACCGCACGAAACGCGACACAGCTGTCACTATACGCCGGTTTCGTGTAAGCGAGAGGTACCTCCCCGGTCGTGCCGGTCCAGTCCAATTAGACTGCATGCATACATGCAGCGTGGCACTCTTACAAAAACCAGCTTTGTTTTGTACAACAAAATTTACGGCATATTGTATGGCACTACCTCTTCCCTGCCTCAAAATGGTCGCAGCACACTCATTAACTCGGAAAGGGATCGTAACCGTATCACCTCGAGCCGGTCAGTATTCTTTGTATAAATCTTCATACTACAACGCACACTAATGGGAAACGTAACGTAATCGTGTCGTCTTCGCTTTTCTTTTCGAGGCGTTTTATTGCGTTTACGATCCCTTTCCGAGTTGATAAGTGTGCGGCGACCATAAGATATCCACTTCAAAAAGTGTTTTTCTTTTTCACCAGGTACCTAAAGGTGCTCTCCTGTTAGGGCCACCTGGTTGCGGCAAGACGTTGTTAGCCAAGGCGGTGGCGACTGAGGCGAAAGTACCATTCCTGTCCATGAATGGTTCGGAGTTCATGGAGATGATTGGTGGATTGGGAGCCGCTAGAGTTCGGTAAGAGATTTTAATGAGGGCCTTTATGAACCTGAACTTATAAATCTGAATTTCTGTTTTCTCTCGAATTCTGTAATAAAAATTCATGCAAGGACTTATTCAGAAAGTAATGCAGAATCAAACGATATTTTTTTATATAAAGTAGTGACAATTTGTAATGGGGTAATCTATGGAATATAATAATGTATGGAAGTTTACCATGGCTCTTTCATAAGAATCGGTCTAGCCGTTTCGGACGAAAATGGTAACTAACATTGTGACAAGATAATTTTATATTTGACCTAGTCTTGCCTATAAGTTCTGTTACAAAGAAAAAATAATTTTTTTATTGCAAATAACATTTATTACTTTTACAGTGTGTTAGTTTAATACACAAATATAAAACAATTAAAAATATAAAAAGCTTATTTGAAGTGGTCTCCTTTGATTGCAATACAGTCCTTTAAAAGTTAAGGTCAGTTATCAATAGAAGCACACACTCTTTCCATGGGGAAATTCTTCACTGCCAATTGTATGGATTGTTTTAGTGACTCCAAATTATCATGGCGTTTAGAGCAAGCTGTACTCTCTAAAACTGACCATAAATTATAATCTAGCGGATTAAGATCAGGACTTGACGACGGCCAGTCTTCAGCTCTGATGAAGTCCGAGACGTTCACTTCCAACCAAAGCTGCGTGACTTTATGAGCTTTAAGAGCCGGCGCCGAGTCTTGCTGGAAGGACCATACTTGGTTATTGAACATGATGTTATTAAGGGGCTTAACTACCTTCTCAAGAATAGTATCTTGATACACTTGTGCCGATGTTTTGATACCTTTTTCACAAAAATATGGCTCAGTCACTCCAAAAATATGGCACTAGCACCCCACCAAACCATCACTGACGTCGGATAATGCCAACTTTGCACTCTGTCGACTAATGGAGAAGCTTCCTTAGAGCTTATCTAGGCTGCAATTTCCAAGTCATCTCTTAAAATGTACAACATAGTTCTAAGTGCTATCCTTTTTTTCCCGAGATAAAATATTTTGCTTTCGGACAAGATTTCTTCGAATTATTTTCCTAACTACTTACTCCATACCTATTTTGTGTAATGCAATCACAGCGATTCTGTTCTTTTTATCACCCCACTTCATTTTATTATCGCAAACTATTGTACAATGTATTGGCGCCAAAATGAGAAAACACATTGAACGTATAAAAGTGACAGATTCCAAGTTTGAATGTAATATATATTTTTTTAATTGTAACAGTATTTATGGACAGACTAAGTATACTTGCCTTATTTTCAATCTCATCTCAGGTCTCAGAGCCTGAGTTGGTACGACCAATTTTCGAAAGATGGCGCCTGTCTATAATAACTACAGTTGTTACCATCAACCGTTTTCAGTGACCTCTTCAAGGAGGCGGGCAACCGCGCCCCCTGCATCGTCTACATAGACGAGATGGACGCGGTGGGGCGCGCGCGGTCGAGTGGGACCTCCTTCGGCCCCGGCGGGGGAGAGGGGGAGCAGACCCTCAACCAGCTGTTAGTGGAGATGGACGGAATGAAGACCAGAGAGGGGGTGGTGGTGTTGGCGTCGACTAACAGAGCGGACGTCCTTGATAAGGTAAAAGTATTCTTTTTCTTTTCTTTTTTTTATAGTATAGCAGGCAAACGACTTTCTTTTCGCTTGATTTGCGGAGTAAGTTGATGAATGCGTGGAGAGAGTTACGAAAAGTGTGATCAGGCGAAGCCAACGTAAGTTGAGAGGGAGATGATAGGTGCCACACTGCATGATTGCATGCAGCTGAATTAGACCGGGATGGTACCTCTCGCTTACACAAGACCGGCGCAAAGTGACAGCTGTGCTGTATACCGTAAAAAAAAGATAAGTTAGTGAAGGCAGAAGGAGAGTTACGTTTCTTATATTACGGTAGGAGCAAGAAAGAGGAGTGCGCGCGCCCATTTATGTTTCGTGTATGAACTTATACTTTTGTATAATGTGATCTAAATGGCACACACATTTTTTTTAGTATAAATTGTCGGTAGTGTAATTAAAAGTAAAACCTGGCCATTATAAAATATAGCCAGTAAAGTCAAATATTTTCCAATTTCCATAATCGGGTCTTTATTTCTGAAGGGGGCATCAGAAATACATCAAACGAAGAAAGTCAAAACTTATTATTAGCACAAAAGATGTATTATCATAAGATTTTTGCAAATTTTTGGAGAAAAAGTTTTTTTTAATCATCACGACGCACAGTGGTCTGAAAATCGAGCTCCATACTCATAGAAACTTATTGTCAGATATTGATAGTTAAAAAATGTCATTGTAATTATTATACTTCCCTTAGTTAACTGTTATAATATGAAGGACGTGGGATCCTCCTAGAATGAGATAAAAAATATTGTATTTTTTTTTGTATGGAAAAAAACACTTGAAGTGGATAAAAAAAAAACTGAATAGAACTGAGGTGCCGGTACTCGCATGAGTTATTGCACCTTACGCGGCAAAAAGATGGAATACAATTCTTATGCCTTTCGGTGCCGCTTTGCATGTAGCAAACTTATGAAATTTTGAATTTTCGGAATAGGATCTTTCATATACTTTATCATATATATCATATATATATATCACCTTTGATATACTTTAATTATATAAACGACCTCATCACTAATGTATTGTCGTTAGTTAATAGGTTAGTAATGACCATATTTCTGAAAATAATAAAAATGATACAATCGCAACGTAAGCTAAAATTAATTTGAAGAATAATTCAATACTCACTCTGAGATCTTCTCTAAATCATTCACTACCGAAGGAGTAGCTTTACAGATGTCACAAGTCTGCGTTGCAGTATTTGAAAGATGTGAAGTGATTTTACCATCTATCATGGTCATCAGCATTGAGTACTTAATAGTATAATTTCCTATAATAGATGGCTCTAGTGTTGTAATCTGAGTTTCAATCAATTTCTTTTCACTTGCAAATTTTAAATAAAGCAAGCAAAGACACAAACTAAGCGCAGAGGCGAGCGAGAGAAATTGGTTCAACAGTTTGCGTGCAGCATTGGTAGCGTGATGTAGTAACAAACAAACATATAAACTTTCGCATTTATAATATTAGTAGAATATTTTTACAGAAAACAATTATGGAGACATTTAACCATCCTTACTACTTCGAAGGAAACAAACCGTACGAACCGCGACAGACTAGTTGTATATACGACGGTTTTGTCTGAGAATTCGCCAAATTCACCTGTAAGCATTGTATTTACTATCTGTTAGAAATACGAAGGACTAAATAATATGTACTTTATTTAGTAAAAAGTAATGCCACACTGCATGCTTGCTTACAGCCGAATTGTGAGTAACCGGTGGCCCACGGAGGGGGGAGGCAGGAGGGCAATGCATCTGTATAACTTCTACGCAGATGTTGGTCGTTAGTTGTCATGAAAATGGTTCCGAGTGCTTGTTACACTATTAAAAAAAAAGTTGACCCTTGCCTCCATACTAATGTACCACATAATAATTTACAGGCTCTACTCCGACCTGGGCGCTTCGACAGACACATCCTGATAGACCTGCCCACTCTACAGGAGAGAGAAGAGATCTTCGACAGCCACTTGAAGAATATTGTACTAGAGGACCTGCCCAACTACTTTGTTAAAAGGTACAACGGAAAATGTTTTAATTATAATCACACTACCGATAATTTTGAATTTTGATAGCACCTGTGGCCGTATAGATTGTGTTGTACCTACAGATATATACACACATACACACATCTGCCAGTGCCACACATGCCAGTTCCCATACGATGTGGGTAGACAAAGACATTAGCCGGCAAATATCTTATATTATTGTACCTACTAGAATATTGTCGATGTTCGTACCCATTGTTCACTTTGATAGCAACCGTGCCGTATAGATGTGTTGTTCAAACAAATATATTATACTAGAATAATATAATATTACTAGCTGCGCCCCGCGGTTTCAGCCGCGTAACTTTCGATCCCGTGGGAATATCGGGATGAAAAATAGATGTTGCCGATTCTCAGACCTACTCAATCTGCTCACAAAATTTCATGAGAATCGGTCAAGCCGTTTCGGAGGAGTATGGCAACGAAAACTGTGACACGAGAATTTTATATATTAGATATAGAATAGTACTAGAACATATGGTGTAGTACATCTATATATATTTCTATCTCTCTCACACACACAACGTTGATAAAAGCGAGAGACAGCTGACGTGACACATCACACATCGTGTACATAGTGACAAAAAAAATCCTGTGGCTAAACTATTGCTCTGATTGATCTGATTTTTGTTGTGTGGCCCGAATTTCTATATATATAAAACTTAAACGTGACATAGCCCAAACCACTGGACGGATCAAGCTGAAATTTGGCATCCAGGTAGATGTTACGACGTAGGCTAAGAAAGGATTTTTAGATATTCAACCCCTAAAGGGGTGAAATGGGCTGTTGAAGTTTATATGGGTTTCTTAGAAAATTAACGCAGGTGAAACCGCGGGGCACAGCTAGTTATACAATAAATATGTGGTTACATTGAACGCCTCTCGGCTTTATCCAAAGATTTAGAATTGTTTTCACTACGTGAAAGATGCACTACACACACACCTATGAATAAAACCATAGATTTAGAATGTACACAATGTCAGAACAGAGGCGTCACAAAAAATATTTGACAAATGTCAGAATTACTACAAAAACACATACAGTGCCACAAACTTATCTGACGCGGTGGCCAAGACTGGAACTAAAGCCGTCATTTTGAAATGACAATCTGTTGTCAGTTTTATTAGTGGAGCGACGCACAAAACTCGTTTACCCTAAAGGGATGGGAGAAACATATTTTTAAAGTCTTTTCTTTTATGCAAGAACAGAAACGTCTCCAAGCTCCATTAATAAATGAATAAAGTAAAATTGTTGATTGTTTGTAAATTTGATTTTTTACACGACCATAATTACAACATTAAAATATAATACTACATTCTTTTATTTCTAAATAACTAATAAAATAATAGTTGTCATGATTTTAGTATTGTGATGCCAAAATTTCAATTTCTTCTTGCATCGGACATTATTTTTACCCTAAAAATCGGAATATATAATTTAATGGCAATACATAATTAGACAAGACTTGTCACTCTTGTCAGAAGAGCGCCGCCACGACCGGGTCAGAAATGTTTGTGGCACTATACTTACATGACTTTGTCATTATTATTAATCGGGTCGCTATGGCCTCTTACTCGCTAAAATATTGTCTCGTATGTACTTCATCTACTGTCTCTTTTCTTTTCCGATGATTGGAAGTTAATTTGAATGTCTCGCTCCCACGCTTTGTACATCTTTCACGTAGTGAGAACAATTCTAAATCTATGGTTTTACCAACCGACATCGACACCCACAAGAGCGTTTATTTTCCCAGACTGGCGTACTTGACGCCCGGGTTCAGCGGCGCGGATATAGCCAACGTGTGCAACGAGGCCGCGCTACACGCCGCCCGGTACAAACAGAACGTCGTGAAGGTGGCGGACCTGGAGTACGCTGTTGAGAGGGTTGTGGGTGAGTCTGATACTTCATGTCGACCTCTAATAAGAGCTAGCGCCACGCTGCATGCTTGCATGCAGTCGAATTGGGCCAGCACGACCGGGGAGGTCTCGCTTACACGAGACCGGCGCAAAGTGACAGCTGTGCTGTTGCGTTACGTGCGGTGTCTGGAGGGAGGAGGAGGAAGGAGGGCAACAAATCTGTATAGCCTTTATGCGAAATATAATATAAAAATATACTATAAAAAAAACTCAGGTCAATAACATTTAGGCTGACCGCACATTGTAGTCACGACTGTCTTAAGACAGACTATCGCTTTACAAAATATATGAAATGCGCAGACTTGAAACAAAACGTCTCATAGACAAAATTGTCTAAATCGCACGACGACAAGTCTGACTAACGACTGTCGGCTTCCCTTTTAAATTATATGAGGGCGCGCACATCAGCGACAAAACAGACTAGCGAGGTACCCCCTTCCTTCTAGTGTCGTCCGAGCGTTCAGCGAATGAACACTACGGCGCGGACTGGCGCAGAAATAGGGCTGCGGTTCGCGCCGGCTGAGTCATATAGGCCTCCGCCTATCACATCTCACTCACTGACTGGCCGACCGGACTGCGTTAAGCGCAGGTCGGGCGGTCGTCTGGTGACTGAGACTCCACACTCCTTCTTTCTCCCTCTTGACTCCTTCTTTTTCCCGCTGGATTCCTCTCCCTAGCTAGGTAGTAAGTAAGAGTTATTACAGATGCAGGAAACGTGTCACGCGGACAGCCTAGCCGCCAGCTGCTTTTTCTTTTATTTCTGTGTATTGTG
>LUGF01025530.1:384146-400342 GCA_001625245.1 Calycopis cecrops
GAAATTTACGTGGTTGAAACCGTGCAGAGCAGCTAGTAATTCCTATATTTCTGTTTAGTTGTTTGACCGCATGTGTATGGCGCTTGGAGGCAGGGCAGCAGAAGCCATCACCTTCAATTCGATCACCAGCGGCGCTAAAAATGATCTCCAGAAGGTCACGAAGATAGCTTACGCACAGGTATGATACAATAGTAAAAGGAGGGAAATTTTTAAGTGGTGGTGGGAATAATTTAAAACTTTGCTTTTGTTAGCGTTTCGTACTTCGATCTCTCTCCAGTTTATACGTCTGTTAAAACATAATCGGGACTTTAACTCCACATTTGCAGGTGCGAGTATACGGCATGTCGCGGTCCGTCGGGCTGCTCTCGTTCCCAGACATCAACGAGCGGGGGCGAAGCCCCTTCAGCAACGCGCTCAAGAGCCTCATAGACGATGAGTCCAAGAAACTGATAGCGAAGGCCTATTACAGGACCGAAGAGGTGCTGAGAAGTAATAGGGACAAGCTTAAAATGGTGAGTGGCATTAAGTTTTCCTTCTTCCTTTTTTTAGTGTTATTAAGGGGCAAACGAGCAGTATGTTACGGTTCACTCGGATACGTACAGTTTAATAGGTATGGTATGCCCAGAAAATAACATCCTATTCCCATACCTGCTTCTCTCACAATTAGTAAAATAATAAGATATGAATTTGTTTCTACTAGACGACCAAACTACAGTAACGACTGTTTTTTTCTGAATTAGGTCACTATGTATATAAGTGTGTAAAGTAGTAAAATATAAATATTAACTATGCAATAAAACATTCAACAAATAAACACTTTGTTACAGCTGGCTGAGGAATTGATAAAGAAAGAGACGCTCACTTTTAAAGAGGTGCAGGAAATTTTGGGGCCACCGCCGTTCCCCGGTAAAAAGTACATAGAGCCAGTCGAGTTTGAGGCCAACCTTCGGAGCATGGAGCAAGCGGCCACTGCGGCCACCCCGGTTGGAGCAGCGTCGTCCAAAGCACATACGGAACCGGGGACGTAGACATGTGTTCCTAGTTTATTAGTATGAATTGAATTATATACTTATAATTGAAATAAAATCGTTGTGGCATTGTTTCATTGATACTATATTTTGTTCTGTTTTCGCTAGTTTTATTGATAAAGGCATTTGCTGTCATGCCATACAAATGAGGGAATCAATATCATAATTAGCGTTACCTATGTTAAAATTTTCCCCCTTTATAGAAGTTATGATTATTTAAAATTACATCATAAGCATTACAACTTCTTTTCGAAAAAAAAGACCACTCAGAGATCAAAATAGTCCTAAAGCATTTCCCCATTTTGATGTATAATTTCTAGGTGCTAATATCAAATTTTAGAACGTGTTTGTTCCTTGTATTAAAATTTGTTTGGTGATCAAAAAGTAAACCTGTATAATAACATATTTACTTCGATTTTTAGATACTTTAATAATTGTCTATTTTATACAAGGTTGATAAAAGCAACAGCGAGAGGCATCAAATGAAACCACATATTCATACAATTTCCAGGCTTCACTACTTCACTACTATAAACAGATCAATCGGAGCAATAGTAGTTTAGCCACAGGAATTTTTAAAGTTCTTTCTCACTTCGTACACGCTCTATTGCAGCAGATCGCCGACTATGGCCGGCCGAGGTCATTCATCTCGTGCTTGCTGTAGCCGCCCTGTACAAAGCGTGATAACAATTTTTCGCTATTTAACTTGTTTGAAAAAAGTATTTTCGTGTACATGTCGTAAACTTTTTTTTCATAGTTTCGTATTAACTGTAGGCACTTATAATACATGTGGTTTCATTTAATGCCTCTCGGTCTTATCAACCCTGTATATAAACGGTTTGTAAGTATGCAAGGTTAGATATTATTAGCTGACTTCTGGCTGCACGAGGGGGTACTGTTATAATAAAGCCTGGTCAGTTTTCATATAAATAATATTGCTGAGTAGCCAACCTGGTTTCTAGAAACGTGTATTGTTGCGTATGATGCAATTAGCACTTTACATTAAGTATTACACAATAAAAAAGTCAGATCGAGTTTAGACTTCGTTGTGGGCACATACTTTTAGAATTACAAGTTCTATGTTCAATCTTAATAAAGGGGGTTAATTTGAGTTTTTGTTTTTTAAAAACCCTTCATAAAACCACCCCGTAACAGTACCTCTAGCAAAATAACGGCGTAAAATAATAGCCTTTACGTAGTGTTTCGTTAGGGTTTTTGGAAATCCGGTGGCTTGTTGGCATATTGAAATCGACGGGGTGTTGAGCAGCAAGATAGCAGGATAATGTTCAATAAATTAAACGATGTTGATAAAAATGTTAATTCTATACATGCAAATTCATAAGTGGGCGCACTTCACAATTTCGCGCCATCTCCCTTTTACGATCATATTTATAACTTTTAAACAAATAGTCAGCAATAGATAATTATTAAATTATTTATTAATTACAAAAGATGGAAACAATTAAATAGTGTAGTATGTGTGTTCACTACATAGTAAAAGCTATGCTATGCAAAAGTTAGAACATTATAAGTATTTAATATGAAAATGTTAACGATTAAATAAAGCGTTTTAAGTAAATATAACATGATGTGTCCTTTATGTTTTGTGCATAGCAGATATCGGTCCTTGTATATAATAATAATAAAAATATGTGAAGACACCGCCAAAATGATCCGTACCCTAAAAGCCATATTATTTAGAGGCAGCGTCACGACACATCCGAACTAAGTCGGCACTACCGGGAAGGAACCAAAATCACGGTTGAGTTTGTGAGAGAGACCGTATTGAGTTTTCGGTAGCCCATTCCATTGGAGGAGCGGAAGAAAAGATGTGTTTTACAGCTCTGTACAATTATTCAGATGTCTATGGCCGTCGTCATCAATTGGCCCGACTGCTCGTTGCTCCTATAAAAATAATCTTAAACGCACTCGGATTGGACAGGCATCCCAGGGAAAACTTTCGCTCTCAGGATACCGCCTCAATAGCTATCGCGTTTTGTGTCGTCTGTGAGTAGCCGGTGGCCCATTGGGAGGGAGGCCAACGTCACCAAAAGGCGTCTAATCGCTTACATAAAAAGTACTACTTCTGGCATCCAATCTTAATCACTATACAGATTATGTTATCACAATTGTGAGACTTCGTACCCAACAGCAGGAAATAGAAATGAGATATATAATTTTAATTGTAAGAACCAGTGCCATGCATTGCAGCCAAATTGGGCGGGCACTTCTCTACGATCAGATAATACCCAGCGCCGGAAAGTGACAGCTATATTGTCGCGTATCCTGCGATTTGTGACTGGCCCGTTGGAGGTAGCGCCGGATTAGACTCTGGTGGGCTTGGGAGACCTTGAAGATGAGAAAGGGGTCCTTTTATGGCCGAGGGAGGGATTTTTGTCCGCGGCGGAGAAAAAAGTACGCTCGGCGAATAACAGGTCCCCCGCAGATTTACTGCGTACTCAACGCACACGGTGAGCGATCATTTGTTGTCCGGAACGTACCTCACTCTAGAGTCCTCCGTGTGCGTTGCTTCGCCTAGTCCTAGAGTTCTATTTCTTTCGGGGACTCCCGCGTACTTTTGTCCGATCCGCTCTCTGCATGTCTCGGTTATCCGTGGGACATTTGTACGCGGTACTTTCAATCCTTCTTTTGCGTTACTCCAGTGTTGTAAGCGATCTATTTTAGCTTACAAAAAAGTCCGCGGACTAAAATTCCTCGTTTACGCAGGCCATTATGGGTACGAAAATGATAATACGTCGCCTTACCCTTACGCGACCCGGGGCTGGAGTCCCCCTAAGCCTCCACCCGGATCAGGCGCTCAGGTCTGCACAGCAATTATATAGGTATCGGTAGTCTTCTAAAGGCTTGTTTTGTTTGCCCCATAAAATATAAATATAATATAATATGCTACGGGAAATAAATATAAGAAATAATTGAACCACACAGGGAAACCATTTTATTCACAATCATGAGGGACACACGGAATAAACACCGATTGTCGACAATCAAAAAAGTGAGTGTAGTAATAGATTACAATACATGTACACTCACTGTGTTACACTGTGATACACACACATATAAGGGACTTGAATATATAATACATATATACGTAAACCAATGCAGTCTTCAAAATGTAATTAAACACATGCCGTTATGGCCAATACTCTAATACCAACTATAATAAATAGTTAAAAACTATTAATAAAAATTTAAATTCGAAAGTTTTATATATAATGTGCACCTTGTGGTCCTAAAGATAGACCAACATATTATAAATATGAATATAGTGAATGAATGATATGAGAAAATAAGAAACAAAAGTTGAATTTTGACACGATTGAAAAAAAATATTAAAAGAACGAAATGAATAAAACAAAAAGAAATTGTAAAAGAACATTTATTTTATTTTGTAAGTACATAGCCTACTCACAATCTAAAAATTACACGACTTAAATACATAAAATATATTGTGAAACTGGTATGTCTTTCTGACTATATATTCTTTTAATACTGCCCAATTAGGGAACTTTGTCACTTAAAAACAAACAAATTAAAATGAGACGTATACAATATACATATTAAGGTTATTTTATCCACATACATTTGTTGTGTACGTATTTAAAACATGTTAGTGAAAAGAAAACAAAATTTATTTGGTCTCGTTAGCCAACATAACAACACATTACTCTGATATGCAATAATTCCAATCAAATAAATAACAAAACAAATAAAGATAAACACAAAACGGCTGTAAATTTAATTTTAAAAACAAAGATTCTTTATTAATATTTAAAATAAGCAGGTACTATGATGAGAAAATAAATAATAAAATGTTTTTTTTGCATTGGCAACACCTATAAATAATGATAAAACAGAACACATTCGAAGGACACATTTTCATGACCCATACAAAATCCTAATCACTTCAATATAATTTATACTAATTGATAATAATTAGACAATGATTATATAATTCATAGCCTGAATTGTGAAAGGATCGCATCACTCAAAACGCTAAAACTAATATTAAGCTTTCGTGTTATTATATAAACACCAACTGTACATTGAATCTGCCAAGACAAAGAGGGATGAATCCTAAAGTACAGGGTTAAATATACTATAGGTAGGTACTAAGTCTGCTCGTTAAGGGAAAGTGTCATATACAAGGTTGATACAAGCGAGAGGCATTAAATGAAACCACATAATATGTAGAGTATTATTTTCAGGTTATACAACAAAAATCATATCAATCGGAGCAATAAATTAGCCACAGGAATTTTTTAAAGTTTTTTCTCACTTCGTACACGCTGTATCGCAGATGATCGCTGACTATAACCGGCAAAGCTCATTCACCGTTAGAGGTTGCCGTTCGCTGTACGAGCCGGCACAAAGCATTAGTAAGTTAAGTTAAGTTAAGTTTAAGTTTTTTAGCTGTTTAACTTGTTTAAAAAAGTATTTTCGTATACTCGTAGTAAACTTATTTTCAATAGTTTCGGATTAACTGTAGGCACCTATAGTGTGGTTTAATTTAATGCCTCTCGCTTGTATCGACCTTGTATACATTTAATATATTCTCAAAACGATTTTAATAAGTCATATGTTTAAACAGTAAAATATTCATTAAAAACGTCTCTCTGTTTAATAACACTACAATTTTGATAATGTATATTCTATTTCCTTTAAATACATAACTTACAGAAATTATATCATACAAAAGTTATGTAAATCGACACAACTATGTGGCAAAGTACTGACGGCAATAGACCTAGGGTTGCCACCTTTTGTCTCTTGCAAATAAAGTAGTACATAGGCTACAAATGGTAAGAAAATAAAGTACATGATTTTCAAATAAAGTCCATTTTGTTTTATCTTTACTAACTACATAATTGAAATTAGGAAAAAGAAAAAAAAATATTGTAGGTATACTAGGTATATACCCTTTTACCTATTATATTTTTTTCTTTTTCCGGTAGTAGGTAGTAGATACCTACTTTATTTCACTTCTCAAAATTACTGTTTTCACTGATCATCAGTGCTACAGCCTATTTAATACCTACTAATGTGTAAAACAGGTTTTAGGTGGCATGCTTACATGTCTCCACTTTTAGAATTCCATACATTTTTGATTGTACAATATAAAGTATTTCCGCGTACTTTATTGTTCTCATAAAGTATAGAGTACAAATGTTTGAAATATGTACGATAATATAAAGTATTTGTGGCAACCCTAAAAAGACCTCTTCTAACATTTTTAGGTTAACCTTATATTTTTTTTTCCGATTTCTGACACATAGGGTAACCCAGGGCGTCGTCTAGCTCTCTCGCCTTAGGTCCGATAGTTTAAAATCAGTTGTGTCCATTTCCGAAGTTATAAGCTACAGAACCAGTCCACAGATAAAATTGTCTAGTCGACATGAACAGAAATCGTTACTCTACCTGTAACACAGAGTACAGTAATTATATCAAAATCTATATTTTATTATTTTCGTTACCAATCGAGTAACTGCTTGAATAAATAGCTTGTTTCTCAACTTCTCTAAGCAAATGCACCTTACCTGCTCACATTTTATTTTCAATTATAATATTCTGAATAAAATACCAACCTAAGTTTGAAAGTCTACTGTTATATGTATAAATCTATGTTTATTTTATATAGCACTATTAATCGTGTATATAGTTACATGGGAGATCAAGTTGGATCAAAGCTATGACATAAGCGTTTAACGTAATATTTGTACATTCGTATGGGTAGAGTCAAGGTAAAAAGTCGTTGAACGTTCCATAACTACAAAACTGAGTGACAACCAGCAATACAAAATATACTGGACAAGTACAGCGCAAAAATATAAACCGAAATTTTGTCTCCTTCCTCCTTTGCGGCCGTAGAGTCTTCTGTGCTGGACATAGGCCTGCCCTATAGATTACAGAGTCGAGAGGAAGACAACCCTCTTCAAACCGTCCGCCCATTTAGGGAGTAGCACTTTCTAAACTTTCTTCTAGAACCATCTGTCAAAGCAACCATCTAACGTTTTGCGTGCAATACGCCCTGCCCTCTGACAATGTAGGTAATTTACCGTAATTGTGTTTTGCAAATCTGGATTTGGTCAACAACTTTTTTGTTGAGTTTACCTATCTACTGTTGTAATACCTATACATTAAGATATAATAACATTGATACATGAAGTTTTGGATGATACATTTAAAAGAGAATATGTAATAGGCAGTTTTAAATGTTGACTAAAAACATTCAGAAGATTGTAAGTTGTAAGTTCGTCGGTAACTTAGAACCTACAGAAAACTGGGCCCGTAGGTAAATAGTAAACATTTTCTAAAATCTGTAGTTACATTATAAGTAAAGGGGCTTTAATCTATAGAAGCCGTAGTATATACCTAGTATGTATAGATAGTCACATTATAGACAATCCTATGTACAAAAGGGGCATCAAGACCACAACTATAGCGGTACATCCCTAGTTAAGGTACTTGTCGAATTGGGTCAAGCTATATTAACCTAAATGATAACCACTGCTAAATCTAATAGGAATTACTAGTAAATTCCTGGGATCAGTGAACGCTATGTACAAGTGCAATACTGAAGAGATAATCATGATCACCATAAAGAATACAATGCTTCTTCGTTCATAAGTAAAATATTATTCAGTTTAGGTTTTTATATACCTACTAAAATCAAATATTAACAATAATTTGTCCGTATATGCAGACAAGGGAACATAAAATTTGTGATCACCACAACGTACGTATCACGAATACCTAGTTTAAAGAACATTTAATACTGAATATGTTATTATTAGTACAACATATATGTAACGCAATACAAGGCCAAAACGGCGCACAATTTTAAACTTTACATACAACTTACATGCTATGACTATATAAACATTAAATACTACAATTACTGATTTCTGAGACTCGCTATCCAATGATGTGAATATATCTATATTACTATGACATCTGTTAGATACATAACATAAACGTTGAACTTAAAACAGGTAAATTAATCATATGAGACAAACAATACGCGAACATGTTATCAATAATAATAAATTAGTATGTAAAATACTTTAAAATATAATTTTATCTTGGCTCATATGGAAATAATTTGTACTAAAAAAGTGTTCTAAAACTTTACGAATGTCATTTCGTCAAGTTAAAAACCTACGATGCATCTTAAAATATAGTATTAACGCTTAATTCGTTATGGGGTAGCACCTAGCCGCAGTGGTTGTCAAAAAGTTCAACAAGTACCCACAGTAGCAACTGTGATTTATGCAACTCGGTCACAATATCTGTGCACTGGCATATCTGTGCCTTGTTTACTCTATATGACGTCATCAACGCCAGTGCACATAACCGGGATGTACAGTCCGATGCAAAATTAACGGAGGCTCGAAAGCTGTGAATGCAGGTGGTGGCGACGATTCAAGCAGGTAACCCACTCACCGGCTTCACAGAAACTTCCAAGTCGCCATTAAGTTTACATTGGCCTGTAGGTGTTTTTCCCCAGCCTACACTTACGTACTAACAATGACGTCATAGGCGCCAAGCGCAAATAACTGGGATTTACAGTCCGATGCAAAGTTAAAGGAGGCGCCAAAGCTGTGAATGCAGGCGGTGGCGACGATTCATTCAGTAAACCCACTCACCGGCATTCACAGTAAATCCCGAGCCGCCATTAACTTTACATTGGCATGCAAAGTTTCCGCCAGCCTCCCCTCACGTCGCAACAATGACGTCCTTGACGCCAGGCGTAATTAACTGGGATTCACAGTCCGATACAAAGTTAACGGAGGCACGAAAGCTGTGAACGAAAGCGGTGGCGACGATTCAAGCAGGTAGCCCACTCACTGATACTCACAGTAAACACCGAGCTGCCATTAACTTTATATTGGCATGTAAATGTTTCACCCTAGCCTACCCTTATGTACTAACAATTATGTCGTCGACGCTTGGAAGAATTAACTGGGATTTACAGTCCGATGCAAAGTTAAAGGAGGCCCGAAAACTGTGAACGCAGATGGTGGCGACGATTCATTCAGTAAACCCACTCACCGGCATTCACAGTAAATCCCGAGCCGCCATTAACTTTACATTGGCATGCAAAGTTTCCGCCAGCCTCCCCTCACGTCGCAACAATGACGTCCTTGACGCCAGGCGTAATTAACTGGGATTCACAGTCCGATACAAAGTTAACGGAGGCACGAAAGCTGTGAACGAAAGCGGTGGCGACGATTCAAGCAGATAACCCACTCACTGATACTCACAGTAAACACCGAGCTGCCATTAACTTTATATTGGCATGTAAATGTTTCACCCTAGCCTACCCTTATGTACTAACAATGATGTCGTCGACGCTTGGAAGAATTAACTGGGATTTACAGTCCGATGCAAAGTTAAAGGAGGCCCGAAAACTGTGAATGCAGATGGTGGCGACGATTCATTCAGTAAACCCACTCACCGGCATTCACAGTAAATTCCGAGTCGCCATTTACTTTACATTGGCATGCAAACGTTTCCGCCAGCCTCCCCTCACGTCGCAACAATGACGTCCTTGACGCCAGGCGTAATTAACTGGGACTCACAGTCCGATACAAAGTTAACGGAGGCGCGAAAGCTGTGATTGCAGGTGGTGGCGACGATCCAAGCAGGTAACCCACTCACCGGCACTCACAGAAACCACCGAGCCGGCGTTGACTTTACATTGGCCTGTAAGTGTTTTCCCCCGTTAGCCTTACGTTATTAGTTTTGTGTCTCAACATCAATACAAGCTTACGATGTTATGTCAAAGTCCAAGTATTAACTAATTTTACACTGATTATTCGTTTCAAAGAACACGTGTCCAACAAGTATTGTGTGTTTGAGTAGCGAAGAATCATTAAGCGTTAACCAACTCTTTTAATTGGTCTCCGAAGTTTTCATTGTCTCAACGCGAGGAGATCCCTGTAAAAAAAATAACATATTCAATATTAACAAATAGCTATAACTAACTATGTTTGTTAGTCTTGCTTTATGATGTAGGTATATAATTTAAATATTTTTCATGAGGCCAAGATGCTGAAAATTTAATAAATCTTATTAATTACAATAAATCAAATTTAACGGATTTTATCGCGATATATTTAATTATTTAGCCAGACGCATCGCTGTTTTAAAGCTCTGCTCTGTAAAGAAGACGTTCTCGAAATTCCGTTAATTTTCTTTTATAAAATTCGCATATGTTTAAGATTAAATCCCATTAAAATAAAAATATCAAAGCTTCAAATAAAAGTTAAGTATTTAAAATTAAGCATATAGAAATAAAATGTAAAAATATTGTTTGATAAAAAATATCTAAATAATGCTAATTTGATCTGCCGTTGTTGACCAATAACCAATAAGTAATATATTGGATATTACAGTGATATAATTATATCAACATTTATATCCATGTTATTACTCATATTATGCGGTATAACATTGCGCTGTAGGTGTAATAAATCTGAACGCAATAAATTATTCTAGGTGCTTCGACGTAACTGAAGCGATATTGATGACGCCTGTAAATTTACACTGATTCAGTACTGTGCTCGGACATGTTGAAATTACCAACGTTTCCCAACTTGGAACAAATACAACTAATTAATTATTATTGTAATTTCACAATACCCGCAAATATGCCCTTTATCTACACATGAAGAAACAAGAAATGACAAAGGGATATTTTTATAATACAACAAAATACAAGATCGATCTATTATTTTCCTTGACACAGACATATAAAGTATTTTTCTGAAAGACTTTTAGCTAAATCATTTAATTCAACATGAAATATCATTTTTTCTCATTCATAAGTATTCATTGGTTATTAGTCAGGGCACCTATATTGTTAAGGTCAGACACCAGTTGGAATAAGAGTTTCTTTGACCTGTAGTGGTAACCTTTTTTGGAAAAAGTTCAAGATAAAGTGCTGCTTTATGATAAAGCTTCAAAGCTTTTCAATATACTATTATACAATGTTATCTACCGACGTACCTGTAGGTTGTTTGGTAAGCCTGTCATCGTGACTTAAAAATATCACACAATTAGGTACCTTAGTTCATTTGATAGTAATTCAATAGTAATTAAATAATTATACCCAAAAATATGTGCTATTAATGATTTTTATTGGATCGGACGGAATAATTGTTGTTCAGGTTTTTAAAATTCGTTTTACTATTATAATAGAACATGTTACTAACATAGACAGACAATACGCGACAAATCACTTTGGTCTATGCTAATATTTTAACCGCAATAGTTATGAGCAGTCCGAACGCATTGTTGAATAAAACAAACTTTACTGTGTAACAAGTAAAACCAATATTGTTAACTGGTGACATTACCGTTACTGCTTTTAACGAACAAGGTCAGCCGTTGTGTTAAATGATCTCGAGTGGTGTGTGAATGCCGACGTGTTTGCACATGCATACAAAAAAAAAATAAACGTGACACTTGAATTTAAAACTAAATATAAGGTTGCAAAATAAAAAGAACTTAATTTTAGCACCTGTCATCACCTCAACGGGTAGGGAGCTCCGGCGGGGATGTTGGAGAGTCCTATCCTGACTAGTGGCTATGGCCAGCCACTGCTGGCATGACACGACAACGTTGGGCTTCCTTCGTCCCCCGTTGATACTGTGGCGAAGGGCGCTTTGCCCCGCCAGGCGGCGTAGTTCGGATGGCGCCTCTGGTACTGGGGCGGACCCCCTTCGACCAGACAGGGTACGTCGCAGTAGCTCTGGAAGAGCCGATGTGACTTCACGCATTTTCTTCTCTTTGGGTGCTGTTGAAGGGAACAAAAATTTTAATGGCCTGTTCAAAATATTATGACCAGAACAAATAAAATAACTGCTTTGGTAGAAGGTACTATCAAACCTTTTCGGTGTGATGATAGGGCAAAATTAAATAATAAAATACCAGGTAATAGGCCTATTTTATTTCTATACCTACGAACATCGATACTCTAATAATAAACTATTGAAAACAAAAATATTATATGACATGATACTTTATGCAATGCAAATCATTGTTTTGTCAAGACAGGCAACTATGAGGAGAGTAAACGATTTTAACTCGCTATAATCAGCCTGTTTCTGAAAGATCATGACAACGAAAAAAAAGTATACCGGGTGTTCCAGACCACCCGTCCAGGCTGATTATTATTTCGAAAAGTAAATTTTTTTTTTATCGGAGATTATTTTTGTTTTTGTTTTGCTTTTGAACTAATTCTGTTTTGTTTTTGTTTTTATTCATGGTTCTAGTTTTGTTTTTGTTTTTATTTTTGTTTTTGACTTTGATTTTTGTCAAAATCAAAGAAAATCGTTTTTTGTCGATTGCAGCGCCATCTATGGCGAATCAAAAAAAATGTTCCAGACAAAATGTTTGTCTTTTTTCATGACAAATCCGAATCTGCAAAAAAAATATACGGGTTTCCATTTGAATTTTTAAAGTTGCACCCCCTACCCCTAACAGGGGGTTGGGGGTGAGGGGTGTTTTTGGTATGATTTGATAGTTTCAAAAAATATTTGACACGTATTTTTTGTTTTGATTTTTTTTTTAAACTTTTCGAAATAATCAGCCTGGACGGGTGGTCTGGAACACCCGGTATATAATGTCATGTACTTACAATATCCATGCACATCGGCTGGCATAGATTTTCTTCGGCGTAACAGCAAATTATCCGAATCAAGTTGGACAAAAGCCATATTGTCCCGGAGCTGACTTCCTGCCGTGGCAGAGGCTCTTCTCGCCGACGGCTTGAACACAGGTTCCTTGTTTTCTTTCTGCACATTACGGGAGCTTTCAGTTACATCTACATTATTGTTTTCACAAGCGTCATCAATATCAGTCTTATCGGTATCTTTCTTTAACATACTACTAACTCTTCCTTCCAATACGCCCGTGTCGAATCTTAGCGCGAAATCAGTCTTGTAACGGGACGGGTAGATGGCGTCCTCATTACTGGTGTGGTGGGGACGACAGTTGAGCGCATGGGCCCGCGCCGTCGTTTCCAGTGGTGGGAAAGTTTGCTGCCGGATCAGTTTCCAAGTTCCACCTTCTTTGAGCACTGTGTTAAGACGCGTGGCCTGCACGGGTGTTGTGATCGAAGCTATCGATGAGTCTGGCAGAAGTTTTTCGGTGCTCAGACCTTTATCTAGACCCTTCACCGTTTCACAGTGACCACGTATACTGAGCTGCGATTGTATGGAACGTTCACTGCCCATCGGACTCGTAACCTGTTCTTTAATTCTTGCATCCACTGCTAGTGAATCGCGACTCTTTTCTTTGCTCCTAAACCGAGAATCTTGAAAAACGTTCAGTGGTACAGAGAACCTTCGCAGATGCTCCTTCAATCCGATGGACTTGGTTGGGTTCAGTGAGCTTCTGCGTGGCAGTAGCAGTTCGGAACTCTCTGATACATTCGTTTCGGTTTCATAAGTTTCCAGATCATCGTCTACCATATCGGCATCAGATATCTCCGTTTTAGTCTCTTCTGCTTGTTCTTGGGCGTTCAAAGTTTCCCACTTGCGTTGGTTGTATAGTAAATTCTCAAGCATCTGAGTTGAAAGGTCATTTTGGAGGAACCTGTGCCATTCTTTAATTAACGGCGTCACAACAAACTGTGCGAAGCCTGAAACAAAGTAGTTACCAGTTAATAACTATTATTATGTGTTAGGATTATATGGCACGAAGATCCATCTTAAGATTGTACATATGGCTTGATACAAGAATGCTTGTCGTACATTATACTAAATATAGGATTAGCATTAACAACTACTGTTGATAATGATAACTACCATGTAATGATATGATACCAGATAATGATACCGAATAAAAATGATTAATTATGTAAGACAGACTGACGAAATGATAAATTGCTCCAGTTTGCTAAAGTAGATTAGATAGCCATGGATAGTGTATTAGTTTATTACTCTAACAGTTAAGTAGAGTAAACAAACCCGTGCTGAGTCAGAAACTGTCTCTATTCACTATGATGTCGTTATTAGTCTGATATTTTCGACCTAATATCAATATTCATACGCGGGGTCTTAATGGATATTCAATTTAGACGTGGGTTCCATATATTAAAGGAAGTAGGTACTATCTCTGTGAAATAACATTACCGTCATTCTTAGCAAAGATTGTAGGTATTACCTCCATATTCCTAACCATCTAGGATTAACTAGACTGAACAAAATAACAACTCAAGCCGAAGTGATAACTATTAAAATAACTCCCAGGTCCACCGGAGCTTGCATTGAAAAATAATGATAATATCTTTAAGATTTAATTCTTAATGATCGAACTAACACTAACCAATAAAGCTATTGAAATATTTAAATACTCATTTCAAAACAAGAATAATAGATATTACATTAAAAGAAAACAAAGTAAAAAAAAATAATTGTAGGTACTAAAATTTTTGTCCAAAGTTAAAATTGTACAGTGGTAACAGAGCAATACTTTTCTCGCATACACCTTTATTTCTGATATCTATGCATCCACCGTATGATATAAAATTGAATCACCCCAGTCTAGCGTAAAATAACATTTTAAAAGCTTCTTTTATACACCGAGCGTGTGAAATAAGTTAGAAGCTATGTTAAATATTTTCAAATATGACTTTCAAAATAAAGCGCTTAGTGGGATTCGTATTACATTTTCCACTAGAATATTAAATTTAAAGCTTTTCGATATTCTACTCGCAGCGTTTATAAAATACTAGCTGCGCCCCGCGGTTTCACCCGCGTAACTTTCGATCCCGTGGGAATATCGGGATGAAAAATAGATGTTGGCCGATTCTCAGACCTACTCAAAATGCTCACAAAATTTCATGAGAATCGGTCAAGCCGTTTCGGAGGAGTATGGCAACGAAAACTGTGACACGAGAATTTTATATATTAGATTTTCAATTGATGTAAACTCATTTCCATACATTTCATAATCATTATCACTACTCACTGTCAGACTCGCAAGAGCCAAAATATCTGTGTTAAAAAAGCTATCCTTGTACCTATACCTAAGTGATGATAAAAGGTAAATTTTCTACCACCCTTAGCTTCAAAAATTATACATCTTTTGATAAAACATTAGAAATAAGTAATTAATAAAAAGTGCTTTTAAAACCAAGGTTGCTATACATATATTTTATCCCTTGACGATATATGCAAACTGTGATAGTCATTTGTCAGCAAATTAAAAAGCCTGATAGGTTGTCGACTTTTGAGTACTATGCTCATCAGCTAAAGATACGATCTTATATTGATCGATATCAATCAATATCCTTTTTGAAAACGAGATGTGTATACATTTAGTCAATTTAAAAATAGAAGAAACCAGTATTCAATTAGCAATTAAAAAATATAATAAGAAAATAGCCGAATTTTATTTTCTTTATTCGATTTAAACGTACATTTTGAAATGGAAAATTTACGGATATATCTAATCTTAAAATAGGGTAAAAGTTTATTTCACTTAAAGTTGCTAAAATTCTAGATATAACCTACAAAAAAGAAATCGGAGAGAATATCAATAAGAAAGGAACACGAGCTTAAACATAGTAATATATTTTAAATACTTTACATTGAATAGAAATGTTTCTCGGCTTTGCCAGTCGAGAAAACGTAGATTCTCATAAACAAATTGCACGAATAGAGATCGTAACCGAAGCACATGAACTATTTTCCTAAAAGGATTTTCTGCTTGATTGCTTTTCGATGCTGGCGGTTTGGTGGTCTACCTATCCGTCAACCGAACTTTTCCCCGCATGGCTATAACAGAACGTAGCAATTCACCCATATGATACTATAGTGTTTACATATCCAAACGAAAGTCGCGTCCCATAGATTGTGATATTGCAATCTCCGTTTATAATCTAACTCTACCGTGAAATGAAAAAAAGAAATTGGACTCGCGAATCTTGAAGATATGTTTTTTTTTTCAAGTTTTAGCAAACATGCGTAAGCTGTCTGAGTGGAATTTTATGTATGACTAGCTGTGCCCCGCGGTTTCACCCGCGCTTAATTTCTAATAAATCCCTATAAACTTTAACACCCTATTTCACCCCCTTAGGGGTTGAATTTCTAAAAATCCTGTCTTAGCGGATGCCTACGTCGTAACATCTACCTGGGT
>LUGF01025531.1:8610-20623 GCA_001625245.1 Calycopis cecrops
GCCATGATTTGGGGTAAAATAATTGAAATGGTAACCCTCAATGGTATTTTTTGTCTTGCTCAGCGACACGCCAACCCGCAGTCTATTCTTTACTCTGTCTACGAAAAAAACACATTAAAAGTATGGAATTTGACAGATGTCAGTTTATTACTAGGTTATTACTTGGACATAGTTATTCCATGTTTATTAATAAGGGGGTTAATGTTTATTTAATATTCAATTTAGGTCACCCTTATAAGTGACAAACTTTTAGTTGTCAAATAACTTTGTTCTAACATATATAAATATTTATAAATTTAATTATAGATTTAAATGAAGAGAATGTGGTAAATAAATCAGATAATTTTAAATATGAAGAGTATATAGAACCCTTCATTACTCTTTCCTCCAGCGACGAATTGACCCAGGACAATCCGAGGTCACCGGTGAGGACCGTCCGTTACCAGACATTTGCACGGCTGAGGAAAAGTGACCTGTAGTTACATCTACATGAAATCAACCCTGAGGGAAATTCTTTATACTTAACTATGTATATATATTTTCGTATACATTTTATTAAGTATAAAGAGGATTTATTTTAGGGTAGTATTTAAACGAGTGACTGTAAATTCAAGAGGTGTCAAAAATAATGAAATTAGCGTACAGAATTACCTACTAAGTGAGCGACTGACTGCGAGCGACGAGAAATCAATAAAACAGCAACTTATAAACATCAATTTAAGCTGCTTAAAATACAAAATGAGAAATTTCATAATATTTGAGCGACCTAATAATTGTTCGAGTGACAACATTACGTCCTGCATTCTTTCAAAATTTGGTAAACTATATAAATATACTGAGCGCCATTTTATCATAAATGAAGTGTTTTGAATATTAAAACGTATTTGAAAAATGCTTTATTGAGCTGTGTACTGTGAGCACACATTTTTTTTTTAAATTTGCTTATGAAAAAAGTGTTTGAGCAGTGTTTTGTGAGCACACATTTTTTTTTTAATTTGATTATGAAAAAACTATTTGAATAATAATAATAAGTACTGCTGGACCGGTTCAGTCGAAGGTGTTCTCGGTGGATATAACCGTTCCATACGATGAAAATTTCTTCTCCTTCCTCCATGGACCACCGGCTACTTACACACTACACGAAATGCGCCAACACAGCTGTCACTTCACGCCGGTCTCGTGTACGCGAGAGGTACTTCCTCGGTCGTGCCGGCCCAATTCGGCTAATGTAAGACACTACCTTGGGAAAATGTTTCATTCCCATGGGCAAACGGGTAAACTTCTAAACAGCTTGACCGATTGGGTTGAAATTTTATATGGGTATTTCGATGGTTATCTGGATGGTAAAAAAATACAATTCGATCCGGTAGGTGGCGCTGTTGTCGGAATGTCAACTTCTAAACGGCTTGACCGATTGGGTTAAAATTTTATATGGGTATTTCGATGGTTATCTGGATGGTAAAAAATACAATTGGATCCGGTAGGTGGTGCTGTTGTGGGAATGTCAACTTCTAAACGGCTTGACCGATTGGGTTGAAATTTTATATGGGTATTTCGAGGGTTATCTGAATGGTAAAAAAATACAATTGGATCCGGTAGGTGGCGCTGTTGTCGGAATGACAACTTCTAAACGGCTTGACCGATTGGGTTAAAATTTTATACGAGTATTTCGGTGGTTACCTGGATGGTAAAAAAATACAATTGGATCCGGTAGGTGGCGCTGTTGTCGGAATCTCAACTTCTAAACGGCTTGACTGATTGGGTTGAAATTTTATATGTGTATTTCGATGGTTATCTGGATGGTAAAAAAATACAATTGGATCCGGTAGGTGGTGCTGTTGTGGGAATGTCAACTTCTAAACGGCTTGACCGATTGGGTTGAAAGGTTAGTCATGAGGTCAACTCGGGGTCAAATGGGGGTCGACCCCAAAAATAACCCCAGTTCATGTCCGGCAAAAATAAGGAGTTTTTGGAAGTGACCCCCAGTTGACCCCTTGGGGGTCAGGGGGGTCCAGTGAGGGTCGACCCCAAAAATGATTCTCAGTTCATGTCCGGCAAAAATAAGGGGTTTTTGGAAGTGACCCCCAGTTGACCCCTTGGGGGTCAGGGGGGTCCAGTGAAGGTTGACCCCAAAAATGATCCCCAGTTCATATCCGGCAAAAATAAGGGGTTTTTGGAAGTGACCCCCGGTTGACCCCTTGGGGGTCAGGGGGGTTCAGTGAGGGTCGACCCCAAAAATGATCCCCAGTTCATGTCCGGCAAAAATAAGGGGTTTTTGGAAGTGACCCCCAGTTGACCCCTTGGTGATCAGGGGGTCCAGTGAGGGTCGACCCCAAAAATGATGCCCAGTTCATGTCCGGCAAAAATAAGGATTTGCCAATCCACTGGGCTCGCTCGCTTCGCTCGCTCGCTGTGTATAAATAGACTCTAACCTAACCTAACCCATCCAAGTATGATTCTAAAACTAAACATTTTAAAAATTACAGGGGGGTCCAGTGAGGATCGACCCCAATTGGATCCGGTAGGAGGCGCTGCTGTCGGAATGTCAACTTTTAAACGGCTTGACCGATTGGGTTGAAATTTCGTTGATTCGTCGCCCAGCCGCGCGTTATTCAAATTCGCGCGCAGCGAATAATCTGTAGTTTTCATTAAAAAATAATATCAATATAAAAAACACAACACCTCAAATAGATTATCAGTCATCCAAACAGTAATAAAGCAGCTCACAAAACGTAGCTCAAACTGAACTTTATAGCAGCTCGTTATGTAAAACTTCATTTGGAAAAATCGTCTCCTAACTTAATATTAACGCTGCCCGCTTTGTATTTCTAGTCGCTCACTTCGTATTTTTAGCCGCTCACTTAGTAATTTCGTTGCTCAGTTAGATTTTTAATACGTGAAATGGATTAATCGCAGCTCACGTTTTGTATTTTATTATTAGCCAACATTCGTCGTTAGTTTAGTCACACACACACACACACACACACATATTAACTAGTATTAATATTAATAATAGTATATTCTTAATGTTACTAAATTTGAATTTTCTCATAAAACACAGAGCTTAGTTAATTTACTGTCAAACTATAAGAGGGTGGGAGCCTGGGGATCTGTGACACAGGTCTTTGACCTAGTATTGATTCTTACTAGGATAAAAGTAGTAAAAATAGTTACTAATAATACTAAGTTATCTATGTACATCCTAGTTTAAGAGAGAAATAAAGAATTTATTTATTTATTATTATTAGTTTATTTTTCGCTCACTTATTTTTTTACCGCTCAAGTTATTAATACAGTATCTCATCATCAGTCGCTAAGTTATTTTTATTCGCTCGTTTTATTATTCCCCTTTATTTTATTTGCATCAAGTAAGCTCTGAAAGTACCGGAACAATATTAACCGTCCTCTCAATTATAGAAGGCCACATTATCGACAAGTGACATCCTACTAATATTATAAATGCTAAAGTTTGTTTGTTACTCCGTCACGCAAAAACTGCTGAACCGATTTTCATGAAATTTGGCACACAGAGTAACTTGGATTATGGATGAAACTTAGGATAGTTTTAATCAAAAAAAAAATCCTATGGAATGCCATGGGATGATTTTCTATTTTCCACGGGATCAAAATTTACGAGGGTGAAACCGCGGGGCGCAGCTAGTAGGCTATATTTATTAGGCTTTGACAATTTTTATTTATCTGTATGATATTTAAATACTCCTTATTCTACTATTACCTACTACGATGAACCTTTATAATATGTGCCCAATATAATCATAATCTGTTTAGTAATTTTTCATTTTGCGGCCATGTAAGGGAGAGGTACCTCCTCGGCCGAGCCCGCTCGTGCCGTTACAATGTATTCACGAGGCATTCCAGAGGCTGCTGTGCTGTCCCGACCCATGGAGGCGGGAGGAGGGAGGGCATCAGACATCTTTGCGGATGTTTGTGGGCGTCGGTGGTCATGCGGTTGTCACTTGACGTGTGCAGCTGACACGCGCCCACTTACATTTGTAAGTCATTTTGATACAGATTCACAACAACAGCGAGTCAAAGTCAAATGCAAAAGTAAGAAAATCAAAAAACTCTAAGAAGATGCTCGAGCAAACGTAAATCAAAATGTACACTTGTGGGGAGTGCGGTGAAGAGGCCAGTCGAGAGGGCCCCTTGGTGGCGCACGTGAGGACGGGTACAATGGTTATAAAAAGTTTCCGTTTCGTGCGGTGTGGAAGTAGCCGCCCGTGGACGTGAGAGCAGGATGTATAACATCTATGCGGATGTCTATGGGCGTCGGCGGTCATGAAAATAATAATAATAATATTTGTGGACTTTACACACCACGTTAGCCTAGCCCCGTGCTGAGTACCGTAAGGACTTGTGTTACGGGTACTAGACAACGGAATGCATTTAATATGTTTTTATAAATTTAAGAAATTTTATACAAATTATAAATAAATAAAATTAAAAAAAATAAAAGTACAGTTTCGACTGCTCGTTTGCTACCCTATACCATAAAAATACGCTGACATTTCGAACTGGTATAGTAAAAAAATAAAAAACCAAAGTGTTTATTATTTATTTTATTTCTCCCTGTCGTCGGCCACATACACATACACGACACACGCACACATCCTCGTGTACGAGTTTGTAGACTGTCGCGCCAACTGGTGGCTGAAATGTGAAATTTTATCTTGCTTGTCTGCGGTGGACGATTGTAAACACTAAAATATACAAGAACTATAATTATTTAGTAAAGTAAACATTGGGCCACATCTGAAGGGCTGCCTTTACGTTTATCACGCGGTCCCTATAACAGAAAACGTCTTCGCCTCTGAACGTGCCCTTGAGATTCACTCCTTTTGATTTAGTACAAGCAGTTATTGTTTTTTGTCTGTTCTGACAAAAAAAATAATTATGCAATCCGGTTTTGTGGATGTGTATGGGCTGAGATAATCAAAAATAACCTGCTCGTTTTCTTCCTATTAAATAAAAAAAAAATAAAAAATTTTTTATTGTTACCAAAATATATAAACATAATATTATGTATACAAATTATACCCTGGTCCTCACACTAGGATTCCCTGTGTTGTGGGTAACCAGTCTCTTTCCTAACACAATATATATGTAACACACTTATATGCAACAAAACAAAAAAAAAACAAAGAAAACAATATAACTTAAAAATACATATGTACTTGTATGTTCCATATGTTCCATGAAATAAACGATATCTTTAACGCACAAAAAAAGAAAAAAAAAATACACACTTCACATCTTTAGCACTTTTCAATACTAATTATTATTATTATATATTTAATACTATTAAATTAACTTGACATGAATTAGTATACTAAAAATATAAATAAAAAAAATAACATACATTATAATAATAATAATAATAATATCTGTGGACTTTACACACCACGTTAGCCAAGTCCCGTGCTAAGTACCGTAAGGACTTGTGTTACGGGTACTAGACAACGGAATATATTTAATATGTTTTAATAAATTTAAGAAATTGTATATATTTAAGATTTTTATTATAGAAATACATATGATACATGGATAAACATTATATCTATTACTATACAAGACCACTAAGCATAGCACTTCCATAACGACAATATGTCCGCTTCTCACAAGTCACAGCTAATACAATTATTATCAGCGGGTATCTTAAAAAATAAATTCATTTGAGTATCTCGTCATTTGAGTATATCTCGTAAATGTGTCGTGATTAGATACTCTTAATGTGCATTCCAACTAATTATAATTATTGTAATGTGACTTCACTCGCGTTTGAGTTGATGATGTTATGTATATATTTTTAGTTTTTGTGTATTTTTATAGTTATATATTATTGGTAATATTTATAGTGTATAATATGTGTAATTATGTGTATGTATGTATGTATATGTTTGTGTGTATGTGTTTGTGTGAGTGTGTGTGTGTGTGTGTGTTTTTGTACTACTAATAATGGAGTATATTATATTTGCTTATTTAAAATTTTTTCTGTGTCTTCATAATTAAGATTAAGTAACCATTGTTTTAGAACTCTTTTACAGGTACATCTTCGATATTTGTAAATCTTTAGTATTTTATTGACTTTATAATATAGAGAAACGTCGCCATATGAAAATAAAATCGACTTGCAAATACAGTTTTAGTATGCGGTACTCTCCATTTTAGTAAACACCGCGATCGGTTTTGTAAGTTCTCATTTAGCGCTTGTACAGCGCTTGTACATTTGTAACAAATGTAGTTTCCCTTGGAATATTGTAAACATTGTGTGGTGTCTGAAGTCAGTTTGCGGACGACTAACTAAGTGATAACGTCGCCACACCACAGTTCATGTGTTCAACGGACGCCTCGGCCGGAGTGCAAGAGATAGATGTACAAGCTATCTCGGTTGCACGCGGAACGCGACACTTTCGGGCGTGCACCAGTATACGCGTCCAGGACGTTACAAAACAAGTATGGTGTGATGTTTTTAGGTTCGCTTTTGTTATTGTTGTTGTGTGTGGGCATTGTTAATAATTTGAACACACAAACGCACAAAAAACACGCACGCACGGACTTATGCATACATTCGCAATTTTTTTTGATCATCCTAGTTTTTATAGTTTTCTCTTTATGTGGGCATTAAACCCTAACTCTGTACCGGCTCTGAGTTTATGGGAAGTACTAGTTCTATTTTGATGATCATGAGTACGTAACTTTGGTTTCGCATTTATGACACTACCTACAGACTTCAAATTTTGGATTTTAAGTATGTGATTATAGCTTACTGGATGACGAATGTTTCGCGCTAGACTGTGCCCCCAGATAAACGCGAAAGTTTGTAAGTAAGTTGGATGGATGGATGTTTGTTACACTTTCACGTGAAAACTACCGAATGAATTTCAATGACACTTTACAATAACATAGCTTTCTCATAGCTTCATCACAATTTAACAATATATTATATTTGTTGTTCTCGACTTGAAATACATGGTGTATGTAGGGATGAGTTGTAAGAGGTTGCTGCATGCCTGCATGTAGCCGAATTGGGCCGGCACGACCGGGGAGGTACCTCTCGCTTACACGAGACCGGCGTGAAGTGACACTTGTGTTGTCGCGTTTCTTGTGGTGTATAAATAGCCGGTTGCCCATGGAAAGAGAAGAAGGAAAAGGGTAAGGCATCTGTATCACCTCCACGCGGACGTCTATGGGCGTCGGTAGTCATGAAAATGGTTCCGACTGCTCGTGTGCCTCTTAAACTATACCAAAAGTAACGGGTTGTTAATTCGGCCACATAACATTACACGTTACCATGACAACATATTTCTCAATAATCACAAGACAACGGCTGTCGGGTCAGCTAGTTTAAACACCCGGAACCTCTTCATTATTATCACCGATCATCCGTCCACTTAATGGCATAAATAAAAATGAATAATTAATTTATTCTGTCGCTGAGCCCCGTAATAGAAGTGCTTAAATGTTACTCAGCACGTGGCGAGGCAGGCGCGGTGTCCTGTGTCCAGATATTACTTAAAAAAAATTACAAAACACATGTTTGTTACTTACAATTGGTGTTCGCCATATCATGAGGTTCTATGGTAAGTGGCAAGTGGTACCGCAGCCCTTTTCTGACTTTTTCTTGTTTGGTTGTGTCGCGGCTTGCATCGAGGTCCACCTCTATAGTAGGGCCCTTCGTACCTGTAAGATTCGATTCATCTGAAGTGTATACCTGAAAAACATAAATGAAAAGTCATGTTCTTTTCTTTGTAAAGAACGTTGATGGTGTTCCATTGGAGGAAGTCGAGCTAGTATCTCTCGCTTACACAAAACCAGCGGAAAGTGATAGTTGTCCTGTCGCGTTTCGTGCGATGATTAAGTAGCCGGTGGCCCGTGAAGGTGGAATAAAGAGGGAAGACAATGCACCCGCATAAACTCTACGCGGATGTCTATGAGCGACGGTAGTCATGAAAATGGCTCTGATTGCTTCTACAATTTATTTAGTTATTACAAACGGAAATATTTTTACTATAATACTGATTATACTGATTCTATCCTAAGTCATATTGAAATAAGCCCAGATGAAGTAGGGAAACTGTTGAAAAATGTCGATGTAATGAAGGGGGCGGGTCCTGATAATATTCCACCTCTATTTATATCCCGATGCTGTGTGTCACTAACCGAACCGCTGAAACTCTTATTTGAACGTTCCATTACAGAAGGTGTAGTCCCAAAAATTTGGAAGTCCGCTTACATAACCCCAATTCATAAAAGTGGTAATAAAAGTGAAATAAAAAATTATAGGCCCATTTCCAAATTATGCACATTCGCGAAATTACTGGAGCGTATCGTTTACAACCATGTATACAGCTTTTTTTCCAATATCTTTATTAACGAGCAACATGGCTTTTTAAAACATAGATCAACTACCACCAACCTTTTGACTTTTGTTGATTACGTATCAGAAACAATGGATTCCGGAGGGCAATTAGATGTTATATTTACCGATTACAGCAAAGTTTTGATCGAATAGATCATTCGCTGCTTCTCGAAAAGCTTTATCTGGCTGGAATCCATGGTGATCTCTTTAGATGGTTTGCTTCCTTTATCGAAAGTAGATCTCAGGCTGTAGTAATTAATGGATTCTCTTCTGCTTGGTGTTATATACCTTCAGGAGTGCCTCAGGGATCATTACTCCGGCCTCTTCTATTTAATATATTTGTTAACGATATAAAAAAATGTTTTCAGCATTCACAATTTCTTTTATATGCTGATGACATGAAGGTGTACAGAGCTATTAAAATTTCACTGACTGTCACCTGCTGCAAGAAGACTTGAAGAGTACTGTCTTATTGATAAGTTAAACCTTAACGTATCTAAATGCTCCTATATGATATTTAGTCGCTCACCAAAAGCAATTCATTTTTCATATAAACTAAAAGCGAAAGAACTTACAAGCGTGACAGAAGTTCGTGATCTCGGAGTCATCCACGACACAAAGCTGACGTACAATAAGCATTTAGATTATATTATAAACAAAGCTTACAAACTTTTAGGATTTATTATTAGAATGAGTAAACAATTTAAAGACATCAAAGTCCTCAAAATTCTCTACTGCTCGTACATTCGTAGCTCCTTGGAGTATTGCTCCCAAATTTGGAGTCCTCAATATAATACACATATTAATAGGCTAGAATCGATCCAAAAAAAATTATTAAAATATCTTCAATTTAAATGTAATACATATGACCCTTGTTATGAATTTAGAGCTAGAAGATTCCATCTTCTTCCTCTCTTTGAAAGACGTCGTATAGCAGATATTTAGTAAAAACTTAAGCACTTTAGTAAAAATTGCCCAAAACAAAATTGACTCACCAATACTATTATCAAAAGTATATTTAAAAGTCCCGTTTAGATCTGTAAGAATTCCAACCCATTTGTACATTCCCCCAAGTAGGTAGTACTAATTATAGAAATAATTCTTTTTTCATACGAACCTCGAAGATAATTAATAAATTAAGTAACATTCCTGAACTAGATATCGATTTGTTCAACACCTCAACAAATGTTTTAAAAAAAATCATGACGAAGCACTGGTTCGATGCGATTCCCTAAACTGGATTATTACATACTAAATTAGTGTTTAGTAAACTTTTTAAATAGTTTAGTAACTCTTATGCTGCTTGTGGGATCATTGATGTAATCTCACTTTTGTTTGTGTTCAAGCTATTGTAATTTGTTTAGCAAACTATATGTGAAAACGCATAAATTGTGTCTTGTTTTGTATATAGTTAAAATTTTTAAGTTACTTATCACTGTTTGTTTTCCAAATAAAGTAAAATAAAATAAAATAAAAATAAAAAAAATTTGGAAAGCCATAAAGCATATTATAAGCCACTTGGTCTGTTACCTATACTGTTTACTACCTACTACTGTTTGGGAGAGCGTGTTGGAGACTGCAGAGGCTAACAAAGAAACAACTGACTTGGTTTGAGAACTGGCAACTCCATTACCCAGTAACATTACCGATGCGATGAACCCTGCTCTGGTAAGGCGCATCTGTTTACCTGTGTGTTGCGACGCGGATGATAAACGAACGTCGTTTGTTTAACATATGTGTCGCACAACTGGTCCCCGTGTAGTTGCAGCTGGAAATCCCGCGTAAAAATCGGTTCGTCGGGAAAACACGATTTCGCCCACAATTCAAATCTGTAATGTTAACCTGCTGATATTATAGATGTGTTTGTTTGTTACGCTTGCATGCCATAACTACTCAAGCGATCGGTGTGAAACTTAGTACACATATTCCTAGAAGTATAAGTATTAGAAATGACTAGAATATGATACTTTTCATTACAATAAATTTAGACGGATCATAAAAATTATAGTATATACATATATATGCCTACTTGTTTGAGACTTTCGCGTTTGTTACACATATAGTGATTATTTCACGGGTTTTAACACGAAAGACTTATTGAAGGTACTAGTTAAAACATATACCTTTGCTCGACGTTTCGACTGGGTTACACCAGCCGTGGTCACGAGCCGACTGATGCGAAGTGATGACAGCTGCTGTGACGTGAAGTTTAATGCAAACACTACCCCCATTATAAATGAAGAAATAGGCGCATATACCGTCACTTTGTCCGATTTATGTTATATATTCGAAACACCGCGGCACACACAACTCACTGTATCCGCAGCTTGATCCGACGGTAGATCCCGAGTCTTTATTTTGTTGATCACTGGGTTCCATGATGCGGATAATTTAAAACCATCCTCCCGATTGAAAGTTTTATTCTTTTTTATTTCAATAGCTTCCCGGACCATCCTTGGATAGTACTGACGGTCGGTGGAGAGGATTTTTGGTTTGTGGATCTGTATCCAGTGATTGGTACCTGAGTTTAAAAGGTGTTCAGCTATGGCGGATTTATTCGTTTGAAGATTCTTAACTGCAGCCGATGTACGATAAGTCTTATCGTGTTAAAACCCGTAAAATAACCAGTATTTATATATGCAGATATTGAAATTCTATTGCAGTTCTGTTTGGTTGTTGTTATATTATGTTGAAAAAAGTTGTTTTGTATACAAGGTTGATACAAGCGAGGGGCATTAAATGATACATTGTATTATTTTTAGGCTACACAACAAAAATCAGATCAACCCGCAGTAAATTAGCCAGAGGATTTTTTAAAGTTTTTTCTCACTTCGTACACGCTGTATCGCAGTTGATCGCCGACTGTGACCGGCCGGGGTCATTCCCCCCGTACGAGGTTTCCGTTCGCTGTATGAGACGTTACAAAGTATGTTTATGTTTATTCGGTATTTAATTTGTGTGAAAAAAGTATTTTCGTATAGTTACTTGTCGTAAACTTATTTTTAATAGTTTTGGATTAACTGTAGGCAATTATAGTATATGTGGTTTCATTTAATGCCTCTCGCTTGTATCAACCTTGTATATACTTACTAAATGCATTTTTATGGACTTTATGGATGGAAAAGTAGTGACATGCTGCAATAAGTCATAAGCAGTAAACGTTAGGTATAATTCGACCACGAATATAAGTTACATCGGCTTTCGTCGTTGACGCAGAACAGCGCAACCTAGGATGATCTAATCCGATTTATAACACCAATTCAATAAAAACCTTATTTCACAAATTATAAGGCTTAAAATATAACAAGACGTGTGCTATCTCGCTCACGATATCTGTGCTGCATGACTTTTGACGTGTGAATGAATGACAGCATATGACAGCTAACATTCGGCTAAGTTCGTAGAAGGAGAATACTATAGAATAGACGTAAATTATTATTACTTGCGAAAACGAGACGGACTTATAGCGATTTGCTATGATAATAAGCGAGAGGGCAAGTCTATTTTTTGTCTCTACAGGCGTATCACTTTTTTCTGGCTGCCAAAGTTCACATCTCCGGCAGACACACTTAACGTACTGTTACGGAAATTAGTATTTAATCGATTATCGTACCTAAATCGCGATTGTGAAGT
>LUGF01025531.1:27918-38382 GCA_001625245.1 Calycopis cecrops
TCCAATTCGGCTACAAGCATGCTGCGTGGCTACCTCTTGCTAAGAAGGTGTACGGCCACACAGCTGCATAGTCCCTGGCTGTGCCGATGTTTGTGTGTCGAGTCACACTAGTGTGCTCTATTCCTCCTCATGCGCGGTCATTTTTAGTCCATACTAATATTACAATAGTGAAAGTGTGTTTGTTTGTTTGTCCTTCTTTCACGCCATGTCGGACTTACTGATCGATGTGATATTTGCTGATACCAGTGGGCCCGTGAAGATCTATATTCGATCTAAGTGAAACTTTTAAATAAAAACTAAATCTCATATGACATGTTATGACATTGTAACCAAGATAAACAATTTATGTAGAATTTTCGACACTTGCAAAATACATAGAAACTTTATCAATACTTACGTGTATCTTATATATCAATGTGTCAAATGCATGGTAGTGTGTGTAAAGATTTATTTATTAAATTAAAGCACTTTATAAAGATTGTTGTTAAAATATATTAGCGTTCTGCACTTCTCTTACACATAAACTATAAGTGAGCCAGATTTCATACTGCTCCGTCCACGCAATTTTCGTAAAAATGTTCCTAAAGTTTTTGCTTCCCGTATTTATATGCCTAGATACATATAATATGAGTTTGAACCACTGAAGTGTGCGCGGTGGTTTTATGGTCGCTTTCGAACCGAAGCATGTGACTGGACTAACCTGTAGCAACAATAAAAGTCAGTTGTATCGTAAATTTTTATTCGCACGACTTTCATTCTCGACTGCGCGCCGCATCAGCAGTCCACACAACGAGCGAGGAAAAAACTGAAGTCGACACGCCGGTACCTGCCTGAGGTACCTGTAACCTGCGCAGGTTCCAGTTTTCCCTTCGTACTTGATACGGGCTTGGGACCGTCGGAAATACCTATTTTATTTTTACTTATTTTATGATTATTGAACATAATCTGTTCTTTTCATATCTGATTATTAGGCGTTGTGTTCCGTCACATCATCTTAATCACGAGGCCGAATTTGATTTACTATACAATGTTGATACAAGCGAGAGGCATTAAATTAAACCACTGTTACTTTAAGTGCCCACAGTTATTCCGAAACTATTAAAAAAAAGTTTACGACAAGTATACGAGAATGCTTTTTTCAAACAAGTTAAATAGCGAAAAAACATAAACATGCTTTGTACCGTCTCGTACAGCGAACGGTAACGCCGGCCATAGTTGGCGATCAGCTGCGATACAGCGTGTACATAGTGAGAGAAAACTTTAAAAAATTCCTGTGGCTGAACTATTGCTCCGATTGGTCTGACTTTTGTTGTGTAGCCTGGAAATGATACACTAAATATGTGGTTTCATTTAATGCCTCTCGCTTGTATCAACCTTGTATATTGAACAGAATTTACAAAGATATGGGCAAATAATAAAATGACTCTTAAGTTGACGTGATAACGTCTTATACACCGATGAACGCCGGCTGCACGCACTAAAGTGTCCAGTCCCGAGTGTAAGCGAGAGCGCGGAACAGCCGATAGAGGCACGACCGGCTTATGGTCACCGCACACTTATCAACTCGCACAAGGATCGTAACCGTATCGCCTCGAACCGGTCGGTGATTCTTTGTATGAAACTATACTGCAACGCACACTAATGGGAAACGTAATGTGTGCGGTGACCATTAAGCGTTTGTTTTGTGTCTCTTCTCTCTTCCACTCCAGCGGTCAATACGTGCGACGAACACGCGAAATGTGTTCGTGAACTTTACAGACACAGTTTTTATAAAATGAGGAGATAACGGGTCCGCTCTGTACCTTGTGTACCGGAGCCCGGACGCGACGTCACGCCGCACGCGAGCGGAGGAGCGGCGTCGTGCGCCGGGCTGTGCTGCAGCAGCAGTCTGTTGTAATCAACGTGCACGTGTTCTGTTGCAGATGCAGAATGTTACCCGGTGCACATCGAGGTGGAGATCAACGTGGCCGACTACTACGCCGACGGGTACGAGGAGACGGCCGACAAACCGTTCGCGTTCGAAGACGCCGACGACAAACCGTTCGGCGGCGACGACGCGCGCGACAAGCCGTACGCTTGCGACATCTGCGACAAGCGCTTCAGCCAGAACGGGTACCTGAAGAAACACATCAAGACGCACAGCGGCGAGCGGCCGCACCGCTGCGACCTCTGCGAGAAGAACTTCGCGGGCAAGAGCGCGCTCATACGCCACCGGCGCACGCACACCGGCGACAAACCGCACCAGTGCGCCACGTGCCAGCGGCGGTTCGCCGAGAGCAGCACGCTCAAGCGCCACGCGCGCACCCACACGGGCGACAAGCCGTTCAGCTGCGACGTCTGCAACAAGAAGTTCAACGAGAGCTGCGAGCTGCGCAAGCACAAGAGCCGCACGGAGCGCGCGCCGCACGTGTGCGGCTCCTGCGGCGCGCGCTACTGCCACCCCGGCGGCCTCAAGCGGCACATGCGCGAGCACGCGGGCGCCCGGACGTACGCGTGCGAGCTGTGCGAGAAGACCTTCAAGCGCAACGAGGTGCTGAAGATCCACATGCTGATGCACAGCGGCGAGAAGCCGTACGGCTGCGCGGAGTGCGACATGCGCTTCTACAAGCGCGACCATCTCAACTCGCACATGCGCGTGCACACCGGCGCCAAGCCGTACACGTGCGACGTGTGCCACAAGAAGTTCAACCAGAGCGGCAACCTCAACATACACAAGCGGATACACACCGGCGCCAAACCGTACAAGTGCGACGTGTGCGAGCGCCTGTTCACGGAGATCGGCACTCTCAAGAGACACAAGCGGATACACACGGGCGACAAACCGTACACGTGCCCCATCTGCCAGCAGAGCTTCGCGCGCATCAGCACCCTGCACAAGCACAAGAAGACTCACGGCCCGCACGCGCTCGCGCACGGCTCCTCCCACTAGCGCCGTAGTGGCGGCTGCGCTGCTGCGTTTCGTGCGTTTGTGAGTTTCGGATGGCCCGCGGAGGGCAACGCATCCGCATAACATGTTATAAGCGTCATGATGAACCGCCGACTGCTGTTTGCACCGGTGCAATAAAAAAAAAAACTTGTATCTAGGAATTTTAGCGCTGTGTCGCATTACACTGTCACAACACGTCGCACTTTGCCAAACACAGCGACTCGCATGTCGAACGTCATCTTTCAAGTCTTCAATTACATAATTCTATTGTCAAGTTCAATGTCACGCGTAGCAAAGTGTGACGTCACCGGCGCTGTCGTGATTGTAAATAATTATTTATTGGTAGTTGTAGTATTTATTGACAATTTGTCGGTTAAGTTTTAGGGGCGTTTGATGTTCTGGGTAAGTTGTGAATGCCTGTGTACGTGATATTTGTCTCTAAATATAAATTGAACTGTGGAATTTTGCACTCAAGAAAGGCCGAATACGAAAAGTTAACTGGTATTAATATTAATATAAGAAATGTGTACGGCTCAGCCGCTAGTTGGCGCGGCAGAGCAGCAGAAGCCGAACGCGCCAACTAGTGAGATTTCGAAATAAACATTCCAAACTTTATCGTTAAAATTAAACCTTTAACTCGGTTGTAGGTGCTGAATTAGTCGTGGTCGGTAAAAAAGTTTGATCTATTTTTTAATAGATTTTAAAACCGCGACGAAATTCGTTAATATAGTTTTATTACAACAAGAATAAGTTTATACATTTACAAGTAGTTTTCAATTAAATTAGGAATAAAAAGTTGAACTAAGTAATGGTTTAAATGTCTGAATAAAATAAAGAGTCTACTATCTTGTTATATTATGTGAATGTTTTTAAAGTTTTCGAAAAATGTCAACGAGATTAGAGTAGTGCAGCACTAGTAGAGATCAGAGACAAAAGGTTAATTTTAAAACAACGTAGTTTGCTTGATAACGTAATATTTATTAAGTAAAGCAAATAACATAATATTGTGATAAAACATGTTACTACGGCTGGCTAATTCAGAGGAAGACTTTTCGCGAAGAGACAGACTACAATAATAGGCATAAAAATGTCAATAGTCAAAAATAGAATAGTCGATTAAAAATCTAACAGTCGATAAAAAATCGAATAATCGATAAAGAAATCGAAGTATCGATAAAAATGCTAAAAAATGATAAAAATAGTCTCATACATATACGATTTTTTATTATTGTGTAATTTATTAATATTTAATAAGTGTAAATTTTAATCTTTATTTTTCGAAAATCAAGCATCTCATTCCTTCGTTAGGTTAACAATGTTAAAGTACAATTTAATAATATTATAAGACATTGTAAATTATTTAGTGTAAGTTATCAAATATCAAAAATAAAAATAAAATAAGTGTAGGTACTTACATAATAAAACTGCTTTTCACTGGTTTGACCTGTTATTTTATTTCTCCTGCGTAAGGTACATAATAAGACTGCATCATGCTCCAGGGTAACCATGTTTGGATACGGACTGGACTTCTGAACCAGAGGTGCGGGGTTCGAGCCCCCCCAGACCCAAAAGTGTTAAGTTATATCAATCTCTAATGTGGTAGGTTTAATTAATACAAAGATAAATTTTTCAAATTCTCTTTTTAATATAAACGTTTTTTAAATTTCACTAATAACAGCTAGTGATAGCACTGATAGCTAGTGATAGTCTCTGTGCCTTTGAGAACACGATTTAACAATATTTTTTTTATACCAAGTGTTTTTATCTGTGACGAATTTTGATCAAATTCGACCTCCAATAATACCTACATAATATGGTTCAAGAGTGGAGACCGCGTACCGGCACAGGTAATGTAGGACGCCCTGTGACTAGATGGAGCGACGACATACGTAAAGCTGTGGGCAGGAAATGGGAAAGGTTAGCCGAAGATCGAGGCCAGCGGCGTGAGGAGAGGCCGCCGTCCAACAGTGGACTGCAATAGGCTGATGATGATGATTATTGTATAAACTATGCGTGCCAGTTTGTGTGATGAAAAAAAAATATTTTTGTGCGTAATTAAACACGAAACTGATTAAATGTAAATGTAATGTAAAATAAAAGGCAAAAATCAATTTCAAGAAGAGCAATTTATTTTTTATCTCAACTTTTCTTGATCCCAACTCCTTTGTTTTGCTAAAAGTATTTTTATCCTTACATATATACATTACGACGACCGGCTGGCGCAGTGGTACAGGGCTCGGATAAGTGGAGCATGTTGCGCCGGCGGTCGCGGGTTCGAATCCCGCCTTGGTCATGGATGTTTATCTATGTATTATATGTATTTCTATAATATAATCTTAAATATATAACATTTCTTAAATTTATAAAACATATTAAATATATTCCGTTGTCTAGTACCTGTAACACAAGTCCTTACGGTACTTAGCACGTGGTGTGTAAAGTCCACAGATATTTATTTATTTATTTATTTATACATTACAAAATATACCTTTTTAATTTCACTAATTTTCGTTCCAAATGCCTTTCTGTTTTACTCATTTCCATTCCATAATCACTTGTTTATTCAGCTTCATTACAAGTTTAAATTCCTGTTAAGTTTCATACCTAAATTTTTTCTGTTCTTTGCTTCTTTATATTCGACTAAACTTGTCTCTGACCAACCTCACCCTTATTAAATAATACCAAATGCAGGTCTCTCTACTAATTGCGCCATGAGGTATTACTGTTTTATGAATCACTTAACGTCGCTCGCTTCAGTTGATCCTATAGTCTGTACATAATTTCAATAGTTGCAGTAGCCTCGGGCACATGTTTCCGTTCTTCTCTTCTCTCCTCTGCCGCACGTTTCGCGGCGCGCTCTCTGAGCACCATCAGATTATAAACTCTCTCCTCTTCGAAAATCTTGGGAAAGTTTTGTAAACATTTCAATTTCGCAGCGCGGCTCAGTCTAGTTGGTGATTTACTTTCTGGGGGACAAAAAATAATATAGTAAGAGGTAGGCCCAGTCTGCATATTCGAATTGGCAATCCGAGCAAGACTGGGGACGGGGGAGGTACCTCTCGCTTACACAATCTTGCATGTGTTGCCATGGGGTAGAAGGATGTAGGGAGAAGGGACAAGCCGTCCGAATAAACGGGAGTCACTAAATGGCTCTGACTGCTCTTTGGTCCCCCGCCTATAAAAAACACACATCCAGATGAGTACACACAGCCGGAGCTCGCTAGAAAACAGTTGCAGCCTTATACTGAGCACATCAACATCTGCACATTCAACACTATACGCAGCAACACCTTGGTGTAGATGTTGCAAAGTTTAACGAGATATGTGTCAGACCGAACTATTCAACGGTAGTGCCACACTGCATGCATGCATGTAGCTGGGCCGGTATGACTGGGGAGGTACCTCTCGCTGACGCGAAACCGGCTTAAAGTGACAGCTGTTGTCGCGTGCCGTGCAGTATGAAAATAGCCAGTGGCCCATGTGGGGCGGAGGAAGAAGGGCAACGCATCTGTATAACCTCTGTGCGGATGTCTATGGGCGCCGGTAGTCATGAAAACAGCTCCGATTGCTTAAACAAGCCGTCAGTAGAAGTGTTACTATAAGCTTTACCTGGTACCATTTTTTTTGCATTGTCTTTAGCACGTTTCTTGTGAGCATCTGAATGTTTGTCAGCATTTTTAGTCCTCCCGTACATCTTTGCATGCTTTAATCGTAGTCGGTACAGACGGCGCTCTTCCCTTGAATGCGTTTTGCCTGACCTGGGCCGGCCTACTTTCTTCTTGGGTGGACGTCCTCTTCGTCCCTTTATTTTATCCCTTATTTTCTCTTTACAGTCAATCTCTACTTCAACATACTTTAACTCTGATAGAAAGCCCTGTCCTAATGGAGCACCTGTCGAAAGAACATGTGTTTAGGACTTAGTGATACAAATTGTATTGGGTAGTAAAAATATGCCATTCTATATGGCCTACTCAATGCTAGCTTGTGACTTAGTATGTTGCAACCCATTATTTTGGAAGCCCTGCTAAACTCTTTTCCCCTTCTATATTCCTGACATCATGTACAAGTCGTCTTACAGTCAGAATTCTCCTCGTCAAATTCTTCTGGCTCCTGCTTTACAAAGATCCCATTTAAGGAACCATCTACATGCGAGTTCTCCATGTCCATTATATGCAGACTTGGCATTTATCTTTTATCTGCAAGGAGAATATTTTTCTAATTTAATAATCTGAACAAAAATTCAGAGGTAAGTTTTAATAAGGTTTGTTTATATTATAAAAGAGCAAAATGAAGTTGAAGCCTTTCTGTGAGTACAAACACTCATAGATATCTACGTATTGCATTTCATCCAGTAGGCCCCCATCTCCAAGCTAGCCTTAGTTATAGTGTAGAGCAGTGGTCGACACATACGGCCCACCGTCTTACTTGCAGCCTACAAATGTCTTATAAGTGATTGAGTAGAGGCCAAACTAAAAAAAAAATTGTACTTCTAGGGTGAATATCACAAGTGCGGCCCACATTCAGTTTATTTTGCCACTTTGTGGCCCGCGTCTGCTAAAAGCTGCCGACTGCTGTTGTAGAGCAGTGGTCCCTGGAAGCTTCTCAAGTGGTCCGCGAACAATGCCAATAAATAATTGACAAGAGTCAACATAATTCTATCTGAGCGTGTAATGTCTCCAACTTTATTACCTTCTAGATCAATAAAGCAACTGGTTGGTCCGCGGCATAATTAAATTTTTGCCAAATGGTCCCTTAGGACTAAAAGGTTGAGTACAAATGATCAGTCTTAGATTTTTGATGACCAACAAACATCCGCATATGGGTTAATTAAATAATTATAAGTCTTTTTATAGTCAGGACATCTATAACATGTCAATTCACAAGTGACTATAAAGCTTCTGAAAAGTCAGGATTGAAAATACTTTTAAGTGTATCTACTGCAGTAGTCGTACCGGCCGATGATGTGAGTAGGAGGAAGTTGGTGTAGTGAAACGCTTGCTTGCTGTATGCCAACTGATTATTTCAATCTCAACCTAACCCTAACATACCGTTCACTCTAACATCAACATACATACACATATAAATCTTGCACACATCATCATTCTCACACCTATGCAATGCCCCTTACATACTTAAACTGAAATAATTTTATTACAATAGTGTTCACTTTCTAGAAAAAGATGATGAGGCTTACTATATTGTAACAAAATTAAGCCGACAAGACTAGGGAAGTACCTCGTCCTCACATGATATCAGATCAACAGCTAAGCGGTTGTGCTTTGTACAGTATGTAGGTTTCCAATGTATTGAAATGAGGATGGAGCTGGGCAATGCTTCTGCTTAAACTAATTTAATACAGTAATACAATAAAAAAATATAGTCAAAATCCAGTCTTTGAAATAGTCACATAAAGACGATAAGGAACCTCAGAATTGGTTATTTCTTCACACACAAACTGCAATTTTATATTTTTTACATCAAATATTATCTTATTTACTGGAAAGAATAATAAACAGTTGATTATTCTTATACGTATAATTATTAACGAAAAAAAAGTAAAATTTAAATAAGATCACAATAATAACAATCAACTGTCACTGTCTTTATCTAAGCTGTCATTTGTCACGTCTAATTAAGTACTTGACATCGACAGTTGCAAACAGAAAATAAATTTTAATTCTCTCTGGTTCGGCATTGGATCTATCCGTGGACAGAGAATACTCTTAGGATTAATAAGATTCTCTGTCTACGAATCTATTAATGCTTTTTTCCCTAATCTTTTCACAATAATATTTTTACATTTAATAATCAATATAATACATAATATTATAATATAATTTAATATCTTTCCTAAAATGCGAGATAAATATATTATTTATTCTTTAATCTATTTTCCCCAACGAACTATTTTGTTAAATGTGTTAAGTTACAGATTTTGTGCCTCACTAAAGCCGATCTATAGTGACAGTACTAATTGCGTTCAGAAATGAGCAGACAAAGCTTAGTCTTTAAATAATCCTCCCCATAAAATTGTGGCCGGGTTTTTATAAGTATGTCTACTGTTATTCATTTTAGGCGCCGGCAGCCAATTCGGGTTGGCACTAATTGGGCAACATCTGTCACCCACTATCCAACTAATATTATAAAGGCGAAAGTTTGTATGCTTGTTTGTTTGTGACTCCTTCACGAAAAAACTGCAGAACCGATTTTCAAGAAATTTGGCACACACATAGAGAGTAACTTGGATTAACACATAGCATAGTACTTATCCCGAAAAAATGTTCCTATGGAATGCCATGGGATGATTTTCCACGATATCGAAATTTACGCGGGTGAAACCGCGGGGCACAGCTAGTACTATATATTCATAACTAATACAATCTCGCCCAACGAAGACTTTCAAGGGTAAAAGCTTTCATTTAACTTCGAACGCTGCTTGACCGACTAAATACCTATTTAGGCCATTCTATTCTACAGCGAAAAGTGTGCATAATCAAATTGAAATCGTTGTTTCTTTTCTTATAAAATATGAGGAGTCAACGTCCTTTATCTTCTCGTTTACTAATATTAGATACTAGCTGTGACCCGCGGTTTCACCCGCGCTTAATTTCTAAAAAATCGATATAAATTTCAACATCCTATTTCATTTCACCCTCTTAGGGGATGAATTTTTAAAAATCCTTTCTTAGCGGATGCCTATGTCATAATATCTACCTGCATGCAATCTTTGAGTTTTATATAATATATAGATAGAAAAAAGTTTTCCTCTGTCTACGATTATAACAATACTTTTTATGCCATAGAATGGCAATGGCTCTTGTTACATTTTTTTTATTATTTCTGTGATCCTAGCTAGTTATATTACAATTATGGGTAAAACTTTGTTATGTGACAACAGTACATACAATATCTTTCATTTTCCAAACGACTGCAAAGTGAATTTTGATTGCTATATTTTTAGGACAAAAAAACTATGACATATTTATTCAATTTGGAACACCAACAGCACATACATTAAAACAATTTTAAATTTCACATTGTTCTTCAAATTCTGATGCATGTGCCAATAACTGGCGTACACAGCATTCAAATTATTGTGATCTAAATTATTAAATATAAGCTATATTAGGAAAATAAATTAAATTTGAAATGATAAATGAATATCAAATACAAATATTTGACTGTGACACAAATTTATAAATATTTGATTTCTATTATATTCGTTCAAGTATTACGTAACGCAATTTTTGACCCTAATTCCCCTCCATGTAACGCTCCGAACGTTGTTGTATAGCCCCCTCTCTCCCTCCTGTAACCTTACATAACATACAACTCAAATTGAGTGCGGAAATTGTCAATGAAAGACAGTATTTCAAATCTAGCTAAAATCGTAATGATGATTGGGGTCGAGCAATTGTTGAGCGTCTTGAGCATGTGAATGATTTGGTCGCAGCTGATGCACAGTACCACAATTCCTGCATGAAAAAATTGTATCAAGCACCACCAGGTGAAGATATTAAAAAAAGGTCCGTATGCCA
>LUGF01025531.1:56759-66807 GCA_001625245.1 Calycopis cecrops
CATAATATTAAAATTATGACCTACAACTTTTGACAAATGACAATTGACAACTTAGTTACATACGCATATTACGGTACCATAGAGCTCGCGCAATACTGACGTCATAATCAATTTCAAGTCGTTTCGTATCACGTGACTCATGAATAAAAATACGTATTTTTAAAAATTGATTATAAAATGAAATATTGATTATTTACTAATTATTTCACTACTTAATGACTTCATAAATCATATTAATTAAAGATTACATTCAATAAGCTTATATTTTTAATACAGGAAAATAGCCCATTGGTTTTACAAACCAGTAATAACATAGGTATAGTTCCGAGTACCAGTACCAGTTTCCGAGGTGACATACATAAAATACGAGCTATTAATAAAATATGATATATATTTATCAAGGGTGAGAAACTGGTTGAGAAACCCTGGTCTAAATAAATAAATATATGTATGTTTTTTTTTCTTTTTGACACCGTTTAAAAAGGAATTGGCAAAATAAAATTGGATGTATTAATCGATTTTTGGCACTAAATATTAGTTTGTATTGTGTTAGGATTAAATATTAATAATATATTAGTTTTACTTTAAAAGACACCTGTTTTTTAAATGTGATAAATTAAAACAGCAGTATTTTATTTATATATATTTATTTATTAAGCTTTAATGATCACAATGATGCTTCTTTGTTGATACATAATACATTTATCTTGTGTTTACAAAGAAAAATTCGCCATTTTTAAAACTCTGTCTCTAGTAAAATAGTTTTAAGTCATAGATTAAAATTTATAATTCTTCTATCTAAGGACTACTAACTTGATACAAGGTGTACCTCCTTTAATACAAAAGCTAAAATACATTACTGATTAAATGAACGATTAATAATACGTTCTTTATATATACCCTTATAGAATCGTCAACTATGCATTTAACAATGTGATGATCTCTAGCAAACTAGTTGTGCATGAACCTATCAAGGTACTTGAGTTAGTATGACCAATTTTCGACAGATGGCATAGCAACACGCAAATGTACAACTAGTAAAATACAGCAGCGTTCGTCTGCGCCCACGTAAACAATATACATGCGGTTCAAAAACTATTGCAATCGATTCTTCTGCTGATTTTGAGCTTGCGTGTCCAGACCCGAAAACGGGTCAAAAAAAGATGGCTTGAAATGTCCAAACCCAAAAACGGGTTGTTTAGTAAGGCCTTAAGTAAAACAATTTTTTATCTGTGTTCATGTGGCAAATCCTTTTGCAAGGTGGGTTTTTTTATAACCTTAAACAAAATTTGAAATAACGCGATTCATTTTGTGTAAGGCAATAAAGTTCTTCTGTGTTTTTTAAAATGTAAGTACTAATTTAAATATTCTATCGTTTACGTATTGTATTATATATTAATAAATTACTGGAAAGCCATTCTTTTGTATTTTAATTAATCGATAGCTATTAGAGTGATATAATTTAAATAACGACGTGTTAAAGTTGAAATCTAAATTATTTTTATCGTGATGGCGGATTTTTATAAATATTTTGTGTATTTTATTAAAATTGTTATTATAATTGATAAAGAAACTCATAATTGATAAGCAAAATAACATACATGTAAGGAAAATTATCTACAATAGCTACTATTAAAAGTTTATTATCTTTACTCCTGAATATTTTCGCACAAACCGCCATTTTCGGTTGAAATATTTGTGTAATTCAAAAATAGGCTATTTTCACACTAGGAATTCACTGGTCATTTTTACTATTATTTTTATTACTGATGATATTTACTGATTTGTGCATTTTTATTGTCTAGACGAGCACGTATTATTGCAAAAATACGCTAAATCAGAAATGTGTTGTAGGTCTCAGTATTCTAATAAAAGTGGACATGGCCGTGGGCGTGGGCGTGGGCGTGATCGTGATGACCCATCTCCAACAAGCCAACCGTAAGTCTTTAATTTTACATTATTACATTTCTGCGTTGTAATTTATTTATATAAGTTGTGGTTTCTTTTTTTTATGGTATAGGGGGCAAACGAGCAGTCGGAGTGATTTTCATGACTACTGACGCCCACAGACATCCGCATAGAGACTATACAGATGCGCTGCCCTCTTTTCTCCTCCCACCTCCATGGGCCATCGGCTACTTACACACCGCACGAAAAGCGACAGCACAGCTGTCACTTTACGCCGGTCTCGTGTAAGCGAGAGGTACCTCCCCGGTCGTGCCGGCCCAATTCGGCTGCATGCAAGCATGCAGTGTGGCACTGCCTCTTACTAATTGATGCATTGTAGCCGAATCGAGGAGCCATAATCGTAAAAGTAGGTACTTCTCGCTCACACCTCTAAGTTTATTGAAAATATTTGTTTTAGACAAGTCGTAGTGGTAGTGTCACATATATGGGCGTAATAAAAATCACTTAAAATTTTTATTTCCAGACTATTTTTATACTTTTCAAGTGCCTTTTTTGTCTACAGGAGCACGTGTTATTAAAAATAAGCTAATCAAAAATGTGTTGTAGGTTTCAGGATACATCAAGTGGAAGTGGACGTGGACGTGGGCGTGGGCGTGGGCGTGAAAACCCATCGCTGTCAAGCCAGCCGTAAGTCTCCAATTTAACAATATTTAAATTTTTCGTGTCATTGCTGAATTGTAGCCGAATCACGAAATTTATTTTGATCATTTATATTGGCTAGCATTTTGTGAAAGTGGGGACGTGAAAGAGGTGATTTGTGAGACGTGTATTTTTGGTTATATTAAAATTATTATACTTCAATCTTTATCAATTTGCAGGAACATGGATGATATTCTGGCGACCATCCGGGCTAACCGGCAAGCGTACAACCGCTCGGTCGCTAATTTATCGGTCACTAAGCGCACAGAATTAATAGAACGAAAGCGCGTAGCTACCCTGGAGCGAGGTCTTTTGCCAGACGCACCCGAGCGCAAGCGCGCTTCAAGGTAATTTTTTAATTGAAGTATTATCTCTACTCTTGTATGAATGTTTAACTTTAGGTTTCATGATTTATTTATTTTTTTTAGGAATCTGTCTCCGGTCCGCAAGGAACTGTACTGTAATGCAGACACTGCACAACCATCAACATCCGGTAAATATATACTATCTCTTAGTCGGAAATCTTTTATTCATTGTTTATTGTAGACTACATATTGTGTTCGTTACAGATATCAACCCAGCGTACTCTGAAGCTGAGGTGCACTTGGCGCCACGTATGTCCGAGGGAGGAAATGGTAAAATACAAACAAATACTGTTCCTAATTTTTTATATTATAACCATTGTAAATTCATAATTGCAATATTTTTGTTTTGTTTTCAGTGGTTAGTGCTGATGGCGCACATACAAGCGCGACGCCATCGTGTTCACCGAGCATGGGGCCGGCTTGCGTAGGTATACATAATATTTTGAAAATTTAGAATAATCACGAGTTTTTTTTTTCTGGCGTCTATATGTCTCTGACTATTTTACAGGTGTAACCGACGACGTCTACGGGGAAGTGGTCGAGGAAAGGTTGGATTTAAGTGACAATGATGATGACGACGACTTAATTGACGGCCTCTTAGACTGTGCAAATGACCCTGACTTTCAGGCTGAAGTGTTGCAGAGGGAAGATGTCGTAAATGACCAAGCCCTTCGCGACATCGCACCTGAAGACTGCTTCACTTTTAATTGGAGCAATGACAGAACGACTTTACGGGAAGGACGAGAAGATTTTACTGAATCATTTGGACCGGCCTTTGACGTGTCAGAAATGACACCAACTGACATATATGATAAAATGTTTTCGACTGACTTTATAGACATGCTGGTGACTGAGACGAATCGGAGTGCGGAGCTTAAAATTGCTTAGTTGCGTGAACAAGGCAAGCTTACTCAGCATTCCAGATTCAGCCGGTGGACCAAAACGGACAGGGATGAAATGCACACGTTTTTAGCGACACTAATCTTGCAAGGCTTGTATCTTCAGGCGGAGGAGAAGGCATATTTTGGGTACAACGGGTTTGGGACTATGGCCTTTTTCGCCAAGATCATGTCTTGGAACAGATTTGTGTTGTTGAAATCATTTTTGCATTTCGTCGATCTGACTGACTTAACTGACAAAACTAGAGTTAGTAAAATCCGACCAGTGATTTTTTATTTGAACGACAAATTTTCCTGTCTATACATGCCTTCCAGAGAGATAGCTATCGATGAAAGCCTCCTGAAATGGCACGGGAGGCTTAACTTCGCACAAAAAATAGCCTCTAAGGCTGCCCAAGTGGGGGTCAAGACCTATGAGTTGTGCGAATCATCGACGGGCTATCTCTGGAAGTTTTACGTGTATACAGGAAAAGACAGACCGACTGAGTCCAACCCGTCAACTGAAAACGACCGACCGAATGAGACCCACCGACCGGATGAGACTTACCGACCGGACGAGACCGATGAACACCTTGCAATTGACTTACATATACCAACGAACGCTACAGTACGCATCGTTTATGACCTCGTAAGACCTCTACTTAACCGGGGACACACAATAATAATGGACAACTTTTATAACAGTCCATTATTATTGCGTAGTCTCAAACGACAAAAAACTGACTGCTTTGGGACATTACGCCTGAATCGAGAATTCGTTCCCGATTCAGTCAGGACTTTAAAAAAAAATGACATGCGTATTGGTGAAGCTGTAGCCACATATTGCTCCGATTTGTCCATTATGGTATGGAGAGATAATAACATAGTAAGTATGATCTCAACGTACCATACTCTAGAAATAGGAGCTCATGACAAGTACAACCGAATCAAATATAAGCCAAAAATTATCCTCGATTACAACAAGTCCATGGGAGGAATCGATAGGAAGGATCAATTTCTATCGGCTCACCCCATAGAAAGGGTTCGAAACTGGGTATGGTATAAGAAGCTCTTCCGCCGATTGTACAATGCAGCAATTTTTAACTGCTATGTGATATATTCCTCACATCACAAGAATATATCACATAGGATGTTCCGTGTACAATTGACAGAAGCGCTTCTTCTACGCCACCGTAACATAGACTTGACGACAGAACTACGACGACTTAATGTGAGGTCGTCAATCACTTTGCCCGGCAAGGCAATACAGAATCGTCGGAGCCTACCGAGCAAAGTAGTAGTGGAATCCAATCATTTCCCAGTTGCCACCGGATCCATAGAAACCCGATGTCGCGCGTGCATCAAGCGCACCAGGACACTCTGGAAGTGCGATGAGTGCAACATTCCGCTGTGCATACCGTGCTTCCAGCCCTTCCATAAACCATAAAAATGTATATACAATATACAAGATTTATTTTTTATTTTTGATTTTTTTTACATGATTAAAAAACCTGATTATTTATATTGATTTTTATTTCATCACTTATCAATACTTTATTATTTAGTTACATTCCAATACTCATTTAGTATTTGCGAAAAATAAATAATTTATAAAAATAATGTATGAAAAGTGCCCTTAGCAGCGGCCATTTTGCTGTCACTTTGAATTCGTACGCAATGTCTGATGTCAACCACAATAGGTAGGTAATCCTGGTTCCTTTTGTAACGTTAAGGCTGGAGCCACACGGGCGTAATTTTTTCAGTCGTGAGTCGCAGAATTTCGGCCGGGCCAACTGAATTTCTGTGGAGCTGCCACACGGACGTAATTTATTCAGTTACTATTGAGCGTTAGTACGGGGTGTTTGTGTCATCAAGTGCGATGGATCCCCGCCCCTCCCTCGCCCCGACAGAAATTCGGTCGAGTTTGTGCGTGTGAGTCGGCAGACAACTCATTTTGCGTCGTCGTGTGGTACAAACTGCATTTTTGTATGAAACTGAATGCAGCAGAATTTACGCGACAGAAAATACGCGACTCAGAACTCATAAAATTACGCTCGTTTGGCTTCGCCCTAAAGATTACCAAGTACTGAAATATTAGTACCAAGAGAAAGTCTATAATATAATCTAATTTGTTGATATATTTAAAAAATTGGCCTAGAAAATAACAGGTTTCAATAACAATCGAAAGAATAAAAAAATATTAATATTTTATTTACATTTTTCAAAACATCTTTTTTTTTAATATATTAGAACAATTTTAATATCTTTTATCTTTACATTCTTTGTACTTTCAGCTTTATGTATGTATTTTTTATGTAATTATAGCTGTAGTAGTTACTTAGATATATCATAAAATATTTCTTCAGCCAAAACGGGCGCGCGCCAATTTTTTTGCGGGACATTTCAAGAGTATTGTAAGAGGCTGGACACGCAAGTGGATACGAGCTATTAATAAAATATCATATATATTTATCAAGGGTGAGAAACTGGTTGAGAAACCCTGGTCTAAATAAATAAATATATGTATGTTTTTTTTTCTTTTTGACACCGCTTAAAAAGGAATTGGCAAAATAAAATTGGATGTATTAATCGATTTTTGGCACTAAATATTAGTTTGTATTGTGTTAGGATTAAATATTAATAATATATTAGTTTTACTTTAAAAGACACCTGTTTTTTAAATGTGATAAATTAAAACAGCAGCATTCTATATAAATATATTTATTTATTAAACTTTAATGATCACAATGATGCTTCTTTGTTGATACATAATACATATAACTTGTGTTCACAAAGAAAAATTCGCCATTTTTAAAACTCTGTCTCTAGTAAAATACTTTTAAGTCATAGATTAAAATTTATAATTCTTCTATCTAAGGACTACTAACTTGATACAAGGTGTACCTCCTTTAATACAAAAGCTAAAATACATTACTGATTAAATGAACGATTAATAATACATTATTTTTATATACCCTTATAGAATCGTCAACTATGCATTTAACCATGTGATGATCTCTAGCAAAGTTGTTGTGCATGAACCCATCAAGGTACTTGTGTTAGTATGACCAATTTTCGACAGATGGCGTAGCAACACGCACATGTACAACTAGTAAATTACAGCAGCGTTCGTCTCGTCCACGTAAACAATATACATGCGGTTCAAAAACTATTGCAATCGATTCTTCTGCTGATTTTGAGCTTTTGTATAGAGGACACTTTTGGTTATTTTGATAATCTATCTATTCACTAAATATTTTACACATTACACTTAAGTAATAAGGATCCTTAAGTACAAAGAGTATTATATTGCTGTGTTTTGAATATTTACATATTTTTAGTAACATGTTATATTTATTATTAATTATTTATATTACGATTGTTTGGTCACATTGAAGGCCAGTTTTGATTATGATCATTATATCCTATTTAATATAATTACCCTATAAACTTAATTTAGTAAAAAATATTTAGCAAAATCCAGTAAATAAAAAATGTGATAAGATTTACAAAAAATCGCGCACATAATAACACAAACACTTACAAATATAAATCGACTAAGAAAAGCTGCCTGACTAGAAGCGAGATTGTACTCGCATGTCTTCTCTCCAAATAATTGTCAAACATTACACAAAAAAGATATTTAGAGAAAAGACAATTTAGGAAAAGTACCCACGGGCAAGTTTAATGTATTTCTTCTCAATGTACGCTTCTTGCTATGTCATGGTGCGGTTATTATTAGTACTGCATTTGTTTAGACTTGTCTACTTTTATATTTGAGATTGACTTGCTTATAGAATTACACGGTAAAGACTCGATCGAGACGAATCTACCGACATTAATATAGAGAATAGCGGTCAATTCTGAGTGCTACGCAAACAACTATATTTATCTGAGAAGGCATAACGTTTTCAGGTTACGTTGAAGAATTGCAATTGATTTGAATCGGAACTAGCAGGCAATAGTAAGGTAATGACTGCTCGTTTAATATTTTTAAACTGTAAACGGGACTAAATCGCGTACTATTTAATCGAAGTATTAACTCTACTCTCGACGGTGAGTCGTGATGCAACGGCCGTGGTCACAAGTAGACTTTTAAGCCCCGTTCACCGTAAAAAAATATGAATACAAATCGTAAAAGCATAAAACAATTGCTCGTTTAATGTCTCATGTTATGCCAAAATGCTGTAACACCACTAAATATTAGTACTGCCTAAGTTAGTATTGTTTTATTGTCATGAACTGATATGGTATTTTTTATAACAGTAGTACTGCTATTGTCACTACTACTTTTAAATATTGTGCGTCAGAATAAACAAGCTTCCTACCTTATCACTAACCTATTATGTATTACATAATAAAAAATATTGCATGGTCTATTATGCGCCCAAATATAAAATTAATTGTAAATAATAATATTTAAATGAACACTTATAAGCAAATCTATAGATATATCACACTCAAACTTCCTTTGACTTACAATTATCTAACATATTTATTACAAGACCAAAAAAGCCCCTTCAATTTATTCAACAATTTAACTGTCATATCTCCCTCAACAAAGCACATCACTATAAAATATTTTAATTTACAAAAAAGTTATTCCTTTTATTATACATATAGAAAGGCAGAACCAACCATTCTTTATTATTAAAAACTTATAGTTTAATAGAACTTGCTTATGGTCAGGCTACAAATGTAGAACGTTCTTTATTATAATAAAAATAGACGTTTTCAGTAAATAAAAATATCTCATTCTGTTCTAATACTTTTGTATAACTACAAATGTATCTGGGAATAAGGTCTTAGTACACCTCTGCTAGTGATATTATTTACAGTTAGAAGCTCCAACAGTAAGGAACATTACAAACAGACTTCATTGCTTTCCAACTTTTTCCTCTGCCAAACTCGTAAGCTTGTAGAAAAAATATCGATATTTTCAATTCAATATTTTTTTGTAACGATATATCGATATAAAATATCCAATATCGAAATTGTATCAAAAACGATATACTTCTTGTGGTACCACCCTAGAATCCCATAACCTTTTTTTTGTTTGAACTCTCTTCCATAATAACTTATATTTATTAGACATGGTTGTGGATTGCCGACCGCGGTATTATATCGATATTTCGATATTTTTAAATAAAAATATCGCTACCTATATTGGTATTTTTAAAAATATAGAACTATCGTTATTTTATTACAATTTCTACATACCGACGAGCTCGCTCTAAAGATCTTTCGTTGAGTTCATTGTGACTTAATGTATACATTTATGATTTTATTGGTAAATCAACAGCTAAAACAACATATAAAATGTATCCATGTTTAGTGTTGCCTACACTCTGTATCATGTGCGTGACAATTTATATTGACAGCTATAGCGGAGTAACCAAGTTATTTTGTGTAATGCTTTCGATTAATAAAAATCGATTTTTATTAATTGGACGCATTAACTTTTCGGGTACCGCGGACGTGTTAAGACGCTTCAAAAAAAGGCCGTGAACACGTGTTCGGTACCGGAGGTTTTAAGCGTAAACATGAAAAAACTCTGAGAGAAAAAATGTCACACATAATTTTAGTGTAAAAATATTTTTGGCTTTATTACAACATAAACTCACAATATATACAGTAGTTACAGCATGAAAATTACACCCACTTACTCAAGATTTAGATATAGTCCTGTTTAACTCGCTTTAAAGTTGGCCGCTGTAAATGTATTTTAGGAACTTAGGAACTACTAAACTGTTGTTGATTTATACATTTACTAGATGCGCCCTGAGTTTTCACTCGCGCAAAATCTGTACCAGTTGTACCATTACATTTAGAGAGTGTGAAGTATTTTTATGTTATTCCAAATTGTAATATTCGTAAATCTGTAATTTTCCTGTTAATCCGCAAATGTTTAAACATTTATAATATTAGTATGGTATGAAAAATCTTGAAGATTCAGTAATTTTATTGCAATATATTATTTCTTTTTATTATTGAATTGAGCGTATACGTATAGCGTATAATTTTTGCTAAGGCGCGCTTGCTTCAAGTGCAAACGCAAAGCGATCGTTAGCGATTCTTCTTGTCCCCGTGGTCACTCGAGCCCCGCCCGCGGTCGCTGCTGTCGTCGCCGCGGTCGCTCGCGCTCACTCCGCGGCGGCGAACGTCTCCGCCATCTTGCTCGTGGCCGCTAGTACCTCG
>LUGF01025531.1:66969-77446 GCA_001625245.1 Calycopis cecrops
CCGCCTTTATCCTGCACAACGCACCAACATTTTTGAACGTTTTTTTCTTTTGATAATTTTGTAAGAAGATTTATAAAAATAAAAATTAATTGAATTAATAAATCTAGCCCACTATTTGTCATTTATGGGCATTTAATCAGGTGCATAGTTAAAATTTGCTTGCTAGGTCAATAAACCATATGGATGCCGCGCGGCCGCAGTACATTACGTTTACGTTTGTACCAGATAAGGATTCAATGTAGATAATTCGTTGTGCGTGTGCGTGTCCAGTTAAAAGTAAACCGAATAAAAAAAAAGAAAAACATTCCACATATCACACTAATATTGTAATATTTTATCTTTCACCCAAAACTAAGCCATTAAGTATTATTATTATTATAATAAGTATCTTTAATTCAACATTAAAAAACATATAAATAGTAATATGATATTATTAATTCATTGCAATAACAATTCAGTATTAAACACAACACATTTTCTAAAATATAATTAAACATTATAGTAACCAAATACCCCTGTGCCTGTACTGTGTAATACCGGCTTAGTTGTCGTTCGAACAAACCGCACTTTTATCACACGCGCTAACTTCATGATAGGTACGGGTGCAACATTATTTGCTTATGATTTCCGAGCGTTGGCGATGTACACCGGTGTACGGATAAACCCTAGCGGGTTTTTGTTACACCGTATCTGTGTATTCTTTTATAACTGTTTTTCTTTCTACGATGTAAATAAATAAAAAAAAATAAAAATTAATAATACTGTTATTATACCGCTGCAAACTCGGTCGTAAAACGTGGCCGAGGCGGCGCGAGTGTTTCGTTTCGCTCTTACCTCTCATGCAGGATCGGTGCTGTGTATGCTATCGATAGTGTATTTATATAGGTGCTCGATACAAATTAGAAACAAGTATACTAAAATATTTATCTATTACTAGCTGTTATTTATCTATTACTAGCTGGCCGACAGACAGAACAGGCAGAAAAATTGTTGTCATGATATTTTTGTTTTTATGATATAGGAGGGCAAACGAGCAGCCGGAGCCATTTTCATGACTACCGACGCCCACAAACATCCGCATAGAGGCTATACAGATGCGCTGCCCTCCTTTCTCCTCCCACCTCCATGGGCCACCGGCTACTTACACACCGCACGAAACGCGACAGCACAGCTGTCACTTTTCGCCAGTCTCGTGTAAGCGAGAGGTACCTCCCCGGTCGTGCCGGCCCAATTCGACTGCATGCAAGCATGCAGTGTGGCACTACCTCTTAGCATGGTAGCGTGTTACAATGAGGCCGAATTGTCAAGTCGTCACTATCTCACAATACTCGACACACCGACTGCAGCGCCATCTGCCGGGCTGATTAGTCAATCTAAACGATTCTCAAATCCCCTTCAACACATACAAAAATCGTCAAAATGGGTCGTCGTTTCGGAGGAGTTCAGTGACATACACACGCACACAAGACATGTATAAAGATCCCTACCTCTCGGCCATGGCGAGCCGCGTCCGCGCGTCGCTCACGTTGTCCGCCGCCGACTCCACGTTGTCGCTCACGGAGCTCACCTGCAACGTCACACAAATCAAAAGTTCACTTTACTTGCCGACTCCCTAAACCCCCCTCCATCTGAGGGGGGAGGAGGCCGGCCTCCTCTTGTGAACCCCAATATGCTACCAGTTCATGTGTTCTAAACAATATATTAGTATATTATCTACGGTCCTAAAGTAGGCCCGACCACTTACCGGCACCGCGCGCGTGCCGCCCCCTTCGGTAATGATGGAGGGGAGGGGCGTCCCCCCTCTCTTGGTCCTAATAATAACGTAAATAGGTTACGTCCACTAACTTATCCGGTGCATCATCCGGGTCGGTCCCCAGTCGTTTTTCTATACCCGAAGACAGAATAGTCTTCACTAGTCCGATGAGAAGAATTTGGCAGTCGAAATAATACTGCCACCTGTAAGCGGTTCCGCCGAAAAAGAAACGTCGCACAATAATCAGGCGCCGGATGATTCTTAAATCAAAGTTTGGAACAAATTCCAAGCTTTGAAAAATAATAATAAACTTCCAAAGTTTTTTTTCTGGTATATCGTATGAATTTACTATCGGCGCCTTGGTTTTGCCCGTGTAAAATATATCCTAGTAGATCCTTTGATTCATTAGCTATAAATAGCTGTAGCCGTAGCTGTGCCGAATATCATCCAAATGCGTCAAGTTATACGGCGAAGATGTGAATAATTTTATTCATATTCTTAAAACTGTAAGCATTAATTGTTTATTAAAAGAAAATATATAATTTATTTCAACTTAAACATATCTTTACAAATGTGCTCTGGCTCCTGGGCTAGGATTCTCCTGTATCCCAGGGGACAGCGCCTTCCCTTTGTTTAATTCTTAATTTTAAGTATACAATATACATAATTATGAAAATTAGCTACATTTAAATATATTGTTGTATTTATTATTGTAAACGTGTACGTGTGTGAGTGTTTAGGTGTGCGTGCGTGCGTGCGTGCGTGCGTGTAACATACGTGTTCCCGCTGCGCGAGCGCGGCGGCCTGCACGCTCTGCCACGCGTCGTGCAGCGCGCGCACCTCCGCCTGCAGCTCGCGCCAGCCGCGGAGGGTCGCCTCGCGCTCTCGCAGCGACGCCTCCTGGAACATCGACCGCGCGGTCAGCGGCGTGACTACAGGGTGGCGGTCGGCGAGGCGCCACGGGCCCCAGACGGTAGGGGCCCGCGGTCAGAGGGGAATCCCTACTCCCTCCCTACCCTACATTTATTATTACACACTAGCTGTGCCCCGCGGTTTTAACCGCAAAATCCATATAAACTCCAACACTCTATTTCATCCCTTTAGGGGTTGAATTTCTAAAAATCCTTTCTTAGCGGATGCCTACGTCGTAACATCTACCTGGATGCCAAATTTCAGCTTGATCCGTCCAGTGGTTTGGGCTGTGCGTTGATAGATGGTTATGTCACGTTTGAGTTTTATATATAGATTTAGTAAAAAAACTTTGTTGTGGGGCCCATCCGATGACTTCGCCACGACCCTCGAGCGGTTTAGCTGCGCCACTGCGCGCTGTCATTAGAGTAAGAGGTAGTGCCGCGCTACATCGGGCCGCACGACGAGTTTCCTGTAGCACATTGGAGGAGTCATACAATTGTGCGGATGTCTATGGGCGTGGGTTATCCGTCAAAAGACTCCGATTCCTCGTTTGTCCGCCTATACTATAAAAAGAGACTACCACTTACTACTGCTTGCTACTACTAGTTCGACCTACTACTTTCTTGACATTCGCAAGCATTCCATCCTAAGGATTGTTTCTGATTGATTTGATCTTTTTTTTACCATAGACATCCGCATAGACTATAGAGGCTATACAGTCGCGCTGCCCCCCTTTCTCCTCCCACCTCCATGGGCCACCGGCTACTTACACACCGCACGAAACGCGACAGCACAGCTGTCATTTCACGCCGGTCTCGTGTGATCTGAATCTATACTAATAATAATTATGTTTAAAGCTGTAGAGTTTGTTTTTTTGTTTGTCTTATGTTTTTGACGCGTTTGAACGGACTAATCTCTGGAACTACTGGTCCGATTTTAAAAATTCTTTCAGCATTAGTTACTCCATTTAGCGGGGGGGGACTACTTTTAACTGACTGCGGTAAAAAACGGATTTACGTAAATGAAGTTGCGGGCGGCTGTTAGTTTAAATATATGTGTAGATGTTGTATGCCTCCCACCCGGTGGACTGAAGACCTGGCCAAGGTCGCGGGGCGCCGCTGCATGTAAGAAGCTTGTGGCTGACCTGTGGCTCTCTTTGGGGGAGGCCTGTGTAGCTGTGGACGTCTTCTGGGTGGAGGTGATGATGATATACAAGCCCCCGTGCATCTCCCGCGATTCGCTCTGCATACCAAGAGGTGGGGTAGGAGCATAGGTGGTTTTTTTATAACATTAACATAGGAGGTAAACGAGCAGTTGGGTCACCTGATGTAAAGTGATCACCAACGCCCACAGACATCCGTAACACCAGAGGTCTAACAGATGCGTTGCCGACCTTTGAGGAAAGAATAAGCTCTTTTCTTGAAGATCCCTAGGTCGCATAGTTGGTGGGTAAGTGATAATGATGATGAATGTGTTCAGTTTCAGACGAGTTCATTCAATAGATAGATAGATAGATAGATAGATAGATAGATAGATAAATAGAACTTTATTCAATGCAAAATTTTATACACACACTTATTCTACAATACACTTAATAAGCTAAGAATGAGGATTAAAAGTAAGAAAGAAAAATAAAATAAAAAAGCGAACACGGGTAAGATTTACAGTGATGTGACTTTTTTGCTATTTTGCATGGAATCGGAGCGGCACTCGGCTCGGAAGTTGAGAATAACACCGGGATATTCCCAACACCGATATTCTGTGACGTCCAGACAGTGATTAGAAAGGAGGGGGAGATCAGTGCACTTTCTAAGCAAAACATTGATAAATAAGTAAATCGACATATTATATAATAAATTTGAATTTACATATATATATGCTCATCACATTCTGTCATGTTCAAGAGCAAGTTTGCAGTTCAAACAAGTGTGATTTAATATAACAATACCTGTTCATCTATTTGAAGCTGGACCACGCCGGAGAGAGGCTCCGAGTGTCGGTCTTCGTGGGCGTCGGCGTGAGACACCACGCCGACCGAGTCCGTGGACACGGCGCTCCCAGCCACCGACTGCTCGTTCGGCCGCTCTATACACACAGGGGCCGTCTCTGTATTTAGATAAAATATTTATTAAAGTAAATAGCATAATGCATCATTAATGTCGATTACTGGGCTATAAAAGCTTATACTATATTTATTAGCGCCTCGCAGTTTCACATGTGTAAATTTCGATTCCATGGAAAACAGAAAATCATCCCATGGTATCCCATACGTACATTTTTTCGGGGTAAAAACTATCCTTTGTGTTAATCCATGTTACCCTCTGTGTCCCCTCCCTCACGTGTGTGCCAAATTCATGAAAATCGGTTTAGCAGGTTTTGCGTGAAGGAGTAACGAAAAAACATACAAACTTTCGCATTTATAATATTAGTAGAATTTCTAAGAGTTGCACAATGTGCACAAAAATTAAGTGGAGAAAATAAATTGTAAAGAGTAACAGTTACGTATTAAGTATACGGCTTCGATTTTTGACGATTTTTACCGGTACGCAATACCCCTCACTAACGTCAAAGAGCACATAAAACTTAACCCAGAAAAAAAAAACAAAACTTAAGTCAAATCGACATATGTCAATGTTTCAAACGAATGACAGATGACGTTTGTATAATGACAGCCGAACAGTTTGTGAGGTGGTTTGTGAGTCGGACATGGATTTTATACACAAATCGAAACTGGTCTTGCTTAGAACAGTAATAAATTTAAAAAATAATATTTATTTTTATGATTTATTAATATTGTGTTATTAATACTTTCTACTTTCACACAATGTATCGAAAAAAATAAGAAAATTAATTCAAAGTTTGGTAATCTCATTATTTTTGATTAAAGCAGATTGCAAATTGTTGTTACTGTGTCGGTGGTTTAATATGAATGAAATGTTTTATTGTATTTTTTGTTATTGTTTATATTGATTTTTTTTTTTCAATTATTTATAACGTTTTAAAATCGTAATAAATAAAGAATATTATTAATAATTCTTCAATATCCAGAGGTTAGTTGATGTATCAAGTTAAGTGAGCGGCAAAAAATACTGCACAACTACATTCCATTAAAAATGATATTAGTTTACTAGAGATGAAGTTTCGTATATTAATCAACATTCTCTTTGATTTTTTTTGCTCACCGGGATGGCGACTCCTCGTTCGGCTGGTTTTAACCAACGCAATACAACTTTGTTCTATGACACCTACAAGTATATACAAGTAATAAGGGAGCGTTCAAGTATTTCGTAACGCAATTTGGGGGGTGGGGGTGTGATCAGCACACTTCACGTCTTCACTAGGAAAATAAAATAACACACTGCTACTGACAAGAATCTCATTTATTTAAGAAAAATGATGTTTCTTATGTAATTTGCAACAACAAACCGATAGCGCGATTCAGAATTTTAACGAATATGGTACAACGCCATCTAGGGAGCTATATTGTAACTAAATTGTAACAATATCAAGTGGTTTGAATGTAATCTAAATTACTGTTGATAATATCTGCCAAACAATAATACAAATAAAAAATATGTTATAATGGTGAATATTCGGCGTTTAAACAGGGTGAGTCTTGTAAAACGTTACTATACGTTACAGAGGCGGGAGGGGGTTTTCGAACTACGTGTCACGTAGAATTGTTTTTTTTAATAAAAAAAAAGTAATCTCCCATGTTGGCAATATTTTGACAAATGAGACGTTTATAGGGTTCCGTAGCCAAAATGGCAAAAAACAGAACCCTTATAGATTCGTCATGTCTGTCCGCCCGTATGTCACAGCCATTTTTTTCCGAAACTATTGGGCCGTCGTAGTTGAAACTTTGTAGGTTGATCTATTCTGCGAACCGCTATTAGAATTTTGAAAAAAAATAAATAAATTAAGAAATAAAGGGGGGGGGCACTCTATACATAGAACTGAATCTAAAAAAAAATTTTCATCCAACCTGTATGTGAGGGATGTCTGTGAATAGGTTTAAAGACCCATTCACATTAAGGCTACTAATACCATTTTTCGTCAAAATTAATCGGTTGAAAGATAGATGTTTCCAAAGTGGAAAAATGAGTGTGTCCCCCCCCTCTAACTTTTAAAATAAGAGAGTGAGAAATCTAAAAAATATATATGCTGTAGATCTTAATGAAAACTATCAACGAAAATTGGTTTGAGCGAGATATCATTATTAGTTTTTGAGAAATAACACATATTCAAAAAACGCCAATACAACTTTGTCGTTCATACAAACGCTATGAAAAACCAAGTTATTTTATTTCCTGGTAAATATGTCGCAGAAAGTCGCCTATACGTCTCGTTGGTAGTGAACCCTCGGTGTGCGAGTGCGACTCGCGCTTGGCCGGTTTTTTTATTCAACAGTTGTGTGTTAACGTTTTTGCAGGGAGAGGGTGGAGGGGGGCTACACAACAAGTTACATGGGGGGAGAGAGGTTCGAAAATCTTCAACAATTGCATTACGTAATACTTAAACGCTCCCTAATGAGAAGAGACTAGCGAACTTAGCCTTCTCACATAGAGGGCCTCGCAAGCGATGGGAGTCATATTTTAGTGATTAACAATCACCACTTGGCCTCTGGATACTCACACACAACAACAATTGACACCATTACCATTACTTATAGATTGTATTATGTAAGGGCGACAGCACACACAAGAGACTGACCACCGTGCCACAGCCACAGCGTTGCGACTTGCGGCGCGGCGAGCGGCGAGGTGAGCGGCAAGACGTGACATACAAAACGCATGCGCCATTCCGCAGCCACAGCGGTGCGATTTGCGGCGCGGCGAGCGGTGAGGCAATACTCGACGCGCGAGTGAGAGAGAGACAGACGGCGCCCGCCGCGCCGCGGCCGGGCCGTTAGACGTGGCGACCGGCGTTTTAGACGTTTTTTAGACGCTGAATGCAGCGACTAGACGCGGGGTCGCACGCTTCAAGACGCCAGACGCGGCGACACTAATGTATGTTAATTTATGTCAATTAACGTTTTAATGCAGTCGCGAGATCGCGATACTGTCGCACGACTTTCTGCAGGGAGTCGCTAAATCCTCCGACTGCGTCGATGCAGTCACAAGTCGTCGGTCTGTGTGCTGTGGCTCTAAGAGAGAGATACCTCCCCGGCCGTGCTCCACACTGGACCATCTGGTTCAGGTGGCCACTAGGAAGGAGGGGAACTCATCTGCGTTACCGTCACTATGGTACTCTATAGCGTCACTACTCATCAAGTATCTCCCACTGCTCGTTTGCCTGTGCTGTAAAAAAACAGACGGCTGCAGCTGAACGGATTCCCTCCCCGTATCTGATGAGGCTATCTCCGAGGTAATTTTTTTAATGGGACAGAATCCTTCATTTCTGGTTAAAATCTTTTTTATTTCTATTGGTTGTGTATTCCTAGTTTTTCTTTTCGGGGTGGGTTAGTAGTGAAGCTTTTCTCGGGAAAACATATCCAAAACACGTTAATATTGTGTTACTTTGACTTACCGAGGTAGTCCATGACTGCCTTGTGCGTGTGGTCCCGCGCGCGGCGCGTGGCGCGGTCGAACGCGGGCAGGTCGCCCGCCCGCACGCGCCGGCGCAGCGCGTCCAGCTCGCGCAGCAGCCCGCGCAGCTGCGCCGCCACCCGCCGCGCGCGCGTCTGCTCCGCCCGCACGCGGACCCACTCCTCCTCCTGTCCGTACTGAGACACACGAGTCGCATCAGGTGCAGGCGAGAGGAGAAATATTTAAAGAACTCTGACTTGGTCTTAAGAAAAAATTGAATTATTCTAAGTATGCTAAATAACAATACCTTAGTACTGTGTATAAAACATTTTTGACAACACCACAGACCGAATATTTGGTCTCACACATGATAATTGTCACATGTAATTATTGTATTAGCCCTATATATCATGTGTCACATTGCTGGGCAAAGACCCTAAAGGCTAGCCCCATTTTATCCAATTTTCTCTATCCAGTCTCCAGAGCTATGTGATAATGTATAACAGGTTAAAGTGTCCAGTCCAGGCAAAACACAAAAGAGAATAAGAGGTAATATATTATTGCCGTGATAGTCCGGCTACAAATAGACCACCCCCATCCAACCCAAGAAATCGTATAAGGCGAATGGCGATTATAGGTTGTCTCAAGCCGATCAGAGGATCCTACACCATACGTGTAGCAAAGACTCCATTGGAACATCAGAAGAGGATACCCACTCAAACTGGCGGCGGAGGAACGTCCTGGACATCAACAGCGGCAGTGACAGGCCGAGCAGGCTCACTGTTCACCCACCAACACACACTAGACAAGAGCGGTGGGTTCATTGTCTATTCCCCAGAAAATAAGAGAAATTTTGTTTCCATAAAGGGGCCGCCCTTCTCAAATACTGCTAATTTTTGTTACTTGATAGTTGTAATTTTTCACCTTATTGGCAGCATTCTTATGACTGGCTGTATTTTTTGTTTAAACAAGTGTTCTTACTACACTTTGTAGTGCCACACTGCATACCTAATGCAGCCAAATTGGGCCGGCACAACTGGGGAGATATGCATCGCTTATACAAGACCGACGTAAAGTGACAGCTGACAGTAGCAGCTCGTGCTGTGTGTAAGTATCTGGTGGCCCAGCGGATGTCTATTGGCGTCGGTAGTCAAGAAAATGGCACTGGCTGCTTGTTTGGTCCTCTATACTATAAAAAAAGAACCACCTATATTTTCACAAAAATGTATGTAATTATTATTAATATTAAAATCAGGAATAATATAAAAAATAATTTTTACTCGGAGAAACGAATGGTTCCCTCGGGATCCTCTTCATGTGAAACCACATGTATACAATTTATCTTTATAAAGCTAGGTCAAAAACTGCACACATTCCCTTAAACCATTTACGCAACAGAAACTATGACCTCAACTTATCTAACAATGAATAAATGTGACCTTACAACAGTTTTACAATCTATTTCCTAGCAACAACCGTCTAAATACACACATCAATGTTATTATTGCTGTTTTATGTTAATTTGCTAGTAAACCATCCTAACATACTGGTTTCACACCTAATGAATATTATTAAAAGTTAAATCACAAGGCTAAAAAGAACAGCTGGGGGACTCCCCAGAGATTTGTAGGAGTTGTTAAACATACAGGGCTCAGGTAGCTGGACTGACTACCCTACAAGACAGAATACATAACCTTATGCTAAATGTTCATATGAAACAAATTGCATTAATATAGTAAACAAAAAATGTTACTTTGCAAGTTATCTTAAAATGCTGATACTCCTGCATTACAGTCCATTTGGGCAGGAAAAACCGCAGTCTCAGCACTCTAAGCATAAGACTAGAAACATCTATGCTGTAGCACTTTATGGGGGGGCCATTGAGCAACATTGGCCCTTCAGGAAGGGGGGGTGAAGCCATACTTCTGCACAACCTCTATACAGGTATTCATGTGTATTCTGTGATGGTTGTATATCTATCATAGCCTAGATCATCATCATATTAATCAAATCAGAATCAACATCCAAGAAATTAATTTACTATTTGTGTATCTCCAAAGTAATTGACCAATTAATAGAACATGTTTGTCTGACATCCTATAGATAACAAATGTTATGTATATTTTTGTCAATATCAAGCTGACGCATTGGAAAACATGTGCACGTAATGTTGGGGTTTTGAGGGTTTAAGTGCATAGATTTTGGTTGTAGTTACCCATTAACACTCATCCCAGCATACGAAAAATATTAGTTTTTTTTTTCTCATGTTTTACTGGGGTTGGCA
>LUGF01025538.1:0-12636 GCA_001625245.1 Calycopis cecrops
AGTATTTTTTTATTGTTCTAATTCAAAACAAAAACTTTCAATCTCAAAAAATGTGTGAAGAAGGTGTTCAAGTAGCCCCACTTTACGGTACCACTTTACGCCGGTCGCGTGTAAGAGAGAGGTACTTCCCAGGTAGTGCCGGACCAATTCGGCTGCATGCAAGCATGCAGTGTGGCACTAACTTTTGGCTTTTACCATAACACATACATACAATATATAATATATGTTACAAGTTTACAAGATTATTTGTATGCTATGAGAGTACAATACTAATTTTAAAGATTAAAATAGCATTGGTCAACTACAACAACGAAATAGCTTAGAAGAGCTTGGCTCTTAATTATTACAATGCTCATAACTATTGCTTAAATAACCCACATCCTACTAATATTATAAAGGCGAAAGTTTGTAAGAATGTTTGTTACCCTTTCACACAAAAATTACTGAACGGATTTTCATGAAACTATACAGTAATAGCTTTCATATCAGAATAACATAATAAGTTAAATAATATAGGGGTTTTTGAAGTCCGAAATTCACCGAAGCTAGTTAACAATAATCTTCATATCAGTCTTATCATCTCTTATCAGCCCACTGCTAGACATATTATTATTATAAGTTGGCAGATCTGTCACTCGCACCCATTCCGGATCGCCTTCCCACTTAGTGAATGATCGATGCGTTTAGGAACACTTCGTCTAGAACCCTGCTATTGTTATCACCTGTTCGCCTGAGCATGTGACAAAACCAGTGCCGTATCCATTGTTTTATTAACCCAAATTAATACATTTTATGAGCAGCAACGCACACTAATGGAAACGTAACGTAATCGTATCGTCTTCGCTTTTCTAGGCTAGGTGTTTACTATCCCTTTCCGAGTTGATAAGTGTGTGGCGACCATTATTGGGCAGCCAGTTTTCGCGAAGTTATCTCAAGTGTAAAATAAAATCGCGCCTATTTTTAAATTTCTTTATTATATTTTTGGAGTGTATTCGAAATGCTTTAAGGCGCGCGATAAAGATGTGAGGAGTTAAATCTTTATAAGCAATGTCGTGTGAAATTGAGCGGAACTGTGTACCGTTCCCTTGAGATTTGAGAATCGTCTTCGCTCGAGCAATCTCTAACCGTGTGTCAGAGCTGACATAGGGAGTTTTGTAGATGTATTTACAAAAAAATGCCTTTGTGTTATATCTTCTATACTAATGATATAAAGCTGAAGAGTTTGTTTGTTTGAACGCGCTAATCTCTGGAACTACTGATCCGATTTGAAAAATTCTTTCAGTATTAGTTAATCCATCCAGCGAGGAAGGCTATAGGCTACTTTTTAACCGACTGCGGTAAAAAACGAATTCACCTAAACGAAGTTGCGGGCGTCCGCTAGTGATATATACATATGTGACAATTATATTACCATCTTCGTTAGAACTTTGTTGAAGTTTATTGACGAGAGATATTGACTGACCTCCTTTGCTCCCCAAAATAGATTTACCTCACACCGATTTCGGTAAAACACGTGGAAATAGATTATATTACCTCTTGCCCTGGAAAAATCTCCGATAACTCGGAAAATAATATTTTCCGGAAAGTATTACCTCTCATAAATTATACATACACACATCCGGAAAATACATTTTATCGATGCATAAAAACGGAAATGGGTTAAGTAACACGCGGACATAAACGCGAAGATTTATATTTATTTATGTTGATTGAGATTTATTTACATAGACTTAATAAATACTTTTTATTAAGTCTATGTTTATTTATTAGTATTTTTTATTTTATGCCAGGAATAGAAATACTTTTATAGTATAAGCAGGTAGAGCTACTGCCCAGTAGGAGCCTTTCTAGGTTGCTGGCTGCTGACGCTCCATGACAAGCGTTAGCAGAATTTTGTAAAATACGCTCAACAAGCTTTTTCTCAATTAATTTATAATAGTGTTCATATTCGTATTGCTATTCTTTAATATATTTTTTTATATTTTTATTGACTAACCAGGTCCTAGCGTGTTTTTTTTTTCAATTAATACACACCTGTTGTGTAGTAGGTACCTAGCTACCACCTACTAATTGTTTTATATTCATATTGCAGTTCTCTTATATTAATTTTTCTGTTTTTATTAGACCAACCTTGTCGAGTACGTTCACGTTTGTAAAAGATCTGTGAACTTTTCGGTGGTTTTTAATTTTATTTGTTAATTAAGAATGTTTGCTGCAACTCTTTGTGTCTGACGTCAAAAGAGCTAATTATATTTAACGTAGAAACAGCACTGATATGAAAATGAAATGGACATATTGTATTAATTGAAAATGAAATTATAAAAAGTCACTGAGCCAGAAGAGTTAGTTTTTTTAGTTAGTTAGCAACTGAAAATACGACCATAATAACATTTATCATTTAACTAGCTGTGCCCCGCGGTTTCACCCGCGTTTAATTTCTAAGAAATCCATATAAACTTCAACCCCCTATTTCACCCCCTTAGGGGTTGAATTTCTACAAATTATCTTAATCTAAATCTACGTCGTAGCATCTACCTGGATGCCAATTTCAGCTTGATCCGTCCAGTGGTTTGGGCTGTGCGTTGATAGATGGCTATGTCGCGTTTGAGTTTTATATATATAGAAGTACAGATTATACTAATAAGGGGTCATCAAGTATTAAGGTACGTAAGCACGGAAGGGGTAGAGGGTATAATATGCTTTGCTTATTTTCTTACAAATTTAAGTAATATTTACACAATTTTTTGCTGATAAGGGGGCACGGGAGGTTAAAAATGACAAAAAATCTGCTTACGCAATACTTGAATTATCCCTAATAAATATGGGATTAATTCTAGAATTATGCCCATTTTTACTCTATACTTATACCTACGAAATTTATATAAAATCAAACGTAAAATAAAACCCGTGATCAGTAGGTTTGATATCATTAAACCAAAGCATAAACAGGTTTGTATGATTACTCGTAAAATATATACATTATACCCTTACAATATTGTATTTTCTTAGCCTTGACCCTTGGGACTCGATGATAAATAATAATTATTTTAATACTTGTTGAAATGTAAAAAAAATAAAGAAAAATCGACCTAAGTGCTTTAGATGTCGACCTTGGTGCCACTGTGATCCCCAAGACTATGCCGGGCTCCTTGATGTGTGTGTGCGTGTGTATTACCTCCTGCGACTTCTTGGCGAGCCTGGTGATGAGGTTCTCCGGGTACACCTGGTGCACGGAGAAGGAGGGCTGCTCCACGCCCGCCTGTCTCCGGATGTCCTCCCAGCGCTCCTCCCCGTACGTCTGCCGGATGTACTCCGCCATGTTCTCGAGCAGCAGACCGTACATCGTGACGCCTGGGGGAAAAAAATGTTTTATACAATTTTCATATATCTTATAGAAGCGCCTTTTCAATGGCGAGCTGCACCATCCGCCAATGACGAAGCGTTGCATTGGCTCTGACTTCGCGGATGCAGGGGTACAGAAGATTTTATTCTACTACTAGCTTCCGCCCGCGACTCCGTTCGCGCGGATGTCGGTCTTCGCGTGGATGGATTTATTTATTTTTTTTTCTACGTATTTTTCCAGAATAAAAAGTATCCCATTTTATGCCCAGGATAATAAAGTATAATTATATTAAGTTTCATCGAAATCGAACCGTTAGTTTTCACGTGATGTCTGAACATACAGACAGACAGACAGACAAAAATTTTTTTAATCGCATATTGGGGTTTGGTATCGATCCAGTAACACCCCCTGCTATTTATTTTTTCAATATTTTCAATGTACAGAATTGACCCTTCTACAGATTTATTATATGTATAGATATAGATATACAATAATATTGTAGTGGTTTAATATTTATTTCATATTTTTTAAATTCAAGAGATTAATAAGATTTACACAATTAATAAGATTGAAAGTACTAATTGAGATTCATTGATAAATGAACATCGATTCTGATTGTGCCCCTTTCAGAAAAATTAGGGGTTATGTTACATAATGTATAAATAATTTTTTCGTAAATCCTATTTAAATATCCTTAAAAGTTTTTTTTTATTTTTTATTTTTTTCTTGGCATGGGCGTAAGCACCTAGAAAGTTCTACGTTAGTGTTTAGTGTATCTGTTGTCTATGTTTAGTCATAGACAGTACACTGAATATTCATACCATAGATGATAGATGACAAGAGACAGAGGGATGTTTCACATTACGACCATTTTTTTTTACGCAGGGAAAATGCTTTATGCACCGCCCAACCGGCTACTGGGTCAGCCGGGGTGTGTCGCACTCAGTGTAAAACCTCTGTCGACTAAAAACCACTGCGAGAGCCTTGACATTACGACCATGACTTAATGACAAGCATATCACCGTAGGTAGAGAGCTGCGGATTACCAGTGAAGATGCACTAACTTAGGCATCAGCTGTCAACTCTTGCTCTGTCAGACTTGTTCTACTTCCACTTGGTATGTGTATGTAACAGTTAGATACATATGACCTTCTGTAACATACGTGCCGTACATAAGTGAAGCTTAAGGTGAAATGGGCTCCAAATTTGTCAATCCGTGCTCACGTTTATTCAAAACGTATTTTTGAAAACTATTCATTATCATATTTTTTTTAGCTGTGGGTAATGTCACAGATTAATAAACCTAAGTAATGTTAACAAAATACGGCATAGTGCTTTCAGTAACAGATTAACCAGAGATGTAAATATACTTAATCCTTACTAATATTATAAATGTGAATGTTTGTTTGCAACGCTTTCACGCCAAAACGACTCATCCTCACGAAACTTTGTGCACATGTTCTTAGAAGTTTTAGAAAGAACGTTCGGTACATCTAATATATAAAATTCTCGTGTCACAGTTTTCGTTGCCATACTCCTCCGAAACGGCTTGACCGATTCTCATGAAATTTTGTGAGCACATTGAGTAGGTCTGAGAATCGGCCAACATCTATTTTTCATCCCGATATCGAAAGTTACGCGGGTGAAACCGCGGGGCGCAGCTAGTTTTATATAAAATACGGACATGTGCGAAACCGTGGGTAAAAGCTAGTAGAATATGTAGAACTCAGGTTGTTATCGATCTTGTGACTTAGCCAGATTTATATAAAAGGATCAAACAGTAAAGAATTGGGAAATAGTGATGTATAAAATCGAGCATAACATTAGAGTAAGTAATTCTATTCCGTGCTTACGTTGCTTACGTCTAAATACTTTTCACTTCCAAGCCATGTTATCTTCAGAAGTGAAAGATAAAGTATTACGCTGTTTCACCGGATTTTATTCATATTTTTTTCACACTGAAATTAATTATGAATTAAACTGCAGAAAGAATGAATTATTGAGTGTTCTGACTTCGTGAATTTTTCAATAATTTATATTGTCAATTTTATTTTTATAATTATTAATTCTATAATTAGGATATTTGTTAGCTATAACCTTTGATTATATACACGTCTAGATACCGCATCAACCACCTGAAAGCGCCGTAAAACGTCTCTACTAGATCTAGTAGAGACGCTCTTCGCTTAAGTCAGTGTCATCTAGACCGTAACGCGATTCTGAGCTCTCAATAAAAAAAGAAATATGCCGGTTTGTTCTGTTCAACTGTGTCATAACCATGCAGGAAAATCTGATAACAAATAGAAGATCTTATTTCACCGGTTAGTTTTTAAATTTACGTAAGTATTGTTAAGAAAATACGAATATTAATTTCACAATTTACTAGTGGTACGGTGTTGTCACTAGAAAATTAGGGTAATTTTCCAAAACTAAAGGGAAGTTTTTTTAATACATAGCAGTGGAGTTTACACACTACGTTATTCTACCCCCCGTGCTAAGTACCGTAAGGACTTATGTTACAGGTACTAGACAACGGAAATATATTTTATAAATTGAAGAAGTTTTATATATTTAAGATTTTTATAACTGAAAAATACATATAATACATAGATAAACATCAATGACCCAGGCGGGATTCGAACCCGCGACCCCTGGCGCAATATATTCCGCTTATCCGAGCCCTGCACCACTGCGCCAGCCTGGTCGTCAGATATGAGATTTAATAAAGCACAAATCCTCGCTAAATAACACCGATTCCATCCAAGGATGATCCGTGAGGCCGTTTAAATAGCTTTATTATAATGTGCAACATTCGCGTAAACTTAAGATGTCATTATAAGTATTGTTAGTATATTTTATATTATGTAACACTGACTGTAAATAAATAAAACTGATTCATAAAGTATATTTGGAGTCTTTTATCAAGTAAAAAAATTCTAATACTTATATAGCGATCTATAAAACTAAAACTACCTTCGGAAATCCTCTCATTGATAATAATAATAAACTCTCTCTCTCATTGATAAAAAAAAATAAAAAAAATCATAATTTATTTTTAATAATAATTAGCATACATTCTTTAAAAAAATCTATATAGACCATATATTCATATGTATATTCCTATTTTATTGTTTGCTGTTAGTTCCTCCTGATTTATTAACAAAATTAAGGGTATTCTTTTATGCTGTTGGTATCCCTTTACACACACACATTGACGGTTTTAAAACAATCTGTACATAACTGTCACTCACAACTTGAGCGAAAAATGAGACGTTTTCTTTGCGATGTTTATTTGAAATGCTCCATCTAGACGTGTATATAATCAAAGGCTATAACATTCGAAGGTAATATTATTTTGATATGATATTCATCGACATGTATCTTACGTTACGTCTCTCAGAAAAATAAAGAAAAATTAATGTCCGTGGAGTTTTCTCATTCTTATTACCCTTCCTCTCGGTAAAAGCCAACGTAATCTCTTCGAGCTGGTTTGAGAAAATTCCCCGCTCTGTGTGCAGATGTAGGCGGTATGTAGCTTGTGTACAGTCGCATTCAATTTAAACTCTGGAGCTTAATTTGTTGCACGATATCACTTGTCTGCACGACTTCCAAATTGAATTTCATGTAGCTTGTAAGATTGTTTTAAATATATTTAGAAGTGAATTTTTTAAAATGTATTTTACGATATTTAAAATTTGAGAACGAAAACAAAATTATGTTTTTTATGGTATAGAGAGGCAAACGAGCAGTCGGAGCCATTTTCATGACCACCAACAATGAGGGCAGCGCATCTGTATAGCCTCTATGCGGATGTTTGTGGGTGTCCGTAGTCATGAAAATGGCTCCGGCTGCTCGTTTGCCCTCCTATATCGTAAAAAAAAAACCGCCGCCCATATACATCCTTTCTCCTCCCACTTTCATGGACCACCGGCTACTTACACATCGCACAAAACGCGACAGCACAGCTGCCACTTTACGCCAATCACGACTTTCGTGTAAGCGAGAGGTATTTTCCCGGTCGTGCCGAAATTAAGTCTACAATAAAAATGTCTAATTTACAGATAGAATCTCTCACCGTTTTGTGTCAACAAACATCTGTATATAGCTTTCATCATTTTCAAATATAAGCAACAATGTTGTGTAAGTTTTGGTTTTTAAGTTGTTTCTGGAATTGTAACAATTTCCCTTCGTCATTTTCAAATATAAGCATCGAATATTGTAACAATGTGTTTCTCGAGTAAAGCAATTGTAACAACTGCTCGTGAGATGTCAGCTCTCGGGGGCTGAAGGCTGGGCTTATTGGCTGTTCCGCTTTTATATAATTTTCTACAAAAAAATATATTTCAATTTAACAAATATACAAATACAAATGCCTAATATTTAGAGATACAATCTCTCTTGTGTTAACAGACGTTTGTATAATTATGTTTTAAGTTTACGCAAATATTACGCATTACAATAAAACAGCTTTAACATATTTTAGTCAGTCTAGTCTCTGTCTATTCCACACCCCTGGATGACATCACATTTTATTTTATTCAGTTTTATTCTGAAATTCTATGACGTAAAAGTGACAAAAGAGATTTAATCTATCTGTATATATAAAACTCAAACGTGACATAGCCAGCTATCAACGCACAGCCCAAACCACTGGGCGGATCAAGCTGAAATTTGGCATGCCGGTAGATGTTACGACGTAGGCATCCGCTAAGAAAGGATTTTTAGACATTCAACCCCTAAAAGGGTGAAATAGGGTGTTGAATATGGTGGTATGGATTTCTTAGAAACTAAACGCGGGTGAAACCGCGGGGCACAGCTAGTTTATAATTTGTATAAATAGGTCTAATATTATGTAACGAGTTGGATTCTGTTGTATGTACGATAGTTAGGTATCATACTGATTCAATCTCCACGGGTAAATGCGAATTACCCTTTCACCCACTAGTGGGTGAAGCTGGTGGGTGCACGGGTCATCGCCCGTCTATTCGTGGACATGGTTTATGTAAAGCTCCTGAAACGGGCTTGTTAAAGATTTAAATACCAAAACCACGATCAAAAATTAAAGTTGTTTTATTGTACAAACTTTTTAATATCATAACCAATTTTTCAAACATAAGCAGCAATATTATGTTAGTACTAGCTTCGGCCCGCGGCTTCGCCCGCGTGGATTTCGGATTATAAAATATCCCTATAAATTTTAACTTAATAAGTTATTCTGATATGAAAGCTATATTACTGTAAAGTTTCATGAAAATCCGTTCAGTAGTTTTTGTGTGAGAGTAACAAACATTCTTACAAACATTCGCCTTTATAATATTAGTAGGATTTCTAGAATTATAACATGTTCTCGAGTAAAGCAATTGTAACAACTGCTCGCAAAGATGTCAGACAGCTCCCGAGCTGACATCTGGGACTTGTTATTGGTTGTTCAGTTTTTGTCACTTATCTGGCATGTGATGTAGACAGGGGCAATTGAATCTTTTGATTTGAAGCTCAAGAAAAGGCGGAAAGTCTCCATATTTATGTAGCATTTAATACACATATATACATACCTAATTACATGTTAGCATAATACCTTTTAATACGTATATGTAGATGACATATATTTTCATGTCTTTATTGTATAAAAATATTTTTGTTCAGAGACACAAGTCCCTTGCCCCCTTATTAATAAACTTCGATTAACTTTATCCAAGCATTAACCTAGTATTAAACTGACATCTGTCAAATTCCATGTATGCAATTTTACAGATGTCAGTTTAATACTAGCATAATGTGTGGGTATAATTAATCTATGTTTATTAATAACGGGGTTAGTGTCTTATTTGACGCGATTGTGTAGCTGCTTGTTTTTTTTTTTTACGATATAGAGGCAAACGAGCAGCCGGAGCCATTTTCATGACTACCGACGCCCACAAACATCCGCATAGAGGCTATACTGATGCGCTGCCCTCATTTCTCCTCCCACCTCCATGGGCCACCGGCTACTTACACACCGCACGAAACGCGACAGCACAGCTGTCACTTTACGCCAGTGTCGTGTAAGCGAGAGGTTCCTCCCCGGTCGTGCCGGCCCAATTCGACTGCATGCAAGCATGCAGTGTGGCACTACCTCTTACCGTGCAACGGGGGTCAGGTTCATGACCCCTGGTCCCAATGCTCCAATAGAGCACGCCAGGCCGTCGTCCTAATCCACGCCACCATCTGCTGATTCAGAGGGACGGGTGGAGGACCTCCCAGATGAGCTGCTCTTAGTCTGACCCCTCCCCCCAAGCCTGTCCGGTATGGGTAGCCCTGTCCGGCATGGCCTTGGGGATCACAGAGGCACACAATGCCCCCACCACGGCAAGGAGTACCCCCCCTCCTGCCGGCGCATTTCTGCTGCGGCACTACCTCTTACTAAGATAGCGTGCCCCTTCACCACGACAAGATGACAGCGTCTTTGGGGGGCCAATATTTCCCCCTCTCCATTAAGCCGGTAAAGAAGTTTTCGCTTGGAAAATGAAACGAACGTACCTTCATACAAGTGACTTCTTAGTATACGAAGTAAAGTGAATACAATGAACGTTTTTATACAAAACAATAAAGTAGTCTGGAGTCTCCACGCTCACACTTTTAATGAAGTTAAAAGGTCGTGAGACAAATTTCACTTCATCCTTTTTGCTTTTATGTCAGCGGTTAATTTTATTTCAGAAGCTTTTTGCTGCTCACAATTTGAAGTTTTATGTTTCGTTATGATATATTTATACAATTTACGATATTAAATTTAATCTTATTTTAATACCATGGTATATAATAATTTTGTATACTTTTTACGTGTAATCTTATATTCTCAAACACCCACAATACATGCTTACAGAATTTAAGAATTTTCTTTTAAGAAAATGCAGGCTACGAAGGTACACCGCTGCTGAGTTAAAGGCCAAGTGCGAGTCGGACTCGCATGAACGAAAGGTAAAGGGCGACATTTTTAACCAGAAAATAAAATAACTTGGTTTTTCATAGTATTTGAATGAACGACAAAGTTGTATTTGCGTTTTTTTAAATGTATTAATTCTCAAAAACTAATAATGATATCTCTCTCAAACCAATTTTCTTAGATGGTTTTAGTAACCTTAATGTCATTTTTGAAGACTTATTCACACATAGACACATCATCATCATCATCATCAATCATCCTCACATATAAGTTGGATGAAAATTTTTATTCAAAATTTGAATAGGGTTCACAAAATACATCAACTTACAAAGTTTCAACTATGAAGGCCCAATAGTTTCGAGAAAAAGAGGCTGTGACATACGGACGGTCTGACAGACAGACATGACGAATCTATAAGGGCTCCGTTTATTGCCATTTGGCTACGGAACCCTAAAAATTTTAGCTGACCGATTGCACCGATCGGATTCAGAAACAATGCAGTTTGCTGTTTTGTTTTTAAAAATAGACAAAATAGAAGCTAACACATCTTAAAATCCTTCGGAATTTATTATAATTTATAAATTATATATATACAAAGTTGATTAAAGCGAAAGGCGTTAAATTAAAGCACATACGCTGTAAGTGTCTACAGTTAATGTGAAACTATAAAAAAAAAGTTTACGACAGGTATACGAAAATACTTTTTTCAAACAAGTTAAATACCGAAAAAATTTAATCATGTTTTGTACAGGGTGGCTACAGCGAGCATGGAGTGATTGTCGCCGGCCATACCGCCCGATCAGATGCGGTACAGCGTGTACGTAGTAAGAAAAAACTTTAAAAAATTCCTGTGCCTTAACTATTGCCCCGATTCATCTGATTTTTCTTGTGTAGCCTGAAAACGATACACTAAAAATGTGATTTCATTTAATGCTTCTCGCTTTTATCTTTTTCTTTTATAATATAGTTAAACTGTAAATAAAGGAGGTAAGTTTTTACGACAGTGAAGCTTTTTGGGTCGGAGCGACTTGTAAACTCTCGGAAACTTATCGCACCGTAAGATTTATTAATAATGCAAACCTTTCAAATTTTACATCAAATGAACCCTGTTCTTCTGACAATACATCAACCCATTATTGTCTAAGTTATTCATTATCTTAAGAGGGATAGTGCGGATTTCGTGCGGTATGTAAGTAGCCGGTGGCCTATGATGGTGGGAGGAGAAAGGAGGGCAGCGCATATGTGTAGTTTCTACACGGATGTCTATGGACGTCGGTAGTCATGAAAATGGCTATGACTGCTCGTTTGCCCCCTATACCATAAAAGAAAAAAAAGGCGTTAGAATAATATGATATCATTATCATACTAATTTTATAAGTGCAAAAGTTTGTATGTTTGTTTGTAAGGAGTAATCCTTCACGCAAAAACTGCTGAACCGATTTTCATGATAATTATTCCAACTGTGTGTTTGCGTGGTTCACACACACACACTTGGATTAACACATGGCATAGTTTTTATCCCGAAAAAATGTTCCTATGGGATGCCATGGGATGATTTTCTATTTTCCACGGGATCGAAATTTATGCGGGTGAAACCGCGGGGTTAATTTCTAGTTTAATTTTTTTTTTTTTTAGATAGAATCTACGCTGAGGACTGAAGGTCAGTGCAGCTTCATCGATATGAGTGGCGAGCGTGAACTCAAGCCTCTGTATTTGTGGTCGATAGGGGGACAGACCCCCCTTCTTTCCCAGACTAATGGGAGAATGCAAACCGGACTATTGCGATTATTAGGTTATGCTATTATTATCGTGGCCGAGGACAGCGGGTGTCCTCAACTCCCCACCTCTAACGGAGGGGAGCAGCTCGCGCGCGGCAGCTAAAAGGCGGCCGACACGGGTCATGAGCTAGAAGAACTCTATGAGCTCTCATAACTGGGGGGCCCGGACCCCCCCTCCACCACTGGCGGGTGGTAATAATAGTTTAATTATCATTATTACGAGTTTCTCCGGTTCTTCTCAGGAAAAGGCTGGAGTTGAACCGGGATGTGTGTGTGGGCTTCTATAGTCATAAAAAAAGCTCAGACTGCTCTTTTATTTTCTTTAAAATCTAGTGTAACCAAACTACTGAAGTAATTTTATAACAATTTCTCAGAGATATGCGACTTGTTCAATTTAAAATATAGGCTATATTTGAATTTATTTACTTATTATTTATTAATTACTTTATTTTTATTACCACTCAACGCGTGGGCCGATAGCAAAAGCATAATGTTTAGTGTATGAGTGTATTTGTTGTCTATGTTTAGTCATAGACCGTACACTGAATATTCATACCATAGATGTTTTTTTTTTTTTTATGGTATAGGGGGGCAAA